>JANKKI010000039.1:1200000-1600000 GCA_025175665.1 Cinchona pubescens | reverse complement strand
AATACTTAAAAAAAATGCAATCAATTCCAATATCCATCAATTAATAGACACCCCAACTTCCCATTTTGACATCATCAAAATGAATTAAGCTCCCCCTTAGAGAGTGCTCCCCCTTATGTAAGCAATGTAGTAAAACTAGAAGACATAATCAAACCACAGTAATAAACCAAACCAAACCAAGTAGAGTAGGCAATAATTAATTATAGAACAGTCAACTTCAACAAAAAAAAAGAAATCTCAGGAAATGAAACTAGAGTAATCAAAAAGTCTAAGCGGAGTCATTTTTCTTCTTGGAGTGTTCTTCAAATTTGTGCTTCTTGGTGGGTACATCATCATCGGTAGCTTCACTGTCGTGATCATCAAGATCTCTGCATTGCATGATGTAGTTGAAAGTGTCTTCAATGTCTTCATCATCGTCATCATCAACACCAACAGTAGTAGATTTGGCAGGATTGTTCGTTGGATCCTCACGGTCTTTAGGCTCAGAACGATCTTCTTCGTTATTGGTACTGTCATCGCTATCAGAGAAAGACTCAAGAGTATATTGTGACTGGATATTAGCAAACTGAACATGAGCTGAGGCAGACATCCTAAATTGAGTGCCTTTTGAAGAATGATTTGTCTAATTTCCAGCCTTTTTAGCTTGCCTGAGTGGTGCGGCATTGGAAGGTGCTTATTTGATTACTTAAGGAAGTAACAAGGATGCATAGATGAGAAAAGGAGGGTTCTGAGGATGAAGTGTAAGGGTCAGTCAATAGTGGAGATATGGAAGAGGATGGTTGAGGAGGAGGGGAATGTGGAGGTGCAATGCAGGAGATAGAAGCCTGAGATTTGGATTTTTTCAAGTTCATAAACAGCTTTGGTATACCATTGATCATTAAAAAATCTTAAACCCTTTCGTTCAATGTATAATTTATTAAAATAAGGAGGAAATTGTTTTTTCCCGGTAAAGGGGATATCAAAGTGGTCAAAAACCTTAGTGAGAAATTTGCCAAAAGGAATGTTTCTGCGTGTGTCAGTTAAAAATAACTCGCATAAAGAGTAGAAAAGATAGCCAATGTCAAGTGGAATCCCTTTAAAAATACAATAAAACAAATATAACTGCATTTTGCTGGGATCAGCGCGATGCCATCAGTAGGAAGCAATAAATTAGTGACACCTAATATATATAAGATGTGGAATTCAGGTGAAAGCAGTGTGGTTTTGGCTTCCAAAGCCTGTTTAAAATTGCTGTTAAAAATCTGTCGGACCTCGTTAATATCAAAACGAGTATCTAAAGAAGGCCATTTATCCAAAGAGAAGAAATAGGAAATGTCAGTGGGAGAGGCAACATCACATTCGAAAATAGAATAGATAACATTCGAAGAAATTTCAAGATTCAAATGATTGACATGGGAGACTAATGTACGAACAGTTGAGCCCTTTCTATGATTAGCAGTAAACTGCAATACCATATCATGATAAACGGGCAAGTATAAACGAAGTAATTTACCCCAAGATTGATTTTCAAAGAAAGTTTTAACAAGTGGCAAATTCAATTCATCAGAAAGACAGGAAGTTTCTCCTTGTCCTTGGGAATTGGTGGGACTGTTGATTGCCAATTCAAATTTTGAAGTTCCCGTTGTGTGCAGCTGCTTACTTGGAGAGGAGGGAATTAACAGTGTTCTCTGGGGTATTAAACTTGCATTTGATTTTCTCGGGTATGTTGGAAGATGCCAGGAGTTACGAGACTGGGATTGACTGTTACGCTAGGTGGGAGAGTTCACAGTGTTCGCGAACTTTTAAGGGAGATTACTATGTCTGTGCTGGAAATAGGACCTCTCTGCCTGGTGGCATGGATTAATTTGCTCCAGTCAGAAACCAAGCAACTATTTTTAGGCTTATCCTCTGCTTCGCAGGTTAATGGCTTTCGTTCTGCACCAGGATCTCAGGGGTAAGACGGTCCTAAATAATGGAGAACCCGGGTTTCTGCTTAGTTTGGGAAGTGTTCAATTGGTGTGAATAAAAAATTTATTGAAAATTAATATATTGTCTTGTACATTCAGAAGAAATTACAACGTGGTAGTTGGTAATTACATACTTATGGCCCTAATGTACAAATCAACATTGATTATTCCTAGATTATTTAGGTATCTGAGTACAGAATGCTGGAACCTCCAGGGTATCATTGAGGCATTCTGGATCAGGCTAGGGCTTATCTGTATACGCTATGTACAGAAGAAACTGGCCACCTTCAGCTCTTTGCGAGTGTTGTAATTCATCAGGAACTGGACGTCCATTATCTAGTTCTGTTGCTTCTTGATGGCCATGAGGCTCTTCACGTGTACTGGATTTGCTAGTTTCCAAATTCAAGTGCCTCGCATGCACTGAAGGTTGTAGTACTCTTGGGACTCTGGATCCATATATTTGTAAAAGGTCCGCACAGCAGGAAATAAAGAGACTAGCCTTGCTGCTCTTCCGCCTCTTCTGTTGGCGGAGTTGCTGTTTGATTTCCGGTAGTAAAGAAGGTTTCTTCAAGGAAAATGAAGGTGGCATTCTTGAGGGTCCAGTCCTTAAGGCCCTTGTTGTCTTCTTTTTCTAGGTATTGGATGTAGGAGCTGTGGTCACCGGGATTGCATAGGATAATAGTTGGGATCCCGCCTTTTATAATGCAGAGCTTGCCATATTTTAAATTGGAGTACCAGTTGTGCTGGCTTCCTATAACCTTACTCTTTCTAGTGCTTTAGATACTTTGGTGCGATGTCATCTATGACGTTATACAGGGCATCGTCATCGTGACTCCAGAGGTCCACGTGTTCGGCATAGTAGTTGTGCCGTCCTAAGTTGCGTGCCCAGGAATTTTTGCCTATTCTAGATGGGCCTTCTATGATTAGGCTTTTGGGCCGGTGCGGTCTCGTATGGGTGTCTTTTATATTGTTTTTGACCCATTCCCTAATGCATCTGGGACTTGATATTCTACAGGGAATGGGTTTTGGTATTGGACTGGAGGAGGTTTGAAAATGAGATGAAAGTGATAGTTAATCTTTTCATAATTTAAAACGAAAGATTTAGGATCAGCAGTTTTAATAATATTAAGTGCTTCATGTTTATTATCGGCATTGAGAGCAACAGCGTAGGATTCCTTGTCCCCCTTTGCTGTTTTGCCGGTGAAATTTTCCTCTTCACAGCAATTGCCGTATTTGGCTATGTATTCTTTAACTGCCATGGCATTCTTCGTGCCCCTTGGATATTAGGGTGAAAAATTGCAGAGGTTGTGGGATGGGTGAGGTCGAATAGCCTTTGATTCTGGATTTCGAACTTGTATAGAAATTGAATAAGACAGTGCAGGTGGGGAGAACCGTCTTCAAGGCATTCCTGTGCTACTCTGATATAATTTGATGGCCTTGCAGTGAACAAGATTTTTAATTTCAGGAGAGCTTCTTCTTTGCCTATGGAGTAATGGGGATAAGTGACGAAGATGTTCATATTTTGGGGACAGAAAGAAGGATAGCATAGCATTTTGGTAAATAAGGGCTTGTTTGTAGAGGGAGGGAGCCTCCAAAAATCTATGCCCTATTTAGATAAGGAAGATGTTCTTATTTTGGGGATAAGTGAGGAAGTTGTTTTGAATAAATCAGTAAATAATTATTAGCATTGGGTTTTAATGTTGTCGGTTGTAAGCACTCGGCTTTTACAGCTTTTACAACAGAGCCTATTAGTTGGCCCATCTGATCAGGGCCTAACAAACTGTATATGTTGGCTTGAGTTATACGAGCCCACGTCGCTTATGGAATGGCTAGGGTCGCATTCTTCCAGTTTCACAGTTTGCAGCCTGTCCAGTAAGAATCTATCTGGGGATAGGTTAGATGGACCCACAATATCTGAGGCAACCTGTCCTGGTCTGGCAATGAGTATGTTGCTTGTTCTTTGGGTTGTTTGGGTACTGGAGAAGGAGGACCTGCATACGGCCCTTTCTGGTATTGTAGGCCTGCAGTGCCAGACGTCTACTTGATCGAGCGTAAATTTTTTGGACTTAATCCAAACGTTTGGCATGCGGAGTTTATCTGATTCGGGGAATTTTCTAGTTGCAAACTTGATGTATTCCCTGATTTTGCGGTATATAGAATTGGACTTAAGCTTGTTGTGGTCTAATTTATCTGTAGCGATCCATGGACAAATTGCCTCTTTGGTAGAGGCATAAGAGGTACCGTAGTATGTCATTTCTACTGGAAATGTTGCCGGAAAAGCAAATTCCTGTACTTGCCGGTTATCTATTCCTGTGAGTCTTGTGTCGTAGACGGTTACACGCACAGTACCTGTTGTGTTAATTGGGCACTGAGGGGTGTAAATGAGAATACAAGTATCTATTTTTATTTATTTGCCCACCAGTGGCCTTAAAGAGGCCATGAAAGGCATGACGAGCCTTATTTGTTGGGTTTCAGATTGGGCCCGGGTCTGGATGACACCAGTTTTAAAGTCATATGCATTTATTAGTTGATTATCAGCCTCCATGCTGCAGGTTGTAGTGAGGACGATGAACAATGGGAATTGGAGGAATTAGTGCTTTATATAGAGTGTAGGCTGAGACGGTTGAATAGTGTACATTAAGTCGACGTCATGGTGACGTCATTCCTTCTCTAGGAGATAGCCTCTGAAACTTTACTCCATTTTAAGAAGAGAGGAAGGGAATAGATTTTAATTGCAGGAAGGTGCCTATAATATTACTAAGGCCCCTTATACCGCCACGTGTCAGCTGCTGATTAGCTGGAGAACAAAGTAGGTACAGGTTCCGTAGGACATTTGCACAGTATACTCCGTGTGGGGCCAATGTGCCTAGGCTGGAATCTTTTTCAAAAAGGTATCTACGCCGTTAGATGTATTTGGGCAGATTACGTGGCATTCATCCGTGATAGGTGGGCCCAGACTGTCCTGGATACAGTAAGGATGAGTACTGAGAATGCTTCTGGGTTGGCCGTCCTTTCGTATTTTTTGTTTCAAAGCACGTGGGGACTGTTTAAGAGAGGAGGGGCTGGGATTGCAATTAAATTGGTCACTGTTACTGGGAGGGACAGAGGGAGTAGGTCAAAGTATAATTTTCAAAAGTTTTGTAAGGAGGTTGAGCAGCTATAAATATCACCTCTATTTTTGGGCTGCCACCTGTACATTTGGGTTATTGGGTATGGATCCTACCAGGATTAGATACGGCACTTCTTTTGGCTGGAAGACTTTTGCTCCGGATACACCTTTTTGGACTCCGGTAAGACGTTGATTGTTGCTGGGTAGATCCATCAGTCTGGCCCTCCACGGCCATTATTCAGGTGTAAGGCCGTTCGTTGTTCGCAGTGGTCAACTATGCCCGATTGTGGGATATTTGATGAGGCTATGGGTACTGATAGGGAGGAATAGAAACCCAATGTGTCTGACCCCTGGAAGACTTACGTACACATGCCTTCTTTGGGTCAGGGTGCTAATGACCGCCATGGTCGTTTGATTATGGTGTGGTTGTATAATATGATGGCAAATTCCAGGTTGTTCCCGGTGAACAAGAAGATGATGCTCTTAACGGGCTTATCGGCATCTATGTTGTGTTGGACCGAGAGCCCAGTGAAATGGAACTGTCCAATTTTGATGAGGTGTTTCAGAGGCCCTATGACGTGGATCAGAACCAGTATTGGAACAGGAGCGGGCTTCTTATAAAGTCTCATTATCTGAGTCATTTTAAGGTGCTCTTGCGTGATGTGAGGATAGTTTCTCGGGGCAATGAAGAAGGACTGATCAAGGTTAGCGTTCCTTGGAGTAGATAATCTGAGTATTTGTCGTTTAAAGGCAATCGTAATAAGATAGTTACCTAGTTCCTCCCGTAATGCATATGGGACTTGATATTTGTTGGTCCCAAAGCAACCTAAGAGAGGGGGTGAATTAGGGTTCTAAAAATTATGCTTTCACAAAGCAGTGAGTATTTTTAAATTTAAATGCAGAGATAATAAATCTAATAAAACAGTAGAGAAAAATTGAACAAACAATACTTCCAAGCTAGCAAGCTTGAAGTATCAAATTTCTTGAATGCTTCACACACTTGGTGAGCCAATAATCTTTACAAAGTTGGGAAGTTCTTGCTCACACTAAAACTCTTTTAGTTGAGCCAAGAATCTTACTTACAACCACACTCTTGTACAAGATTATCACTCCACTCAATGTTGAATTGCACTCACAACTTCACACTAATACAACAAACCACTATAGTCAATTTGCACTCAAATTACTCTTGTCTTAGGCTTGTATTCAATGTATTAGATGATCTATTCAGGTTCATTAAAGCACCTATTTATAATAGCAATAAATAGAGCTTTCAACTACTTCCTAACGGCTAAGTAATAAATGCACAAAAAATAGCCGTTGGGGGTTCGGACGTAGATGATCCTTGGCTTTGGCATAGAATACTTTGTCATTTTAATATGGATTTGATTGCAAATTGACTGTAGTGGTTTGTAAAAATCAGTGTTGTTTTGTTCAAAGGCATTCTAGGCCTGTCTCTTATACACATCTAGATGTGTATAAGAGACAGAAACTTTCTGCCAGTTTGTTCGGGCGTTGCAATGCGTCCGAGGTGCTTTTGACCTAGTTCGGACGGTCCTGTGCGTCCGAAAGAGCTGTTCCTGCAAAAGCTTGTTTTACAGAGTTAAGTGTTTATGTCATCATCAAAATAAGGTTTGGAAAACATCAATCTCCCCCTTTTTGATGATGACAAACCTCAATTGGATATGACTAATTAATTTACAATATCTCATATCAATCATATCAAGGCATATCAAAGCATACCAAAGCAAATATCAATATAACTACTCCCCCTTTTGACATCAATCAAAAAATACTCCCCCTTAGATCATGCAATCAACAATCATATCAAGACATATCAAAGCATATCAATATGACATTAATCAAAGGAAAGGACTCCCCCTTAGATTATGCAGGTAATTTGATAGAATTTGAAACAATTCTTTAAACAAACAAAAAAAATTCAAGAGTCAAATACATAACCAAGCTACAGAGTAGCTGAAAGCAAATACAATGGTAAAAGAACTAATTAGAGTCATGGTGCTTTTTGGAGCACTTTTGAACACTATAGAGGTATGATCGAACTGGACAATGAGACGAAGCAGACATGCCGAGACTGAGGGCCTCTTGGATAATTGTTTGGCGAGTCTCAAGCCATCTGAACCAGGACCTGTCTCTTGTACACATCTAAAAGAACTGACTTGAGTGCTCAGAGATTGGAGAAGTCCACAGATATGTGAAAGGGATGGTTCGGAAGATGGCACAGAAGTAGATGGTGCAGATGTGAATGGAGGTGGTTGAGGAGTGGGAGAAGGAGGGATAGCAAAATCAGATGTGGAGACATGGGATTGGGACTGAGCTATATCAAAGGCTGCCTTAGTGATGCCAAAGATCATTAAAAAACCGGAAGAAACAAAGTTCAATGTATTGAAAAATAATGTATGGACCTTAGTTGAAGATAATGAGTCTTGGCTTCCGAAGCCTATTTAAAATGGATTTTGAAAATGGCTCGAACTTCATCGATATCAAACTGAGTATCCTCAGCGGGCCATTTATCTAATGAAAAGAAGTAAGAAAAATCAGAGGGGTTTGAGATTTGACATTCAAAAATGGTGTTAATTATGTTCGATGAAATCTCAATATCAGTGTTGTTTACACGAGAAATAAGGATGCGTATAGTAGGACCTTTCCGAAGATTGGCCGTGAATTGAAGCACCATATCGTGATAAACAGGTAAATCAAGGTGTACTAAATGACCCCAATTTTGTTTTTCAAAATAGGATTTTATAATTGGAAGATTATACTCATCAAAAAGACTACTAGAAGCAGGACGTCTCTGAACGATAATGGATTTACTAAGAAGAGAAGTATACCGCTCCGATGCCTTGGCATCGATAAATTTGGATAGAGTCGAAGTGGTGGAAACTTGAGGATTTGCTGAGGATTCTCCTCGTACAGGAGCTTTCCCTTTAGTTTTTCTACCCCGAATCTTGCTGTAGAGGAAAATCCACGTGATTTCAAGATTACCTCCCTTCTAGTAGTCTATTTGAAAATTTGAAGATCTGTGAGATTTTGGGGAAATGAGATGGTGAAAGGGAGAAATGAGATGTGATTTAAGTGCTAAGGGTTATGGGTAGGATGATTCTTCAATCAATTTTGGAAGTAAAAGTGTGAATTTGGATTGGGTAGTGAAGGGGAAAAAATCGCCAGAGGGTTTTCGGTGGGGGAGGTAAGTCCGAAACTCTATAAGAGACAGCTAGAGATGATCCTCTGGCTTTCCCTTCACTACCCAATCCGACGCTCAGCTTCCGAAAGCTGAAGAACGGACGGCCGAAAGATGAGCCGCGTCGAAGTTTCTTTCGGACGAAGCTGTGCGTCCGGAAGATTTCCAGAGAGTTTAAGGAAAAATAGAATATTGTTCGGACGAATATGAGCGTCCGAGAAGTAACATATGCTTTCGGACGATCCAGAGCGTACGAAGATCAGTTGTTCGGACGAAGGAGTGCGTCCGAACTATGAACCTATGCCAAATTTTTCTGTAAAATCCCCAAGCATTTTCTGAGCGATTCAAAACGATCTAGAGCTAAGGGTTTTGTAAAAATATCAGCCAATTGGTCTGAAGTAGGCACATAATCAACACGAATTTCCTTTTTACAAACGAGGTCTCTAATGAAATGATGCTTAACATCAATGTGTTTGGTTCTAGAGTGCAAAACAGGATTTTTTGTGAGATTGATTGCACTAGTGTTGTCACATAATATAGGAACACAATCAAAAATGACACCAAAATCTTTCAAAGTATGTTTCATCCAAAGAAGTTGAGCAATGATTTTTCCGATTTAAAACACATTCTTTCAGCCGTAGAAAGAGAAATGGAATTTTGTTTTTTACTAAACCAAGACACAAGACAATTTTCCAGAAAATAACACATTCCACTGGTACTTTTTCTATCAATTTTACACCCAGAAAAATCAGCATCAGAATAGCTAATTAGATCAAAAGTAGAAGACTTTGGATACCACAGACCAAAATATGTTGTTCCTTTTAGATATCTAAAAATTCTTTTGACTGCCATCAAATGTGATTCTTTAGGACAAGATTGAAATCTAGCACATCTCAGAACAGTATAAGAGACAGGATCGGAAGTCTCCATACTTAACTGTATCTCTTTCTTATACAAAGGAGACTTCCGATCATACCTCTATAGTGTTTTTCATCAACACTATTACCTTCTTCGTCTTTATCAAGTTTGGTTGAAGTACACATTGGTGTACCAACTTGTTTGCAATCTTCCATACCAAATCGTTTGAGCAGCTCCTTTGTGTACTTGATTTGTGTAATAAATGTTCCTTCCTTAGTTTGATGAATTTGTAAACTCGTCCGAGGAAAAATTGCAACTTGCCCATCATACTCATCTCAAACTCTTCTTGCATTAGTTGTGAAAAATCCTTGCACAAACTTTCATTAGTTGCACCAAAGATAATATCATCAACATAAATTTGAACAATTAACAATCCTTTTAAATCTGTTTTTGTAAAAAGTGTGGTGTCAACAATACCTCTTTTGAAACCATTTTCTAACAAGAATCCACTTAATCTCTCATACCAAGCTCTTGGAGCTTGTTTCAAACCATATAAAGCTTTGGAAAGTTTGAAAACATAATTTGGAAGGTTCTTATTTTCAAATCCTGGAGGTTGTTCGACAAAAACTTCTTGGTCAATAAAACCATTTAAAAAAGCACTTTTGACATCCATTTGAAATAATTTTAAATTATTGAAAATGCAATGCAAGAAACATGCGGATGGATTCTAGTCTAGCCACGGGTGCAAAGGTTTCATCAAAGTCAATACCTTCTTCTTGAGCATAACCTTTTGCAACAAATTCTAGCTTTGTTTCTTATGATCTCACCTTTGTCATTTAATTTGTTTCTAAACACCCATTTAGTACCAATAACGGGATGTGAAGAAGGTCTTTCAACTAAGGTCCATACATTATTTTTCTCAAATTGACTAAGTTCATCTTGCATAGCAATAACCCATGATTCATCACTCAAGGCAACATCTATATGTTTGGGTTCAATGTGAGAAAGTAATGCACAATTATTGTTCAAAGGTTTATGAGAACGAGTAGTTACCCCATCGGATAGATCACCTATGATTAAATCTTGAGGATGATTAGAGACGAATCTCCAAGCTTTTGGAAGATCGTTTTGAGCATCCTCATTCTTTTCATCATCAACTTGATGGTTGTTGATATCAACGCTTGATGTAACCTCTTGACGATCTTTATGAATATCAAGCTTTTCGAGCTCCTTTAAAATACCTGTGTCTTCATCTTCACACAAATTCTTTGAGATAACATCATTAGATTCATCAAATGTGTTGACTGCTTACATGCACAACTTCTTCAATTAAAAGCGTTCTTCTATTGTAAACTCGGTATGCTTTCTTGTCACTAGAATATCCTAGAAAAATCCCTTCATCCGATTTCTTAAGAGACAAATTTTCCAAGGTTCTCTTTGATTTTTAAAATAAAGCATTTGCAACCAAAAACTTTGAAATAGCTCACAACGGGTTTTCTACAAAAAATGAGTTCATAAGGAGTTTTATTTAAAGAAGATCTTAATAAAACTCGATTCATGACATAACAAGCCGTGTTAACCGCTTCGGCCCAAAAATATTGTGGTAGGTCACACTCACTAATCATAGTTCTAGCCGTTTCTTGAAGAGTCCTATTTTTTCTTTCAACAACACCATTTTGTTGAGGAACTCTAACAACCGAAAACTCATGAAAGATACCGTTGTGATCACAAAAGTCGGGAAAACCCCCAAATTTAAATTCGGTACCATTGTCACTTCTTAAACGAACAATTTTTGTATCCAATAAATTTTGAATTTTGCTGTGAAAATTATTTCTTTCCGAAAACAATTTTACAAATTTTTCAAATGCTTCGTTTTTGTGAACAAGAAATAATACCCAAGTAAACCTAGAATAGTCATCTACAATAACAAATGCATATTTGCAACCACCTAGACTAGCATATTGAGTAGGTCCAAATAAGTCTAAATGCAACAATTCTAAAGGTTTATGAGTAGACACAAAATTCTTAGGTTTAAAAGAAACTTTGACTTGTTTACCAAATTGACAAGCATCACAAATTTTATTTTTCAGAAATTTCAGTTTTGGCAAGCCTCTTACCAAATCTTTCTTGGCTAATTTTTCAATCAAATCCATATTAAAATGACAAAGTCTTCTATGCCAAAGCCAAGGATCATCTATAGAAGCGGTAAGACATTTTACATTGCTATTGCTAATTTTATCAAGATAAATCACATAAACGTCATTGTGCCTAGTGCCTTTGAACAAAACAACATGATTTTTGTCAAGTATAAGACATTCATGCTTGGTAAAGAAAACATATAAATTTTTGTCACAAAGTTGACTAACACTTAATAAATTATAGTTCAAATTATCAACAAGAAGTACATTCTTAATCAAGGTTTCACCATTTTTACCTACATCACCAATGCCGATTGATTTTGCTTTGTTGTTGTCACCAAAAGTGACTTTTCCACTATTTTTTGATGTAAGGTTTGTGAAGAGAGAGGCATCACCCGTCATGTGCCTTGAACATCCACTATCTATGAACCACTTAGCATTGTTGGCGATGTTAAGTACCTACATAATAAATCAATTGATAACTTTTGGTACCCATGTCTTTTTGGGTCCACGAGCGTTAGTGAGATTGCTTACTATCCATGCAACTTTCATTCCAAGTTTTTCATTTTTCTTGACATAACACATATTCTTAGTATGTCCATGTTGTTGGCAATATCTACAAACAATGCTTTTATTTCCATATAAAGAAGATTTTGGTTTTACAATACATAAGTCATCTCTTCTAAATATGACAAAATTTTTGTTGATTGCTACATTTCTATTTCTTTTCATATCAACAACATTTTCTTTCTTTCTAGCTAAGAGAGTATTCAAATCATCCATTCTTTTCTTCAAGGAGGCTTGTTCTTCCTTGACCTTTGATCTCACATGCATTCTTTTCTTCAAATCACAATTTTCTTGTGATAGCCTATTGTTTTCATTCACAAGTTTAGAGTTAGCATTCAATAAAGCATTTGACTTTTTTACTAACTCCTTATTTCTAGCATATGATTCTTTTAAGCTATCATGCAATTTCAAAATGAAAGCTTCAAGATCATCTTCATCATTTTCATCATTGGAGTCATAGTTAGAATTTACCTCATTGTCTCCAATAGCCATAAAGGCCATTTGTGCCGACTCCATTTCTTCTTCAACTTCTCCTTCGGAGTTGCAATCGTCCCATGTGATTTGAAAGTTGTTGAATCTTGGTTTTCTTCCTTCCTTCTTTTTCTTGGAGGGACACTCATTTGCAAAATGCCCGAGTATAGTGACCGCACTCAAAGCATTTATCATTTTGCTTCTTTAGTTCAAGTCTTGACTTCCCTTTAAAATTATTTGTGTTTGCAGCTCCGCCTCTTCTCATTCTTCGTTTGTTGATGTAATGTTTAAGAAATCCTTTGGTGATGAGTGCAAGATCTCCTTCATCAAGATCTTCATCTTCTAGATTGATGGAGCAGTTTTCATCTTCCTCTTGAGAGGTCTTTAGAGCAATGCCCCTTCTTGGCCTTGCTTCTTCATCATCCACAACCTTGGCCTTTAGCTTGAGTTCATAAGATGTAAGAGAATTGATTAGTGATTCAATAGGCATTAAATTTAAATTCTTAGCTTCCTCTATGGCAATTGTTTTGGCATCCCATTCTTTGGATAGCGCATTCCTGGGTTCTGTTTTCTCACCCAAAGAGTACTCCTTACTCAAGGCTTCAAGATCCTTTATAATGTCATTGAACCTGCAGTACATTTTGTCTATATTCTCATGTGGTTCCATCAAATTTGAAAGACTCATACTTGGCAACAAGTAGAGATTTCTTTTGCTCACGAACATCATCGCTTCCTTCATGAATTTCCTTCAACATATCCCATATTTCTAAGAGACAGAACTGCAACCCTTCAAGCAGGCATGATTCATTTGCATCCAAGGCATTATATAGCACATTCATGGCTTTTGCATTCAACGTCAAGTTTGCCTTGTCTTGTGGAGTGAGCTCATTCCTTGTCTTTTCTCTTCTTCTATTTGTGTGATCATCAATGATAGATGCTTCAAATGGACCTTCATTGACAACATACCACAACTCAATGTCAATAGATTGTGGGGGGTGAATTAGGGTTCTAAAATTTATGCTTTCACAAAGCAGTGAGTATTTTTAAATTTAAATGCAGAGATAGATAAATTTAATAAAACAGTAGAGAAAAATTGAACAAACAATACTTCCAAGCTAGCAAGCTTGAAGTATCAAATTTCTTGAATGCTTCACACACTTGGTGAGCCAATAATCTTTACAAAGTTGGGAAGTTCTTGCTCACACTAAAACTCTTTTAGTTGAGCCAAGAATCTTACTTACAACCACACTCTTGTACAAGATTATCACTCCACTCAATGTTGAATTGCACTCACAACTTCACACTAATACAACAAACCACTATAGTCAATTTGCACTCAAATTACTCTTGTCTTAGGCTTGTATTCAATGTATTAGATGATCTATTCAGGTTCTTAAAGCACCTATTTATAATAGCAATAAATAGAGCTTTCAACTACTTCCTAATGGCTAAGTAATAAATGCACAAAAAATAGCCGTTGGGGGTTCGGACGTCCGGACGTCCGAGGAGGTTGGAATGCGTCCGAGGAAGCGTCCGATCTTCTTTCAGTTTGTTGAGATGCTTCGTTCGGACGTCCGTGCATGCCTCCGGTCCTTCGTCCGACAGAGGTTTCGGACGGTCCTGAGCGTCGAAGAAAAGCGATAGAATCCCATTCTTTCTGCTAGTTTGTTCGGACGTTGCAATGCGTCCGAGGTGCTTTTGACCTAGTTCGGACGGTCCTGTGCGTCCGAAAGAGCTGTTCCTGCAAAAGCTTGTTTTACAGAGTTAAGTGTTTATGTCATCATCAAAATAAGGTTTGGAAAACATCAATATTCTACACGGAATGGGTTCTGGTATTGGACTGGAAGGGGTTTGACAATAAGATCAAAGTGATAGTTAATCTTTTCGTAATTTAAAACGAAAGATTTAGGAGCACCAGTTTTAATAATATTAAGTGCTTCTTGTTTATTACCGGCATTGAGAGCAGCTGCGTAGGATTCCTTGTCCCCTTTTGCTATTTTGCCGGTGAAATTTCTAAAGCTCTTCACAGTAATCGCCGTATTTGGCTATGTATTCTTTGACTGCCGCAGCATATTTTGCCCCTTGGATATTAAGGTGAAAAATTGCAGAGGTTGTGGGATGGGTGAGGTCGAATAGCCTTTGATTCTAGATTTCGAACTGTATGGAAATTGAAGGAGACAATGCAGGTGGGGAGGAATTCCTATGCGACTCTGATATAATTTGGTGGCAGGCAGTGAACAGGGTTTTTAATTTCAGGAAAGCTTCTTCTTTGCCTATGGAGCAATGGGG
This sequence comes from Cinchona pubescens, assembly GCA_025175665.1. Classification (NCBI taxonomy): domain Eukaryota; kingdom Viridiplantae; phylum Streptophyta; class Magnoliopsida; order Gentianales; family Rubiaceae; genus Cinchona; species Cinchona pubescens. The sequence goes on along the minus strand of JANKKI010000039.1, from coordinate 1,585,420 downwards.
ATAAGTGAGAAAGATGTTCTTATTTTGAAGACGGAAAGAAGGACAGTGTGGCATTTTGGTAAATAAGGGCTTGTTTATAGAGGGAGGGAGCCTCCGAAACTTTATGCCCTATTTAAAGGAGGGAGGGAGGGACTTGGGGGCAAAAGGGGCCTTATAATATTACTAGGCCCCTTTTACAGCCACGTATCAGCTGCTGATTGGCTGGAGTAAAAAGTAGGTACAGGTTTCTGCAGTAAAATGTACTGTTTGGCACACCTTCTGGTGATCTAGCTTTTTTAAGAGACATTTTATTGCACTGTTAGGCAAATAGTGTAACTGTTATAGGGAGGGACGGAGGGAGTTAGTGGGCTTGTAGGCGTATGGAGAGGGAATTAGTGGGCACTGTGCCCTGTAGCGAGAAGGGAGTTAGTGGGGACTGTAGGTTTCAAAATTCAAAATTTGAAAATGAAAGGCAGGCTGCGAGGCCCACTTCTATACAAAAAGCAGTTGTCCTCTGCTGTCCTGTTGTACTCTTTTTCTGGGGTAATGATTGCTTCCTGGAAGTTTCTCCTTGTCCTTGGGAATTGGTGGGACTGTTCATTCCCAATTCAAATTTTGAAGTTCCCGCTGTGTGCAGCTAATTACTTGCAGAGGAGAGAATTAACAGTGTTCTCCGGGGTATTAAACTGTGCATTTGATTTTCTCGGGTATGTTGGAAGATGCCCGGGGTTGCGATCCTGGGATTGACTGTTACGCTTGGTGGGGGAGTTTATAGTGTTTGCGAACTTTTAAGGGAGATTACAATGTCCATGATGGAAACGGGACCTCTCTGGTTGGTGGCATTGATCAATTTGCTCTAGTCAGAAACTAGGCAGCTATTTTAAGGCTTTTCCTCTGCTTCGCAGGTTAATGGCGTTCGTTCTGCTCCGGGATCTCAAGGGTCAGACGGTCCTGAATAATGGAGAACCCTGGCTTCTGCTTAGTGTGGGAAGTGTTTAATTGGTGGCCCTTGGTGGGCCAGTGTACTTGTAATCCATCAATTGACAAAAGGATTGTTGTGAATAAAAAGTTTATTGAAAATTAATATATTGCCTTGAACATTCAGAAGAAATTATAATGTGGTAGTTGGTAATTACGTACTTAATGGCCCTAATGTACAAATCAACGCTGATTATTCCTAGATTATTTAGGTATCTGAGTATAGAATGCTGGAACCACCTGGGTATCATGGAGGCGTTCTGGATCCTGGGGCTGATCCGTATGCGCCATGTACAGAAGCATCTGGCCACCTTCAACTCTTTGCTAAGGAATGTTGTAATTCATCAGGAACTGGACGTCCATTATCCAGTTCTGTTGCTTCTTGATGGCCATAAGGCTCTTCACGTGTACTGGATTTGTGAGATTCCAAATCCAGCTAAGCGAGCGGACTAATCGTACTATGTTATGAGCCGCAAAAGGAGATATAATCAAACAAGATTGAAAACTAATAAAGGAGATCCAGTCATATTAGATTGTAAAACAACCAAGAGCAGGTCCTATTCATAAAAGAAATATAATTAAAAAATGATCTAATAGTATTCGAAAAAGAACTGAGAACTGGGTCCTATTGATTATACTTGCTTAATGACTAAGGAAGAAGTTGAAATAGTATGATATTGAGAACAACAAAAGGGGTCCAATCGTACAATATTATGTCCCAATAAAGGAGATTTAATTGTACAAGATTAAGAACTAATAAAGTAGACCAAGTCGCATCTGATTAAGAAATAGGAAATGAATTCTTATAAAAGTACATTTAGAAAAGATAATGAGATGCTAGTAATTCAAGACAAAAACAAAAAATGCAATTTTCTTAGACTAGATAAACAGTCATGTGTGAGAACCATTCATAAAAGAATAAGAACTAAAAGATAATCTAATGGTATTAGACAAAAAAACTGTGAAATGAGGCCCATTATACACTTAAGGACAATGAAAGAAGTTGTAATTGTACGGTATTGAAAACTAAGAATGGGGACTAATTTTACAAGATTAAAAACTATTAGTGGAGATCAAGTCATACCAGGTTAAGAAATAAGAAAAGAGTTCAAATCAACGTGCATTTAGAAAAATAATAAGTTCTAATAATTCATGACAAAAACATAAAATGTGATTTAATTAGGCAAGATTTAAAACCAAAAGCGAGTTCAATTTACAAATGATTCAGCACTAAAAGATGATCTAATCATATTCAGAAAAGAACTGAGATAATTATACTTGTTTAATAACTAAGGAAGTAGTGCAATCATAGGATAAGGTGAACTAAGAAAGCGGACTAATATCACCTACGTACTGTGTTATGAGCCGCAAAAGGAGATATAATCAAGCTAGATTGAGAACTAATAAAGGATATCTAGTTGTGTTGGATTTAAAAATAACTAAGTAAAAAATGATCTATTCGTATTCGAAAAAGAACTGAGAAGTGAGGCCTATTGACTATGCTTGCTTAATTACTGAGGAAGAAGTTGTAATAGTACGATATTGAGAACCAAGAAAAAGGGGTGTAATCTTACAACATTAAGACCCATTAAACGAGATTTAATCACACAAGATTAAGAACTAAAAAAGTAGATCGAGTCGCATAAGAATAAGAAATAGGAAAGGAGCTCTTATAAAACTACATTAGGCAAAGATAATGAGATCTAGTCACTCATGACAAGAGCGCAAAACGAGATTTAATTACACTAGATAAACAACCGTGAGCGAGAACCAATTCACAAAAGAATAAGGACAAAAATATAACCGATGGGTATTCAAGAAAGAACCGAGAAATGAGGCAATTATACATGCTTAAGCTGACAATCGAAGAAGTTGGGATTGAACAATATTAACTAAGAATGGGGACTAATTGTACATGATTAAAAACTAATAATAGAGATCAAGTCGTATTATGTTTAGAAATAAGAAAGGAGTTCTAATCAAAGTACATTAAGAAAAATAATAAGTTCTAAAAACTCATGATAACAAAATAAAATGTGATTTAATTTGTTTAGATTGAGAACCAAGAGCGAGCTCAATTTACAAAATATTTAGAATTAAAGTTGATTGACCCGTATTCGAAAAAGAACTGAGAAATGAGGCAAATTGCAACTTGCATAATGACTAAGGAAGAAGTTATAATCGTACAATATTGAGAACTAAGAAAGGTGACTAATCATGCGATATTGTGAACTACAAAAGAAGACCTAATTGTATGCGATTCAGAACATATAAAGGAGATCTAGTCGTATTAGATTAAGAAAAAAGAGCGGAGTTCTAATCAAAGTGCATTTCGAAAAGATACTGAGATCAAATAACGTAATGATAAGAACATAAAATACATTTTCGTAAGAGAAGATTACGATCCATGTGCGGGACCTATTCACTAAAGATTTAGGAATAATAGTTGATCTAATATCATTCAAAAATTAAATGACAAATGAGGCCAATTAAACTAGCGTAATGTCTAAAGAAGATGTTGTATTCGTTCGCTATCGAGAACCGAAAAAGTTGACTAATCGTACAATGTTGTGCACCGCAAAAGAAGAACTGATCAAACAATATTAAGAGCCAATTATGCAGATCTAGTCGTATTAAATTACGAAGCAAGAAAGGAATTCTAACCAGTATTCATTTAGGAAAGATAATGATATTTAATAACTCATAACAGGCATGTAATATGAGATTTAGTTAGACTAGACTAAGAACCTTGTGCGGAGCCAATACAGAAAAGATTTAGAACTAATAGATGATCTAATCGAATTCAAAAAAGAGCTTAGACAATTATACTTGCTTAATAACTAAGGAAAAAATGCAATCGTACTATGATATTGATAACTAAGCAAGCTAGCTCCCATATATAGTTCGAACCAGCTCCTTCATGTTTCTACCTCCTCTTCTCCTCAGTCCATTGACATGGCAGCCTCCTTTGTATATACGAAGTGCACAAAACAGAAAGAAGAGCTCTTTGGGAGGAACTCAGAGTTGTCCAACCTTAAGGTCCGTGGCTGGTGGGTGGAGATTTCAATGTTATCTCAAGTTCTGATGAATATAAGGGTTCTTGCTCTTTGCACCTTGAAGCTATGGGTGAATTCAATGATTGCGGTTTGGTGGACATACCTTTTCAAGGCTACAAATTTACTTGGCACCGGAATAGGTTTGGAAATGTGACTTGGAAGCAGCTAGATAGAATCATTTGGAACACCGATTTCTTGGCAACTTTCCAACATATTAGCATTGAACATCTTCTCAAGACATGCTCAGATCACTCGCCCCTTGTTCTTAAAGCATCCAGTGAATCTACACCAGGTCCGAAGCCATTTAAATTCCTTACTAAAAATATGTGGATTAAGCACAAAGATTTTTTTGCAGGTAGTTGGCAATAATTGGCATTTGCAATGCTCCGGCTCTCCCATCTCCATTCTTGCCTCTAAATTGAAAAGATTAAAAGCTGAGCTCCGGAATTGGAGTCATACGGTGTTTGGCAATGTTTTCACAAAGGTAAAAGCAGCTGAACAAGAAGTCTAAAGTAAGGAGGAAGCTCTATTGTTACACCACAGCCAAAATGACCAAATTGCACTAGCTCACGCACAAGCCCTTCACATGCGGTGCCTTGCTGAGGAAGAAACCTTTTGGCAGCAAAAAGCGGGGATGAAATGGCTGAAAGATGGTGACAAAAACTCCACATTCTTCCACTCTACTCTTATGGCCAAAAGACAATGATTGCGTATCTCCAAGATTAAAATTGATGGGGTGTGGACGGAAAACATGCAGTTTATTGAGGATGTAGGAATTAACTTCTTTCAAGATCTTTTGTCTTCCAATGATTCCACTGCCATGGACCTCCTCATTACTCGACCACCTCATATATAAAGTCTTAGATAAGGATAATCAGTGCCTATTAATTGAACTTTCAGTAAATGAGCTGAAGGATGCTGTGTTCTCACTCAACCCTAATGGTGCAGCAGGTATTGATGGCTATAATGGGACTTTCTTCACTACATGTTAGGACATTATTCATCCGGATCTCTACCTTGTAGTGCATGCTTTTCTTAATGGTGCAAAGTTGCCGCGAATGTTTACAAGCACCCTTGTCGCTTTAATCCCAAAAATAGCCAACCTCAACTCTTTTAGTGACTTTCGGCCTATTAGCTTGTGCACCTTTTTTAACAAAATTTGCACCACAATATTGGCCAATAGACTCTCCTCCATTTTACCAAAATTCATTTCACCTGAACAAGTGGCCTACGTCCAATGGAGAGACATTGCAGACAATATCCTTCTAGTACAAGAGTTGGCCGGTTTCATAGATCAGAAAACAAGGGGAGGAAACCTGATCATTAAACTCGACATGTTCTTGACAAGGTATTTGATAGGCTTTCTTGGCCTTTCCTTTATGCAGCTCTACGAAAGTTTGGTTTTTCTAAGCAGTGGATTTCCCTTGTGAAGAATATTTTTAGAGGATTGTTGGTTTTCTATACTCATCAATGGTGCACCTAAGGGCTTCTTCAAATCCTCCAGAGGGGTTCGTCAAGGAGACCCCTTATCACCTCTGCTATTCATGTTAATGTTGGAGATTTTTTCACAAGGATTGAAGGCTCAATTCCGTACCGAAAAGATAACTGATTACTCATTCCCGCAGCAATGCCCAACTATTTCTCACTTGGCTTTTGCGGATGACATTGTCATCTTCACAAAGGGAGATACCAAATCCATTCGGCATCTAATGAGCTTTCTTTCAAGGTTTGAGAACTCATCCGGACAGCTTTTTAACAAGTCCAAAAGCTTCTTCTACTTATCTAAGAAGGCAACATCAGCCCGAATTCGGTTGCTTCAAGCAAAGACGGGTTTTGTTCACAAAATCCTCCCTTCCTTTTACATATCTGGGATGCCCCATCCAGAAGGCTAAGAGAAGGCACAATATCTTCCAACCATTGATTGAAAAAGTAGCTTCCCGAATGCAAGGATGGCAGACGAGGTTCCTCTCCCCGAGAGGGTGACTCGTCCTAATAAAGCATGTTCTTAGTAGCATTCCGATCTACCTATTATCAGTTCTTTTACCCCCAAAATTAGTAATTAAAGAGCTGGAGCGTCAATTTACAAACTTCTTTTGACGATGCTCAGATGGGATGCTAAAACGACATTGGATCTTATGCGCTACAATCAGCCAGCCAACACATTTGAATGGTCTTGGGGTTACTTCGCTAGAGGATATGGTTCATGGCTTTGGTATCAAACTTTGGTGGAAGTTCCGTCAAGGTAACTCTTTGTGGAATTCCTTCCTTCAAAAATGCTACCTTAAAGGCCAGCACGCCACCATAGTCACGGCATCATCAGGTGATTCACTTACTTGGAAAAGAATGCTGCAAGTTACTCGTGATGAAGCGGAAAATGGGTTGTTATTTCTCATAAGAAATGCTTATTGTTCATTTTGGTTTGACCCTTGGACTAAACATGGACCTTATCCCACATGGTGGAACAAGTATACGATGAATAGCTTAAAGTCTCACATGTTTGGGGTCCTAATGGCTGGAATTTTTCCTCCCTGGATGAGAGATACTATAATGAGGAGAAGCAAAACATTTTAGGAGCGCTCAACGAAAGCATAATTTTCTTGACTGCGGAGGCGGACCGAATCGTTTGGACCTCCACACCCACAGGCTCCTTCTCACTCTCATCGACTTACCCCTCTAAGGTTCAGATTTTTTCTAGACAAATGATATGGGATGTGAGGCTCCAGTTGAAGATTTCCATTTTCATGTGGAAATTGCTGAACAAGTGGTTGCCATTAGATGATATCTTGTCCAAAATTGGTTTCTCTTTAGCCTTCAAATGCTGGTTTTGCTGCCATGAAGAATCTTTGGATCACCTTTTTGCAACTGGAATGTGTAATTTCACGGCATATCTGGTACTTCTTTGAATCCTGGCTACAGATGATGCTTGCTCCATGAGCCACCATCTTGGACAAGCTCAATTCTTGGTGGTGGGCTGCTGTACCTTCCACCATACTCGGGGCAATTCATAAAATCCTTCCTTGCATAATATGTTGGTTCTCATGGAAAGTTAGGAACGCGGTGATTTTTTACGGAAAACCAAGTAGTGTAACAAGAATAATTGCTGAAATCTACTCTTACTTGGTGAATATTTCCTCAATTTTTCCTTATATAAAAGAAAGTACAGCTGATGATTTGCTATTTTCACAACGCATTTGCAATCAAGTACTCCAAACCAAACCGAAGAGAGTCCTAGCTGTCAATGGGAATGCCCTCCCCATGGATGCTTTAAATTGAATGTGGATGGTGCCTCCAAAGGAAATCCAGGTACGGAAGCAGGTGGAGGCATCCTCAGGGATCACAATGGGCAATGCATAAGGGCGTTTTCCAATTATTAGGCTATCAACAGCAAACCAACTTGCAAACTGAGGCATTATCCCTTGAAGATGGGCTCAAGATGTGTGGCAAGCTGCGAGTGCAATCATTAGAGGTCGAGATTGATTCCCTTCACTGGTCAACACTTTGAATGGTTCGTGGGCACCAATTTGGAGCATGACAATCAACTCCGCTTTATAAATAGGTTTTGCGTTGGGAAAGATATTTCTTTTAAACATGTATTTAGAGAGTCGAATCAAGTTTCTGATTGTTTGGCTAATGAGAGTATCTTAAAGCCTAGGTATATTGTGTATGATTGCCATACCATCCCTTGCTCTATAAAAGGGTTGGTTCGGTTAGATACTAGGGGCTTTTCGACTCTCCGCCAATGTAACAATTGATGACATAAATAAAATTTATGCCCACCTTCAAGCATTTGCATAAAAAATAAAAATAAATAAATAAACTAAGCAAGCGGAATAATTGTACTAGTTATAAGCCGCAAAAGGAGATATAATCAAACTAGACCATTGAGAACTAATAAAGGCGATGCAGTCGTATTAGATTGTAAAACAACCAAGAGCATGTCCTATTCATAAAAGAATTATAGCTAAAAAATGATCTAATAGTATTCAAAAAAGAACTGAGAAATGGGTACTATTAATTATACTTGCTTAATGACTAAGGAAGAAGTTGAAATAGTATGCTATTGAGAACAAAAAAAGGGGTCCAATCATACAATATTATGACCCAATAAAGGAGATTTAATTGTACAAGATTAAGAAATAATAAAGTAGACCAAGTCGCATCTGATTAAGAAATAGGAAATGAATTCTTATAAAAGTACATTTAGAAAAGATAATGAGATCTAGTAATTCAAGACAAAAACAAAAAATGCAATTTTCTTAGACTAGATAAACAGTCATGTGCGAGAACCATTCATAAAATAATGAGAACTAAAAGATAATCTAATGGTATTAGAGAAAAAACTAAGAAATGAGGCCCATTATACATGTTTAAGGACAATGAAAGAAGTGTGTAATTGTAAAGTATTGAAAACTAAGAAAGGGGACTAATTGTACTATGTTATGAGCTGCAAAAGGAGATATAATCAAGCTAGATTGAGAACTAATAAAGGATATCAATTTGTGTTGGATTTAAAAATAACCAAGAAAAAAAATGATCTATTCGTATTCGAAAAAGAACCGAGAAGTGAGGCCTATTGACTATGCTTGCTTAATTACTAAGGAAGAAGATGTATTAGCACGATATTGAGAACCAAGAAAGGGGTGTAATCTTACAACACCAAGACCCATTAAAGGAGATTTAATCACACAAGATTAAGAACTAAAAAAGAAGATCGAGTCACATAAGAATAAGAAATAGGAAAGGAGTTCTTATAAAACTACATTAGGAAAAGATAATGAGATCTAGTAACTCATGACAAGAGTGCAAAACGAGATTTAATTACACTAGATAAACAACCGTGAGGGAGAACAATTCACAAAAGAACAAGGACCAAAATATAACCTATGGGTCCTTTTTCGGATTACCAAAAAAGTTGACAAATCGTACTATGTTATAAACTATAGAAGAAGGACAGATCAAACAATATTAAGCACCAATAACGGAGATCTTGTCGTATTAGATTAAGAAGAAAGAAAGCATTTCTAACCAGCATACATTTTGAAAAAGATAAAGATATTTAATAACTCATAATAGTCACGTAATATGAGATTTAGTTAGACTAGATTAAGAACCATGTGCGAGGCCTATTCATAAAAGATTTAGAACTAATTGATGATCTAATCGTATTCAAAAAAGAGCTTAGACAATTATACTTGCTTTAATAACTAAGGAACAACTGCACTCGCACGATATTGATACTAAGCAAGCGGACTAATCGTGCTATATAATGAGCCGAAAAAGGAGATATAATCAAACAAGATTGTGAACAAATAAAGGAGATCTAGTCGTATTAGATTGTAAAATAACCAAGGGCTGGTCCTATTCATAAAAGAATTATATTTAAAAAATGATCTAATTGTATTTCAAAAAAGAACTGAGAAATGGGTCCTATTGATTTTACTGCTTAATGACTAAGGAAAAAGTTGTAATAGTATGATATTGAGAACAACAAAAGGGGTCTAATCATACTATATTATGACCCAATAAAGGAGATTTAATCATAGAAGATTAAGAACTAATAAATTAGACAAAGTCGCATCTGATTAAGAAATAGGAAAGGAATTCTTGTAAAAGTACATTTAGAAAAGATAATGAGATCCAATAATTCAAGACTAGAACAAAAAATGCAATTTTCTTAGACTAGGCAAATAGTCATGTGCAAGAACCGTTCATAAAAGTATAAGAATTAAAGGATAATGTAATGGTATTAGAGAAAAAACTGAGAAATGAGGCCACTTATACATGCTTAATGACAATGGAAGAAGTTGTAATCGTACGGTATTAAAACTGAGAATGGGGACTAATTGTAGATGATTAAAAACTAATTGTGGAGTTGAACTCGTACCAGGTTAAGAAATAAAAAAGGATGACAATTCAAATCAAAGTGCATTTAGACAAATAATAACTTCTAATAATTCCTGATAAGAACGTAAAATGTGATTTTAATTAGGCTAGATTTAAAACCCAGAGGGAGTTCAGTTCACAAACGATTTAGAACTAACTATGATCTAATCATATTCAAAAGAGAACTGAGATAATTATACTTGTTTAATAACTAAGGAAGCAGTGCAACCATACGACAAGGAGAACTAAGAAAGGGGGGAATCGTACTATGTTATGAACCGCAAAAGGAGATATAATCAAACTAGATTTAGAACTAATAAAGGATATATAGTCGTGTTAGATTTAAAAACAACCAAGTGAAAAATGATCCATTCGTATTCGATAAAGAACCGAGAAGTGAGGCCTATTGGTTATGCTTGCTTAATTTCTAAGGAAGAAGTTGTAATAGTAAGATATTTAGAATCAAGAAGGGGTCTAATCTTACAATATTAAGGCCCATTAAAGGAGATTTAATCACACAAGAAGATTAATTATAACTAAAAAAGCAGATCGAGAACTAAGAAAGATGACTAATCATGCGATATTATGAACTACAAAAGGAGACCCAATCGTATGCGATTCAGAACTTATATAGGAAATCTAGTCGCATTAGAATAAGAAATAAGAGTGGAGTTCCCAATCAAAGTGCATTTCGGAAAGATACTGAGATCAAATATCAAAAGATGAGAACATAAAATACGTTTTCGTATGACAAGATTATGATCCATGTGCGGGACATATTCACTAAAGATTTAGAAATAATATTTGATCTAATATCATTCGAAAATGGAATGAGAAATGAGGCCAAATAAACAGGAATAATAACTAAAGAAGATGTTGTAATCGTTCGCTATCGAGAACCAAAAAATTTGACTAATTGTACTATGTTATAAACTGCAGAAGAAGAACAGATCAAACAATATTAAGCACCAATAAAGGAGATCTTGTCGTATTAGATTAAGAAGAAAGAAAGGATTTCTAAGCAGCATACATTTTGATAGATAAAAAAGATAATGATATATTTTTTTTAAGCAAGCAGACTATTTTTTATTGATGGAATCAATGATTACAAAGCCGACTATTAGGGCAACCCCTAGCATCTAGGCCAACCAAACCTTTAACAGTGTAAAGAATGGTGTAGAGATCATATTCAACATACATAGGTTTTGAAATGCCCTCATTAGCTAAACTATCAGCAACTTGGTTGGCTTCCCTATAGACATGCTTGAAAGTGATGTCTTTCCTGGCACAATAGCTATTGATGAATCAAAGTTGGGAGTCGATACTCCAAATCGGTGCTGATGAGCCCACCAAAGTGTTAACTAGCACAAGGGAATCATTCTCAACAACCAATGAGTGCACATGCAATCTGCTACACATCTGAAGTCCATCTACTAGAGCCAATGCCTCAGCTTGTAAGTTTGTTTGTTGTTGGTAGCCATTGGAAAACGCCCTGATGCATTGTCCATTGTGATCCTTTAGGATGCCACCACCAGCTACCATTCTTGGGAAATTTCCTTTAGAAGCACCGTCCACATTCAATTTAAAACATCCGTGTGGAGGGCAGTCCCATTTGACGCCTAGGACTTTTTTTGGTTTGGTTTGGAGAAGTTGGTTACAAATGCCCCGTGACAGTAGCAAGTCACCGGCTGTGGTTACCTTTTTAAAGTTTTGAATTGAGGAGATATTTACTAAATAAGAATAGATGTCCGCAGTAATCCTTGTTGCACTACTTGTGTTGCCATCCAAAACGGCCATGTTCCTAGCTTTCCAAAAGAACCAACAGATTATGCAAGGAAGTATTTAATGGACTACTCCAATTGCGGAACAAGGTATAGCAGCCCACCACCAAGAATTTAGCTTATCCAAGATAGTCATAGATGGAGCAATAGTCAACTCCAGCCAGGCTTAAAAGAAATGCTAGATTTGTCGTGATATTTCGCATTCCACGTCCAAGGATTCTTCATGACAGCAAAACCAGCACTTAGAGGCCAACGAGAAACCAATTTTCCGTCTAAGGTATCATCTAACGGCAGTCGTTTATTCAGTAATTTTCACATGAAAATGGAGATCTTCAACTGGAGTCTCATGTCCCAAATCATTTGCCGAGAGAGTATCCACACCTTGGGGGGTTACGTAGATGAGGGTGTAAAAGAACCTTTGGATGTTAGGGTCCAAACGATGAGGTACGGTTCGTCGGTCAGAAAGAGTGGTATTGAACTGAGAATTGCTGCGATATTTTGTAACTCCTCATTAGAGTATTTCTCATCTAGAAGGGAAAGGTTCCAGCCATTATGACCCCCAACATGTGAAACCTTAAGCTGTTCAACCATGTGGGATAGAGGCCCATGTTTAGTCCATGGGTCAAACCAAAAGGAGCAATCCGCCTTCCGTGGGAGAAATAATAGCCACTTTTCTGCATCGTCATGAGCTCACAACATTCTCTTCCAAGTATATGAGTCACCTGGTGATGCCTTAATTTACGTGGAATGCTGACTGTTAAGGTAGCGACATTGAAGAAAATATAGGGTCTGAGCACCACAAGGAGTTGCCTTTCTGGAATTTCCACCAAAGTTTGATGCCAAAGCCGCGAACCACCTCCTCCAGTGAAGAAACCCCTAGGCCATTTGAGTATGTAGGCTGGCATACTATAGCCCATGAGATCCAATGTCGCTTTAGCACCCCATCCGAGCAACCTCAAAAGAAATTTGCAAACTGCCGTTCCAACTTTTTAAGTACTAATTTTGGGGGTAAAAGAACTGACAATAAGTAAATTGGGATGCTACTAAGAACGTTCTTAATGGGGACCAACCGTCCTCCTGGTGATAGGAACCGCGTCTGCCAACCTGAATTCGGGCAACCACATTTTCTATTAGTGGCTGGAAGATATTACGTCTTCTTTTAGCCTTTTGAATGGGACAGCCCAAATAGGTGAAAGGAAGGGATTTGTGATCAAAACCCGTCTTAGCTTAAATCAACCGAACTCGAGCTGGAGATGCCTTTTGGGATAGATGGAAGGAGCACTTGGACTTGTTAAAGAGTTGCCCAGAGGAGAGCTCAAACCTCGAAATGAAGTTCATGAGACTTCAGATGGACTTGATATCTCCTTTTGTAAAGATGAAAACATCTTCTGCAAAAGCCAAGTGAGAGATGATAGGGCACTTCTTCGGGAGAGAATAGTGCGATATTTGGTTTGTTCGAAAATGATGCTTCAATCCTTGGGAAAACGTTTCAAGCATTAAGATGTATAGCAAAGGTGATAAGGGGTCACCCTGGTGAACCCCTCTAGATGGCTTAAAAAATCCTTTGGGTGCTCCATTTATGAGTATAGAAAACCAACAGTCCTTCAATATATGCTGCATAAGAGAGATCCAGTGGTCGGCAAAATCCAAACTTCCGTAGTATTGCATAAAGGAAAGGCCAAGAAAGCCTGTCAAAAGCCTTAGTGAGGTCAAGTTTAATGATCATATTCCCTCCTCTTGTTTTCTGGTCTATAGAATCAACCAGCTCTTGGGCAAGAAGGATGTTATCCGCAATGTCTAATATCTTCCTTGGACGTAGGCCACTTGTTCAAGTGAAATGAGCTTAGGCAGAATAGAGGAAAGGCGATTGGCCAAGATTTTAGTGCAAATTTTGTTAAAAAAAAAAGTGCACAAACTAATGGACCGAAAGTCGCTAAAGGAGTTGGGATTGGCTACTTTTGGAATTAATGCAATAAGGGTGCTAGTGAACATACGGGGCATCTTTGCACCTTTGAGAAAATCGCGCACTGCAAGGAAAAGATCATGGTGAATAATGCCCCAGCAAGTGGAAAATAAGGTCCCGTTGTAGCCATCAATGCTCGTTGCACTGTTTGGCACGTAATAGGCACGTAATATGAGATTTAGTTAGACTAGATTAAGAACCATGTGCGGGGCCTATTCATAAAAGATTTAGAACTAATTGATGATCTAATCGTATTCGACAAAGTGCTTAGACAATTATACTTGCTTAATAACTAAGCAAGCGGACTAATCGTGCAATATTATGCGCAGCAAAAGGAGATATATACATCAACCAAGATTTAGAACAAATAAAGGAGATCTATTGGAACAGTTACTAGGTTCACTAGCCTATTTACTAGTTAGATGAAATAATCAGGAGTTTTTAACTAAATTTAAGCACAAGAAATTTAAATAAAGACAAGAATGTAAAATTCTAATCTGCTATCATTACAATAGTATATAGTCTTGTCAATTTAGTGCTTCACCAATGGAGGACCCTTCCAATCACTTGGCCAATTTTGTTGAGATTTTGATACATTCTATTACAATGGAGTGTCTGATGATGCCGCTCGATTTAGACTATTCCCATCTCATTAAATGATAAAGCGAGGAGATCCAGTCATAGTGTATTTAGGCTTATATTATGAGCCCTCTCCTCCTCCTCATTCTCTCTACTCTCTCTCTCTCTCTCTCTAAAACTCTCAAATTTGTGCTGATTCTCAGCCATGGCTGAGGAACTAGCCCTTCAACCCTTAGCTAAAGGGCACAAGAAATCTTTTGCAGATGTTCTTGTTTCCGGAAAACAAAATCCACAACACCAAATTTAACAACCGGAAGCTCCCTTGAAGAAACTGCAATCATACAAGGAGGAACCAGCCATCTTCTTCTCTGAAGAAGAAGTCCAAAAGTTAGCTACACCATTTCATTTCATTCTTGTGGGCAATTTTCCTAGGGGAAAACCCAACATGGAAATGGTATGAAAGAGCTTCCATACTATCTGTTTTAAGGGAAACTTTATGATTGGTTTTCCAGACCACAACATGTTCTTATACTGTTTTCTTTGGAGGAGGACTATCTTCGTTGTTGGTTGAAAAACACTTGGTTTATCAATGGTTTCTATATGCGGGTTCTTAAATGGCATCCCCTCTTTACTCCAAATATTGGGCCTTCCATAGTGCCTATTTGGATCACATTAGAAGGTTTACCAGTTGTTTTCTTCAATAAACACTCAGTTTTAGCCTTGCACAAGCTGTAGGTAATCCCCTCAAGTTGGATATGGCCACTGAAAATCTTACTCGACCAACACACAACAAAGGTTTGTGTTGAAATGGACCTTTTGACTACTCTCCCTTCTAGAGTATGGCTAGGAGTAGGAAATAATGGGAAATGGCAAAATATCACCTATGAAGAAATTCCTTCCTAATGTACAAAATGCAACAAAATTGGTCACCATGCTGCCAAATGTTTGGTTAGAGCTTCAAAGAAGCAAGAAGAAAATATGGCCTCTTTTAAAGTTCAAAACATAAAAGGAAAATCACAATGGAAGCCAACCAATAAACATGAAACCGGTCCATTAGGAGTTGCAAAGGAGAAACCATCAAAAATTTCATTAAGTCCAGACCCGAATCCATCAAATTTGAAGCATTCAGAAGCTCATGAAAGTATCCAAGTAGCGACTCATGTGGTAGCAAACACGGTGGTGGTGAATCAAGGAGAAGCAACACCATCCCCAAGGGTGCTGGACGAGGTAACAACCTCTCCACCAAACCTGGAAATTCAAATCGCAAATCCCTTGGAAAAAGGGGTTGGTTCAAATTCAAATTTGAAAGAGCTAAAAACCCATACAAAATCTGTTGGAGCAGCTTTGAACGAGTCAAATGAGGTAACAAACCAGAATAATTCTCCTTAAATCCACATGCCACAAATTTCCAAAGATGATCTTCCAATCTCCCAGGCAAGAATCTTGGAAGAGTTGCCATGTTACATTTCAGACAATGATTCTCCCCATGCACAAAGCCAGGCACAAGGTGAACCTTCAAATGAATACGAACTGGCCAGCAAACCAAAAGGAAATCCCACCCCTACAAACTAGCCTAGTACGACTCACCACCAAAGTCGAAACATGAAAGCCCTCCCAGCCACGGGTAAGCCTACATTCAAAGAAATTGTACTATTTTTGAGTAGCAACAAACATTCAAGCACATTCTCTGGTAGCAAAGAAACCAACTTCGTATCCAACCTGCCTTTTCCCTAATAGCCAAAGTTTAAATCAATTGATGATTCCATCATGCCCAATGATAAGGTATTGGCAAAACAAACAA
The DNA here is from genome assembly GCA_025175665.1 of Cinchona pubescens. Taxonomy (NCBI): domain Eukaryota; kingdom Viridiplantae; phylum Streptophyta; class Magnoliopsida; order Gentianales; family Rubiaceae; genus Cinchona; species Cinchona pubescens. Next base: position 1,569,400 of record JANKKI010000039.1, on the reverse strand, counting down.
CTTGCTACTTTTTAGATAATGAATTTCCTAATGGCAAGAAGTGTACCCAATCAAGAATTGGACATTTTTGCCCCAAAAAGGAAAGGAAGATGTAAGAGGAAATACAATATGTCAAGAGCAATGCGAACCAAGATGACCTCCGAACCCCTTTCTCTAATTTTGTTCTAATATGTAAGAGACAAATTCATAGAATTAGAGGATGTTACTACTCCAAATAACTGATTTAGCTCTAAAATGTAAGAGGCCATTTCATAGAATTAGAGGAAGTTAGCATCCCAAATTTTACAAGATGCTAGAATTCAAATGGTATGTCTTTGAATTCATTCTCTTATTGCTGGACAACTAGGTTTCATGTGAACATTTAGCAGCTCCAAATGATTCGGCCATTAAGCATGCCTTTTTAACTACAATTACGCAGGTAATCACACAAGATGAGAATGAAACATTGCTTGCTGAGCCATCCTTGCATGAGCTTAAGGAGGTAACCTTTGGTCTCAATCTCCATACACATGGAGCAGCATGAATTGATGGCTTCAATGGAGTGTTCTTTACTACCAGCTGGGAAATCATCCAAGCAGATCTCCATAAGGCAGTGAAAGCTTTCTTCCAAGGCGAGGTGTTACCCAGAACTTTCACAAGTACACTCATAGCATTGATCCCTAAAACTCAAAACCCTTCATCTTTTGATAATTTTAGACCTATTAGTCTTTGTACATTCTTTAATAAAATCTGTACTAAAATATTGGCTAATAGGTTAGCTTTAGTTCTGCCCAAAATTATTTCTCAAGAGCAGGTAGCCTATGTAAAAGGGGGAGACATTACTGATAACATATTGTTGGTGCAAGAGCTTATCGAGTTCCTGAGCCGGAAAACAAGGGGCTGTCTCATTATCTTCAAGCTTGATTTAGCAAAGGCCTTTGACCGGATCTCTTGGCCTTTTCTCTATGCCGTCATGAGGAAGCTTGGATTCAGTGAAAAGTGGAAAGTTATCATAAAAAATGTGCTCGAAAATTTTATGAGCTGGTTTTCTGTTCTTATCAATGGCTCCCCGAAAGGCTTTTTCAAATCCACTAGGGGCGTTCGCCAAGGAGACCCCTTGTCACCTCTCCTTTTCATAATCACAATGAAGACCTTTTCACGAGGTTTGCAAGCACAATTCCGTGAGGGAATCATCACGGATTACGCATTGCCAAGAAAGTGTCCACCAATCACTCATCTTGCCTTCGCAGACGACATTGTCATTTTCACTAAAGGAGAGGCCAAATCAATCAAGAATCTCATGGAGTTGCTCGACCAGTTTGAGTCTTCTTTTGGGCAGCTTATTAACAAGTCGAAAAGCTCCTTTTACATGGCCAAAAATGCTCCATTATCTCGGATCAGAATGGTTCAATTCCGAACAAGTTTTGTAAAATGTCCCCTCCCATTCATATATCCTGGATGTCCCATTCAAATGGCAAAGAAAAAAAGGTCACTCTTTCAGCCCATGATTGAGAAAATTACCTCTAAAATCGCGGGGTGGCAAATGATGTCTAAATTCCTCTCTCCTGGGGGTAAGCTAATTCTGATCGAGCACATTTTATGTAGTATTCCAATATACCTTTTCACGGTACTCCAGCCTCCAAATGCTGTAATCAAGGATTTGGAGTGCCAATTTGCAAATTTTTTTTGGGGCAATTCGGACTCAGGAAGCAGGTACCATTGGGCATCAAGGAAGTCCTTATGTAAGCCAACAGCTGCCAATGGCCTTAGATTCATGGCTCTCTCAGATTTGGTCAAGGATTTGGGCATTAAATTATGGTGGACATTTCAAAAAGGAAACTCTTTATGGTGCTCTTTCATGAGTGCCAGATATTGTCATTCTCGCCCTTGTTTAATAAATGAAAGGCATAGTGATTCATATATACGAAAGTGTATGATTAAAAGCCTTGAGAATGGCTGGAACCTTGCAATTTTAAGGAAACATTATTCAGGCGTTGAGATAGGACGACTAGAGACGATTCTTTGTGGGACACATTTCCAAGTTAGTAATGACTCGAATGTATAAGTAAAACTGCTGGTTTGGACTCCCTCACCTAATGGCAAGTTTTCAATCTCCTCCACCCTTCCCTCATATGTTTCCACGCTCCCTCGAAGAATGATTTGGGATAATAAACTCCAAATCAAAATCTCCATCTTCAAGTGGCGCCTCTTGAATAGGAAACTCCCACTTGACGATATCATAACTACCTTTGGGGTTTCTCTGGCTTCAAAATGTCCCTTTTGTCATCACCAAGAAACATTGTATCATCTCTTTACAAGTTATGATTTCACCAGCCAAATCTGGACATAGATTTGAATCTTGGCTTGAAGTGCACTTGGAGTTTGGCATCTACAGCACTAGGAAAACTCAATTCATGGTGGTGGTACGATCCTCCTACGGCAACCCATGTCGCTATTCAGAAACTTATACCTTCTCTGGTATGTTGGTTTGTATGGAAAGCACGAAATTTGGCAATTTTTGAAGACCTTTCCATCACACCTCAGCGAACCGTAACAAATATTTGCTCCCTTTTGAGATCAATCTTCTGTAACGCATCCTTTTTACAAAGCTGGACCAGTGGATGACAGCCTTTTAGCTCAACATATTTGCCATCAAATTATCACCACACGGCCGAGGAAAGCTTTGGCAGTTAGCTGGAATCCACCCCCGCACGGGATTGCAAAACTCAACGTTGATGGAGCCTCAAAAGGAAATCCAGGACCTTCATCCAGGGGTGGAGTCATTTGAGATCATCAAGGACACCTCATCAAGGCTTTTAGCAACACTTACAGCCTTCAAACCAATTTGCAAGCTGAAGCGTCTGCCTTAGTGGAGGGCATTAAACTTTGTGAGAAGTTGCAGCTCATGGATGTGCAAGTGGAGCTTCATTCCCTAACCCTAGTGAACGTCATTAAGGGTCGATCACAACCAACTTGGAGCATTGATCAACAAATGCAATTCATTAAAGCCTTTATTTCAGATAGGAACTTTAGTTTTTCTCATATTTTTAGAAAAGGTAATCAAGTAGCGGATAGGCTAGCAAACGAGGGAACTTTAAGACTTGAACAGATATTATTCATTCTTCTTATATATAGTATAACCAAGACACAATTCCCAAATCTTTTAGAGGATTTCTGCGCTTGGATGCTCAAAGTTGCCCTTATATAAGGCATTGTAAATCATGAATTATTAAATAAATTCTCACCCACGGGTGTTTGCTCAAAAAAAAAAAAAAAAAAAAGCTAGGCTTCATGTTAGCCTCCATGTACCTTTTCTTTTTTAATAATAATGAAAATGGACTACCTCCACCTAGTAGGTGGTTGCTCAACAAAAGAGGATAAAGCGAAAAGTTAGTTGACTTCTCAGACACTAAGGTCAATCTCAACATGGTATACTATGGTGTAAAGATTTTTAGGTAGGTATTTCCCACTTTCCAAAACTACAATATTGCTTAACGAGATTACATCTTTTGTGCAAAATGATCAAGAAAGCTTATATGAGGTATGGAAAAGATTAAAGGAGTTGTTAAGAAGAATTCCAAATCAGGAATTACTATTATGGTTCCAAGTTCAAATGTCTTGCTATTTTACAATGAAGAGAGCCCTTCGATGATGAATTTAGTAGATGTCATTGCTAGTGGAACTATCACGAAGAAATCACCAGAGAAGGATTATGAGTCATTGGAAGAAATTGTGATGAATGCATGCCAATGGTTTGGTGAAAGTACGCAACCGAGAAGAATTGTTGGAGTTTTTAATTTGGAGCAAACAGTTGATGTTGTTGCTCGTCGAAAGCATTGAATGATGATAATTTGAGCATGAAACCTGCTATTATTTATGATTTTTTGTGAAAAGTCATCCAAAACATGAGTGCAGAGACGTAAAAGTTGTTAATTAAAATTTTAGAATGCTAATTATGTTGCTAATGGTTTTAATAGGAATGAATACTTCAATAATTTGAAAGTTCGATGGAGAAATATCCTAACTTTTCTTGGAGTAATAAAAATCAGCAACATCCATCAGTGAATTTTCAACAAGTGCCTTTTTATGCAACAACCTAAAAAGAGATCGAATCTAGAAGAAATGTTATGGCCAAGTTCGTGACTGAGATAAGGAATTCTATACAGAATTTGAAAACTGAGGCAAGAACTAAAACTTGCAAGAAATTAAAGACAAGATCTAAAGAAAATTGAAAAATAACTTGTATTAAACTAAAAGTCTAGAAATTTAAACTACGACTCGAGCTGAGATGCTTTAGCACTGCTTCCTAAGAGTAGCGTGTCTACCGATTTCACCATAGCAGCTTGTCTTGAACTTATAATAGTCTATGACTAAACAATCGTCGACTAACTACGCTACTAACTGTGTGAAAATCTCCTAACTACTCTAACTAGTGTGTGTACTAACACATACTAAAATCCTATATATAGTTGGAGTATTTTTTTTATTTTTTTTGGCAAACACCTATGAAGGTGAGTTTTATTGAAAAGATAATCAAGCTTTACAATGACGGATGTATGGGCAGCCCCTAGCATCCAAAGACATCAACCCTTTTACAAAGTTTGGGATTGAGTCTTTGGAATATTCCACAAATGACCGTATTCTAGTGCCTTCATTTGCTAACCAATCTGCTATTTGGTTAATCTCTCTAAATACATGAGTAAACATAAAACTTTTGCCTTTTACAAAAATCAGTAATGAACTAAATTTGGGGATCAATACTCCATGGTGCTTGTGCTTTGTCAACCAGGATGTTTACTAGGACTTGCGAGTCAATTTCCACAACTTGCTGAAGCCTTAATTTTCCATATAGCTTGAGCCCATCACTAAGTGCCAATGATTCCTGCTTGCAAATTGGTTTGATAGTTGTGAAAGTTGCAAAAAGCCTTGAGAAGCTATCCATTATGATCTCAAATAGTGCCATCTCCTACTGCCATCCTCGTGTTTCCTTTTGAAGCTCCATCCACATTCAATTTATAGGTTCCACAAGGAGAACAAGACCAAGAAACCGATATTGCTCTTCTTGGTTTGGTTTGTATGAATTGGTGGATTTCTTCTTTAAATAATAGCATGTCATCAGCCACCCCCATCCACGTTTTGAAAGGCTTGATAAATGATACATCCTTCACGTGAGAACAAACATCCGTAAGAACTCTTTGGGGGGAAACACTTTGTGCATCATATATAACCTTGTTCCTCGCTTTCCATACAAACTAGCATATGAAACAAGGTATGATTTTATGGAGAATACCAGCTGCATCCGAACTTGATGAGTTCCAGCACCATGAGTTTAGTTTTTCCAAAATGCAATTTATTGGTGAAAAAATTAGCTCCATACAATTTTCAAAGAAACTCCAGATTGGCCGTGCCATTTCGCAATCCACAAATAAGTGATTGGTTGTTTCAATGTTATTACAAAAACAACACTTTGAGATCATAAAAAGGACAATTTTTGCAAGGGCATCATCTAGGGGGAGAGGATTATTTAATAAATGCCACATGAAGATAGAAATTTTTAGTTGGATTCTTTCGTCCCATATCATTTTCCTTATGAATGAGACTGCCCATGGAGGGAATGTTGAGGAGATGGAGAAAATGCCTTTTTTTGGTCTCAATGTCCATGCTAATCTGTCTGCTTTTCCTTTCAATACAAGAGCTTGGTCTTCAAGAAATTTACTAACGTTAAGTAGCTCCAATTTGGAATATCTTGTGTCTAGCAATGATACGTCCCATGTATTTTCTCTCCAAACTTGTGAAAGTCAGATTTGTTCATCATATGCTTGTTCTACAAGTTGAGATAGTGGCCCTTGGTCCATCCACGTATCATACCAGAAGGAGCAACTCGCATCCCTTATCAAGAAAAGCTTGTGGTTTCTAGCATATTCTCGAACTGTTAGCATTCTTTTCCACGTGGATGAGTTGTCCGAATTAGGGGTAATTAAAGTGGCATGAATGCTATTCTTTAGGTACCTTCCCTTGATAAAATTACTCCATAAAGAATCTCCTTTGCGGAATTTCCACTACAGCTTGGTGCTAAATCCATTGACCACGTCTGAGATACAATTTATGCCGAGGCCATTGGAGGTTGTAGGCTGGAAAATGGTGCTAGTGAAATTCAACACAAGCATGAACCAAGATATCCAGTGATGCTTGTGTTGATTTTCCACCTATCCCCAAAAGAAATTGGAAAATAGCTTCTCTAATTCCTTAATGATTGCTTTGGGTGGATCAAGAACAGCCATGAAGTACATTGGGATGCTGCTGAGGACATGCTTAATGAGAATTAACTTGCCCCCGGTGATAGAAATTTGGTTTTCCAGCCATGAATCCGAGAAGTTACTTTCTCTAACATTGGTTGAAATAAGGACTTCCTTTTTTGGCTTTCTGAATTGGGCAGCCCAAACATAGGATTGGCAAAGATTTTTGCACAAAACTTGTTTAGTTGTGATTCCTCCAAATCCGGCTTGTTGGAGCTTTTTTTGGCAAGTAGAAAGAGCTTTTTGCCTTGTTGAAAAGCTGTCCAGATGAAGTTTCAAATTTAGTAAAGAAATCCATTAGATTCTTAATGGATTTGAGTTCTCCTCTTGTGAATAACACAATATCATTTGCAAATGCTAAATGAATGATGGCTGGACATATTTGCAAATGACTGCTTATGACAAGGAGAAGTCCTACACCTTGCCCAATCGGAATTGTTGTTGTAGACCTCTAGAGAAAGCTTCCAGCATAATAATAAAAAGAATGGGTGATAAGGAGTCACCTGTTGCACTCCCCTTGATGACTTGAAGAATCCCTTTGGTGTTCCTTGATGAGAATAGAAAACAAACCGAAATTTTTTATATGCACAACATTTGCCTCATGGCCATGAGAGAGGAGTGGAAGAATTTGGAGTTTTTTGTCCTTCTTGCAGCCACTTCATTCCCGGTTTTTGCCTCCAGAATGTTTCTTCCTCCCCAAGGCATTTGGTGTGAAATGCAAGTGAGTGAGCCAAAGCTAGTTTGTTGGTTTGGGTCTGAGTTTGCAAGAAAGTGGATTCCTTTTGTTTTACGCCCAGCTCTACCCTTTTGACTTTGGAAAATACATTTCCAAAAATTGTGTGACTCCAATTTCGAAGCTCTGCCTTAAACCTATTGAATTTGCTAGCTAGAACTTGCATTGGTTCAACACCGACGCAATGGAGCTGCCAATTTGCCTCTACAACCTGCAAGAAATTTGGATGTTTAATCCACATATTTAAAAATTTAAAGCATTTTGGCCCTGCATTTGGCTTATTCGCTAGCTTGAGGAGGAGTGGTGAATGATTCGAACACGTTTTTAGAAGTTGATCAACAGTGACTTGTTGAGCTGCCATGAGGAAGGTGTTATTGCAAACAAACCTATCCAGCCATTTCCATGCTGCATTTCCAAACTTGTTTCCTAGCCATGTGAACTTACAACCTTGAAATACTAGGTCCATCAATCACAGTCAAAAAGGCATTCATTGAACTCCCTCATCCCTTCGTAATCTAGGGAACCCGCACAACCTTTGTACTCATCTAAGGTTGATATGGTGTTGAAATCCTCTCCCACTATTATCCATGGAGTGTTTGTGGTGTTTCGGGCAGTTCTAAGATCGGCCCATTTCTTTCTTCTTTCCATCTTTGTGCACTTGGCATAAACAAATGAAGAGATCTAATACATCTATGTTGCTAACACTCAAAGCAATTGAAACATGAAACAATTGGTCAGAAATCAAAATATCCGTGAGGACAATGTCTTTATTCCAAAACAGCCAAACTTGACCATTCGTGTTTGATTTGCAATGATTAAAACCTAATTTTTGTGCAAAAGAATTAATCTAGGCCTTATCCACCATTGGCTCTAATAAGGCTAAAATTTTTATTTTATGTTCTCTTACTAGCCGCTTTACTCTACGAATTGAGGGTTTGTTGGCCACCCCCCTTATGTTCCACACTAGGACACTATCCATTTATGGGAGCTGGGAAAGAAGGCGAGATGAGGTTGGAATTAGACCTGGTGCAAATATCTCGAGGCATGTTGTACATTCTTCTTCTTCTTGTTTTCGTCTTGGTCTTACTATCCAGCCGTCTTTTAGAGGATTCCACCAATGGTGGTGGTGCTTCGTGCTCATCAAGTTCAAATGCTTGGATGTCTTGAATTTAATTATAGAGAAGTAAAGCAAGGCATCTCTTGCATGAATTTTACATGTGGTAAGAAAAGATTATTTTGGACAGCTCCCTTGAGTTTCGAATTTGAGGATTTTGAGGAGATCTTAGCTGGTTTTGAATTGGTCAACAAGTCTCGAACCAAATTTGTTGCCATGAATTCAAATTTGAATTTCCAATCCCTTGATCTGAGGAGGTCGAATTTTCAACACACAAAATTCATAATCAAGAAACTGTCTGTACTCAACACTATCCACGATGATTGACATGCTCTTGCTTACTTTACGCTTCAGGAATTGGATATTGGTATTATTGGGATTCCAAAACACCTTGGCAAAGTTTTTCCAACCTGCCAAAGCTATGACAATGTTCTTGGTTTTTTAGAATCCCTCGTTTATAAGGAGTCTTTGACGTCCCACTAATTGAATAATGAACTGAACACGATCCATACGTCTACTAGTTTATCGACTAATTTCAAGCCACAATAATGATGTAGAAATTGATCTTTTGTCACTCACCCTAGCCATCATATGTAACAATGTTAACAGAGTTGATAAGGGTCATTAGTTGCAATTTATGACCCTCCAATTTTACAGCAGATCGGATTACGTCATTGTTTTCAACATCAGCGTGCAAACTGTCAATGAAGATGATATATATCAAGTGACTGAAAGCTTCATTGTGTAATCGACTAATAGTCATTTCCACGGTCTGATCATTTTGTGAACCCCAACTTGATGCCAAGGTGTAGCAGTGCTTTGCAAGTAGGAGCACTTGCCGCCACTGTCAAGCAAAAGAACTTAGGAAAATGCCCAGGAAACATGGTTGATGAAATATTTTTTTGGTGCAAATTTTTTTTTCTCTCAATTGTATGAAAGAAGTTCTGTCAAGCTAACTATTTATAGGAGGTTCCATCCTTTCATGGTCCAAAATGGTGGTCTTTGACGGTTCAGGACCGTCATACCTATTACTTTAAATATTAAGTTGAAAAACGTCAATTTTTCTCCAATCATTTCATCTTGACTTTTTGGTTAACAAAAAATGGACAATTAGAAGATGGTGCTTTAGAATGTAATGAATAGTTGGGTAATAAATAAAACAATTAAACTCATCTGGTTCAATTCAGATGAAATATGGTTGGTTACCAGCATAATATGCCCAGTTTAGTTTCATACGTCTGTGCTCATTTATTTGCAAATTAGTACTATTTTATATGTGTCAACCCAAGCCCAATTTGAACTTTGTATGCCTGGAAAACACTCATGCACCTTGGATGCGAGCACGACCACTCATGCACCTTGGATGCTAGCACACTCGTGCTCCATGCACTTTCAGATATGGCGTGAACACAACAAAGCATAGTTTACTTACCTTTTAGCCGTTACTGATTGGGTGTCACTTGAGGGGGTTAAAGAGTAATTACCTTAAAAATATTGGACAAACTAATAGAATTATTTTTGTACATTTCATCTATTTGGTTGGCACAAATAAAGATGCATGGAATGGTAGTTCAATGGATGAGTTCCGTTTTCTACACCTTAATGATACCAAACGACAGCACCTTTTGCCAAAAGGTGCAACTCAAATATTTACAGTACATTACATATACAGCACCCTCGACCAAGTGTTCAGAATCTTGCTTGCATAGTCAATGCAGCTCCTCTCCTATATTACAAAGATACAACAAGTTCCAATAAAGCAGTAAATAGATATAATGAATTACTTCCATGTTCCAGAGCAACATGTTGTAGGTAACAGTGGAAAATGCTCATACTTCATTGTCGATGCTTCGTGGCAACGTGTCAAAGTTAGCTGGATGAACGAAGCAGTGACAATGCAAATTCAGGGCATTCGTAGGATGTACTTCTGCCATGGCACTGTTGTATCGGTACGAAGTCTAAACGACGAGTTGAGAATGAAGCCTTCATCCGTGAGTCATGCCATTGGATGGGTGATAATCTGCCTTTCTTTGTGCAACACTACCATTCTATTCCACTCGCAAACTGGACACAAGATTGGATAATTTCCTTGGACAATTGTGTGGTTTGGACAGTGGAAGGTTTCTTCATGTTGGAAGGCTACACATAGACTATGAATGCCACTATTGCCTTAGGTGATTGGGACAATACAACAACATTATTTTGGAAGCCTCCGGAGATGGTTTTGGAAGTGCATGCCCGTCTAAATCGGGACACCATGTCAATATTAATTTTTCGGTCTGGATACAATTTTTTTAAGGGTTTTATGCGTGCTAATTATACTGTAAGTGGACTAGTCGAACAAGTAATAAAGTAATAAAGTATTGATCCCACAAGGATGAGGGTTGAATTAACAATCTTCTACAACAAGACTATGGTGTTACTTAAGCAATCAAGCTGGCAAGAAGATTAACTAGCAAACTAAACTAATGGCTAAAACAATTAAATAAACAAAAGATAAATAAAGACGCTAGGGAATTAACTTCACCTAACTAAAATAGCCATGGGAATTAAATCAAACAAGAGTTAATAGTAATGCACATAGGATGGAAGGAGATCTCCCAAATGTGTATTATACTTTCTCAAGCCAATAACTATCCTATTAGATCTACTTTCGACTAAGTTTTGTCAGAGTTAATCTAGGCAAAAAGAGTCAAAACATCAGGATTTTTGGAACCTCTTGCTGTTAATACTCTTTTGAGCCACTAAATAGACCACACAATCAGTTTATGATCAAATTACTCGCGGCAATATACTCAGTTTCTGCCATGGACAAAGATATAGAACTTTGTTTCTTCATAAATAAGACACCAAGTAATTACCCAAAAAATGACACATACCACTAGTACTTTTTCTATCAATTTTATATAACCGACAAAGTCAGCATCCGAGTAACTAATTAAATCAAAACTAGTGATTTTAGGATACCATAAGCCATAGTTCATTGTCTTTTTTAAGTATTTAAAAATTCTTTTAACAGCAATTAGATGTGATTCTTTAGGACATGATTAAAATCTAGCACATAAACAAACGGCAAACTTAATATCCAGTCAACTAGCTAGGAGTTAAATATAGTAAGCTTCCGATCATACCTCTATAGTGTTCACTATTACCTTTTTCATCCTTGTCAAGCTTGGTTCAAATGCATATTGGCATTCCAACTTGTTTGCAATCCTCTATTCCAAAGTGCTTGAGTACCTCTTTCGTATACTTGGCTTGTGTGATGAAAGTTTCCTTCTTTGTTTGGTGAATTTAAAGTACAAGGAAGAATTGAAATTCTCCCATCATACTCATTTCAATTTCCTTTTACATCAAATACGAGAATTCCTAGTACGAACTTTCAATAGTAGCTCCAAAAATAATATCATCAACATAAATTTGAACAACTAACAAATCATAATGATTATTTTTTGTGAAAAGAGTGGTATCAACAATTCCTATTTTCAATCAAAAATCACTTAATCTTTCATACCAAGCTCTAGGAGCTTGTTTTAAACCATACAAAGCTTTTGATAATTTAAAAACATGATTTGGAAAGTCTTTATTTTCAAAACCCAGAGGTTGAATTCAACAAAAACTTCTTGATCAATAAAACCATTTAAGAAAGCACTTTTCACATCCATTTGAAATAATTTGAAATTATTGAAGCATGCATATGCAAGAAACATACGAATGAATTCTAATCTAGCAATAGGTATGAAAGTCTGATCATAGTTAATTCCTTCTTCTTGTGCATACCTTTAGTGACTAATCTAACTTTATTTCTAACTATTTCACCTTTATCATTTAATTTATTTCTAAAAACCCATTTTGTTCCTATTACAGGATGATTTGAAGGTTTTTCAACTAAAGTCCACGCATTGTTTTTATCAAATTGGCTTAGTTCTTCTTTCATGGTAACAATCCAAGATTCATCTTTTAAAGCATCATCCATATGCTTAGTTTAATTTGTGAAAATAAAGCACAATTACTATTTAAAGGTTTTTTACAGCGAGTTTTTACCCCATCGAATGGATCACCTATGATCAATTCTTGATGATGACTTGAGACAAACCTCCAAGCTTTTGATTAAAGGTGCTAGAGTCGAAGATCTTTTGGTGATGCTTTCTTTTCTTTTTCTCCGTCTCCATCCAAATGATGAGTATTGTCTACATTGCTTTCTTTGATTTCTTGATGCTCCTCTTGAATAGTGACCTTTTAAAGTTTCTTTTGCACACCTACATCTTCATCTTAACAAAAATCTCTTGACATAACATTATTAGTTTCATCCAATGTAACATGTACAACTTTTTCAATCACAAGAGTTCTTCTATTGCACACTCGGTATGCTTTCTTGTCACTAGAATATCCTAAGAAAATACCTTCATCCGATTTCTTGTCAAAATTTCCAAGATGCTCTTTAATTTTCAAAATAAAACAATTACAACCAAAAACTTTGAAATAACTCACAACGAGTTTTTTGCAAAACAAGAGTTCATAAGAAATTTTGTTTAAAATAGGCCTTAAAAGAACTCGATTCATAACATAACAAGCCGTGTTAATGGCTTCAGCCCAAAAATATTTTGGTAAATCAAACTCATTAATCATATGATTCTAGCGGCCTCCTAAAGCGTTCTATTTTTCTTTTCAACAAAACCATTTTGTTAGGCACTCTAGCAAGTGAAAACTCATGCGAAATATGTTGTGATCACAAAACTCGGGAAACCCGCTGAATTTGAATTCAACTCCATTATCACTTCTTTACGAACAAATTTTGTATCTGAGAAACAGAAAACAGTTTTGGTTTGATACATGGCTGCCCACAGGGACCCTATTTCATGAAGTCAGCCAAGTGTCCGAGCCAAACCTCACTATTGCCCAGTTATGGATCACAAATGGTTGGAATCTTTCGTGTTTGAATGACCATTATTCACTTCAAGAGCTAGAAAGACTAAGGCAGTTCCTTCATGGAGTGCTATCCAGATATCTAATGAACCAGACGAGCTAGTGTGGACTCTCTCAACAAATGGTGAATTTTCAATCTCATCCACCCTTCCCTCACTTGCTTCCATGCTCTCTCAGAAAATGATATGGGATGGCAGGCTACAAATCAAGATTTCTATCTTTATGTGACGACTTTTGAACAAAAAGCTTTCCCTTGACAACATAATAATCAACTTGGGAGTCTCTTTGGCTTCGAAATGCTCTTTTTGCAACAATCTGGAAACTTTGGATCACCTCTTTATAGGATGTGAATTCGCCAACAGCATTTGGCTATACTCATGGCTTGAAATGCTTTTTCCCCCATCCTCCACAATACTAGGTAAACTCAATTCTTGGTGGTGGCATGACCCTCCTTCCAAAACCCTTGTCACTGTCCAGAAGCTTATGCCATCTTTGGTATGCTGGTTCATATGAAAAGCATGAAATATAGCAATCTTTGAAGGTCATTTCACCACATCATTACTCACATATGCTCCCAGTTGCGAAGCATCTCTACCATTCGACCATTTCATAGGACTGGACCAGCTGATGACATCTTTTTTTCTCATTTCATTTGCCGTCAAATTCTCATCACACAGCCGAGGAGAGCTTTCGCGGTCAAGTGGATCCCGCCTCCGAATGGACAGTGCAAAACTCAACGTTGATGGGGCCTCAAAAGGAAATCCAGGGTTGGCGGCCGGTGGCGGAGTTATTAGAGATCACTGTGGAAACCTAATCAAAGCATTTAGCAACAATTATCTTCACCAATCCAATTTACAAGTATAATCTTTCTCTATTTATATAATCTTTCTCTATTCTTTTTTATTTACCCCCCTTCCCGTATCTATTTATCTTATCATTGCTTTCCCCTATTCTATAACGACGACAAAACCTTATAACAAAGAAGGGATCAAGTTTGTTTATTCTACTTAATGAATACATTTTTTTCTATGAATTAAATAAATTGGGAACTTTCCACCTCTTCCTTATTTAATAGAGAAAAGTTAATATAAATCTTATATTTATTTGATATTTGTTTATAATTTTTTTTTTTCAATTTATTCTATTATTTAAGGGAACTTATTTTTTTAATTTTGTTGATAATAACAACAGTGTATCGAACAAATATAATTCATTGTGATAGTGAAGTGGATCTATTTAGTTCTGTCTCATAGGTTTGTTTGGTTTTTTACTTTACTTTACCTTTACTTCCACGGGTTCTTTGATATACGAAGTTTTTTTGATTGATTGAAAAAGTCGATAACAAAGAAAGGGGACAGTTTATAAATTTTGACATTTATCTTTATTTAAAAATTTATTTATACTTATATTTTTATATCTGAGAATTTATTGTATTTTCATCTGATCTATTCATTTCATTTTTATGTTCTGTGAATGCATTAGAAAATCTTTTTTTTTCTAAATTTTATTTTTTTTTCATTTGAATTTTTTTTTCAAGGGATTCGTCCATACTATCGGTAAGGTTTGGAAGACCACGACTGATCCTGAAAGGGAATGAATGGAAAAAAATAGCATGTCGGATTGAGGGAGAATTCTGAATGAATGTTTCATTCTTACCGGATCAGTACAAAACAAAAACCCAGTTCGAATTCTTGGAACGGAAGAAAAGAAAGTTAGGTTGAATGAATAAATGGATAGGGCCCTGTGGCTTCAATTAATTATAGGGAAAGACAAAGCAACGAGCTTCTGTTCTGAATTTGAAATATTTCCCGATCTAATTAGATGTTAAAAATATATTAGTGCCCAATGTGGGAAGGGTTTCTCCCCTCATGAGTGGATTCTCAATTTTTTCAATGAATCCTAACTATTGTAATTCTCCATTATGAAACGGAGATGTGTGTAGAAGTAGTATATTGATAAAGAAATTTTTTCCGAAATCAAAAGAGCAATTAGGTTGAAAAAAGAAAAGATTTCTAACCATCTTGTTATCCTATAACATAGACTCAAAATGAAAAAAAAAAAAGAGAGGATAGAGAATCTGTTGATAAGTTTACTCTCGCTCCCGAGTTATCTATTCTTACTATAATACTTTCGTTTAACTATATCGCACTATGTATCATTTGATAATCCCAAAATCTTCTACCTTTGGTTCAAATCTAATATCAAATGGAGGAAATCGAAAGATATTTACATTTACAGCTTGATGGATCTCAACAACACAGCTTTCTATATCCACTTATCTTTCAGGAATATATTTATGCACTTGCTCATGATCATAGTTTAAACCGATCTATTTTGTTGGAAAATCCAGGTTATGAGAATCAATTCAGTTTTCTAATTGTGAAACGTTTAATTACTCGAATCGAACAAAATCATTTTATTATTTTTGCTAATGATTCAAACCAAAATCCATTTTTTTATCTTATATAATAAATATGATGAATCTAGGATGGTCTCAAACTTTGTGTACAATTGCAGCTCACGGAAGTAGAAGTGGAACTCGACTCCCTAGCTCTAGTGCATATAATAAAGGGCAAATCTAAGCCACCATGGAACATAGACCAGCAATGGCAATTCATCAAAGCCTTCATGTTAGATAGGCATTTTACTTTTTCACATGTTTACTGAGAGGCAAATCACGTGGCGGATAGGCTAGCAAATGAGGGCATTTTTAATCCTTTCTATCTAGAGTATAACCAAGACACACTCCCTATGCCTATTAGTGGATTGTTGCGCTTGGATGCTCAGGGCTGCCCGTACATAAGGCATTGTAAATTATGATTCATTAAATAAACTACACCTACTTTGGGTGTTTGCTCAAAAAAAAAAGTATCTTAGAAAACAGTTTTACAAAATTTTCAAAACCTTCATTTTTGTGGGAAAAAAAATAGTACTCAAGTATACCTAGAATAGTCATCAACAATCACAAATAGCACCAAGTATATCTAGACTAAGGTCTTCAACATGTTGAGTTGGACCAAACAAACTCATATGGAATAATTCCAAAGGTTTGAAGCAGACACACAATTTTTTTAGGTTAAAAGGAACTTTAACTTGTTTACCAAATTGGCATGCATCACAAATTTTGTATTTCTCAAACTTCAATCTTGGTAAACTTCTTACCAATTCTTTCTTAGTAGGTTATCAATTAAATTCATGATAAAATGACAAAAGTCTTCTATGCCAAAGCCAAAAATCATTCTTAGAAGCAGTTAAGCACTTTATATTACCATTATCAATATTATTAAGATAAACCACATAAACATCATTATGCCTTTTACCTTTAAACAAAACAACAAGTTCTTATGAAGAATTAAATATTCATGCTTAGCAAAGAAAACGTACAAACTTCTATCACATAATTGACTCACAATTACAAAATTATAATTCAAATCGTCAACTAAAAGAATATGTTTAATGAAAGTCTCACCATTTTACCCACATCACCAATGCCAATTGATTTAGAACCCGTTGCTTTCATGTTATTTCCAAAGGTCACCTTTCTACTATTTTTGGACTTGAGATTGGTGAAAAGACATGCATCACCTGTCATGCGTCTTGAACACCCACTATCAATAAACCACCTAGCATTCTTGATGGTGTTCTCTACCTACACAAAGAGTAAAGAGATAACTTTTGGTACTCACATTTTCTTGGGTCCGTAAGAGTTAGTATATTGACTCAATATCCACATAGATTTCATTCCCAATTTTTCATTTCTTTTGACATAACAATTATTTTTTACAAGTCATGTTGTAGAAAATAATTACAAATAATATTTTTATTTCCATACAAAGAAGATTTTGATTTTACAGAACATAAACCATTCTTTCTAAAAGTGACAAAGTTCTTGTTGATCAACATATTTCTATTCCTTTTCTTGTCAATCATTTTTTCCTTTTTTTCTATGCAAGATTACATCAAGATCATCCAATCTTTTCTTCAAGAAGGCTTGTTCTTCCTTGATCTTTGTTGAAGTTGGCAAAATTCACATGCAATCTTTTCTTCAAATCATCATTTTCTTGTGATAAACTATTATTTTCATTCACAAGTTTAGAGTTAGCATTTAACAAGGCATTATTTTTTCTAACTAACTCCTTATTTTTGGCATATGATTCCTTTAATCTATTATGAAATTTTATGATAAGCACATCATTATCAACAATTTCATCACTTGAATCATCAAAATTAGAATAAGTAGTCGTTACCTCATCATCACCGATAACCATAAAAGCTATTTGTGCCGATTCCATTTCTTCCTCAACTTCTTCTTCGGAGTTGCATCAGCCCATGTGATTTGAAAATTGTTGAAACGGGGCTTCCTTGCTTGCATAGTGTCCAGGTTGACCACATTCGAAGAATTTATCATTTTGTTTCTTGTTCTCAACTTTGTCTTCCCCTTGAAGTTATTGGAGTTGATTGCTCCTCTTTATCTCATTCTCCTCTTGTTGATATAATGTTTCAAGAATCCTTTGGTGATGAGTGCAAGATATCACTTACATAAAAGTCTTCATCTTCTAAATTGATGGAGCTACTTTCATCTTCTTCTTGGGAAGTCTCCAAGGCAATGCTTAATTTCGGTCTTGCTTTTTCATCGTCCACAACTTTAACCTTGAGCTTCAATTCATAAGATGTAAGAGAGTTAATCAATGATTCAATGGGCATAGAATTCAAATTCTTTGCCTCCTCTATAGCAATAGATTTGGCTTCCCATTCTTTGTGTAGAGAATTTAGAATTTTTCTATTCTTTTCACCCAATGAATATTCTTTACGCAATTCTTCTAAGTCCTTTATGATATCATTGAATCTACAATACATCATATCAATGTTTTCATGAGGTTCCATCTTGAAAGACCCATACTTAGCAACAAGCAAAGATTTCTTTTGTTCTCTTACATCATCACTACCTTCATGAATCTCTTTAATTTATCCCATATTTCTTTAGCCGAAACACAACCTTCTACTCTAGTGGATTCATTAGCATCCAAAGCAAAATTATACAAAATATACATGGCTTTAGCATTCAAAGTCAAATTGGCTTTATCTTGTGGGGGTAGTTCATCTCTTGTTTTTTCGCTTCTTCTATTAGTGTGATCATCAATAATAGTGGCTTCAAAAGGACCTTCATCAATATCAATAGATTGCAAAAATATTTTCATTCTTTCTTTCCAACAAATAAAATTTACCCATTAAACATAGGTGGTCTAGTGATAGATTGACCTTCAAGAAACAAAGCATTATCGGTTGCTACAGTGATCTTTACTCTCATGCAATTTAAGCAAAAAGAAAGAGACCTAGCTTTGATACGAATTGTTGGCCCGGAGCAACCTAAGAAGGGGGTGAATTAGGTTGTACAAAAATTTGCAAATGAAGCCCAATAAAACTTTCATAATCACAAGTAAATTTGATGGCAATATGATCAATTAAGCACAAAAATGAACAAAGAAAATAGATAAAGAGAGAGAGATTTTCAAACAAAACTCCCAAGCTAGCAAGTTAATCTTAGAGTAGTAGTCCACCGAAGTGCTTCTTCAAAGTTGGTGAGTCAATAATCCAAGTTGTAGACAAAGTAGGATCACCCTTGCTCACACTAATTCTCTTTTGTTGAGCCAAGGATTTTACACTCAACCTCACTTTTGTACAATGATTATCACTCCACTCAATGCTCTTGAATAGCACTCTTAATTACATACTTTTTTCACTAATACAACACTTCCAAAGACCTAATTTGTACTCAAATTTCTTTTGTACTTGCTTGTATTCAATGTGGAAGTCATTATTCATAAATTCAGGTTGGTTGGTATTTTTATAGAGGTGGTAAATGAGCTTCTAACCACCTTCCAACGGCTAAATAATTAATGCTAAAAAACTAGCCGTTAGAGGTTTCGGACGTCCGAGAAACCTTTACTGCGTCTGAAGAAGTGTTCAAACATCTAAAACACTTAAGCTGAGATACTCATTCGAACGGCCGAGGTTGCATCCATTCCTTCATCCAAACCTAATTGATGATCTGTCTAGTTGAATCATCGGACAGTTCATTGCATCCGGAAGGATTGAAGCCTAACATTAGTTGTTCTTCCTTTGGATGGACAGGTACGTCTGATATAGTTACTTTTGAACAGTGATGAGCGTCTATTGTCAGCTGCCTCAGAATCATTGCTCTCTGTCTAACCATTCGGATGGTGTTCTACGTCTGACATAATTTGTTCGGACGGATTCTTGTGTCCGAGAGGATAGATTTTGGTCAAACACTCCTCTAAGCCCAAAGCTTCTCTAGTTCAAACAGTGCACATCGTTTGTAAGCCCTGTTAAGTGAATCTCTACAAAACTCCTGCACAACTCAATTGCAAACCATTAGACTGGATTTGTCATCATCAAAACTAAGATTGTAGGTCAACAAAAAACATCACTCTTATGAGTCTTTAAATATGCTCGCATGTACAACAGGAAAAATCATCAACAACAGTTAAAAAATATCGTGCAACCAGATAAAGTATTTGTTCAATAAGGACCCGCAAACATCAAAATGAATTAAATTAAAACAATGATTTGAGGAAACGCTACTATTAAAAGGTAACCCAAATTGTTTTGCAAGAGGGAAAATAAAGCACGTGCAATTATCAAAAAGAAATATAGCATTATCTAGGTTCCTTTTTTTTAGTGAAGAAAAAAAAATATTCCATGAAATGGAGAAGTATAATGAGAACCCTAGAAAGATAGGGTTTACGCAATCAAATGGAGGATAATCCTTTTTTTTCACAATAAAGATGGCCAGCAATATGTTTAGGTGTAGTTTAAAGAATCAAAATGTACATCCATAATTGTTTTGGAGTTGCTTAACTTTGTTATGACATCTGCCACGAGTTTATTCGCAGTATATATGGGTATGGTGAAACACTCTTGCACAATAATTGAGCGGATATGCCTCAAAGTAGCATCACGCTTCCACGGAGTCATGTAACATATGAGAGAAAAAAAATAGCTAGATGACCTAAGCACCAATGTCATAAATCAAAATCAGTTTTAAGGGTGGTGGTAGAAGCAAAATGAGGGATCGATGGTTCTAAGTAGTAAAGACCACCATGTTCACTCAAATTTCATGTATAAAAATGATACTAAAAAATTAGGAAAAATAATAAAAAAATGTCAATTTTAGTGATTTAATAAAAAAGTACAAAACTTTGATTTTGTATTTTTTAACAAAAAAAGTACTCCCTTGATTCTTACTTCTTTAGAATTGTAGATTTAGAAGACAAGTAAATGATAGACCTTCTCACAATAATTGGTAATTGAAAGAAGATTAGACCGTTAGAAAATACTTGAGTAGATCTTGAGAAAGAATGTCTCGATCTACGAAAAACGTCAACACTTGAACAGATCTCGAGGAAGAATGCCTCACGATATAAGAAAAACTTGGAAATCAGCACTTGAAGACTTGAAGACTTGAGTAAATCTCGAGGAATAACTTCTCTCGATCTACGAATGCGAACTTGAAAATCACCTCTTTTTGAAGACTTGAATACTTGTGTATTTTGATCTTGAGAAATAACATCTCTAGATCTATGAAGCACTCGAATGTGAATATTTGGCATCACTTGAAGAATTTGTAGAACTTCAAAGATTTGATGGTCTCGGTTTACGAAGAACTTGAGGACTTGAACAATTGAACAAATCTTGAGGAAGAACGTCTTTCAATTTGTAAAGAACTTGAAGATTTGTCAGAACTTGAAGATTTGAATACTTGAGGATTGATCAATACTTGAAGAATTGAACACTTGAGGTTTGTAAAGATCTTATAGGATTTTGGCATTTAAGAGTCGAAGAAAGCAGAGAACTTCATCCACTTGGAAGACTTAATCTATATCGTCTCTCTTGTCTAAGGGAGGATGCACCCAATTTATAGGCAAATTTAAGGTTCCCAACTCCAATGGCTTATCTATAACTTAAGGCATACACAATTAAAGATCAAATATCAATTCAGCCCATAATGTGGTGCAATACATTATAATGGACTCTTAAACAATTTTATTTAATTCTTTATTGAATTGAGCTCAAATTTAATTGATAAATATTGGGTCATGACTGGAATTACAATTGAATTCAATTAACCAAGAAAAGCTAATTTAATTTCCTGATTAATCAACATGTCAAAATTTTGATATCTATACAATGTGTCTTTTACCCTTCTCAATCACCATCTTTTGTCATTGGTCCCAAGATACACATTAATTAGAGGATAAAAGAACGATGCTATTGAACTTTTGGGGTAAATTTTCTTAGAGATATGAAATTAAATTTAAAAGAAGGAATACGCAAAACATTTGATAGTATGTAACCAGAAAATAGTGGCACACTATAAATATGCAGAACATGTATATTTGAGCTTGTAGTTAAAAGAACTAAAGTAGGAAATTCGGGAGATTTATATGAAGAAAATACAGAAATATCATAAGCAATATGATCATTTGCACCTGAATCTATTATCCAAATGCAAGAAGAGGAAGTTTCACTATAACAAACACATTTACTAGCAAAGATTATCCTGCCAAAGGATGAGTTTTACCAAGAGAAAGTAAGGCAAAAACCAATTGCACTTGTTCGGAAGTAAATTGTGGAGCAATAGAGGTGTTAGTAACTTGTAAGTCATTAATATATTTCAGCTATATGGGCTTGAAGCTAATTATAATTTTCTCTCCCCCTCCATGATTAGATCCCCTAAGCTTCACAGTGACTACCAAGAAGGATAACCATGCTTCTTGAAGTATCAAGTTTCAGTATGCCAATCCATGTTATAATAAAAACAATTAGGTTGATAAGATAAGTGTAAAAAATATGGAGAAGATTTATTCATTTCTTATTGGACATTAAATTGAGCAACAGCAAAAAAAAAAAAGACTGAATCATTTGCCATTGTTGCTCTAATACCATGTCAAGAAAAAGAATAGTATGTAAAAATTTCTCAACTTTTCATTATTGCACAGGAGGTATTTATACAAGTATATAGCTAGAGCTATGATGGTGATTGATGTAATTTGAAATCAAATAATTACCAAGATCAAATGAATTCAAATTAAATACTAAACTAACCATTTAATTTTATCAATTAAACTGACTAAGATAATATTTATCATAGTTAGTCTAATTTCAAATATTAGAATTAAACTAACTATTTGGTAAGAACCGGGTCCTAAAAGTGTTGAATTCTAGATCAACAAAAATTCTCCAGAAAGAGGTTGAAAGAAAGAAAATATCTTCCTTTTTTTAAATTTACTTTTATGTTTAAAAATTCCTTCTTCTTTTTTCCTTTAGATTAGGGAAATGAACTCCATATGTGAAAAAACAAAAACTCTAGTTGTAAAATCTATTAACATCGTTGTTTCTCGCCATGGCTTGAACAACACAATGATAGAAATTAGTCAAAATTTCACTTTTTTTAAAAAGTAAAATTCACTTTTAGTCCCGATGTTTAGGTATGTCCCAAAGTTTTGGTCAAAACATATTTAGTCCCAAAGTTTCGGTCAAAACATATTTAGTCCCAAAGTTTCGGTCAAAACAATATTTAGTCCCAAAAGTTTTAAGAACAAAATTAGTATAATTGATGGAAAATTAGAATTTTTAATGGAAACAAACCATGTGCGGGTCACGTGGCCATTAAGTAAATGCCTAAAAAAAATTAAAAACCATAGATAAATGAAAAAAATCTTTAAAAATAAAAAATAAAAGCTTGAAAACCACATTTAACATTAAACTCTCTCATTCTGACCCAAAAATATCAGTCGATTTAAACCTTTTCCTCTACTTTAACCCAAAATTCTTCATTTTCCTTTAACCCAAGAAGAACCTTAATCCATCAATCCCTTCGGTTACTTTGTGTTCCTTGAAGACGATCATAAATTCCTTCCATTTCCTTTGAAGATTGTGCAGTATTGACTGTATGGGATGAGGTTGACGTTAGTGGTATAATAAGCATCCAAGGGAAACAGAAGAAATGGATGATCGTCTTCAAGAAGATAAAGGGACAGAAGAGATTAAAGGATTAGGGTTCTTCTTGGACTAAATAGGTAAAGAGGAATTTGGCTTAAAGGGGAGAAAATGGTTCATATCCGACTAATAATTTTGGGTTAAAATATGAGTTTAATGTTAAGTTTGGTTTTCAAGTTTTTATTTTTGACTTTTAATAATTTTTCTTTTATCTACAATTTTTATTATTTTGGGGAATTTACTTAATGAATACATGATCAGCACGTGGCCTGTTTCTATTAGAAATTTTAATTTTCTATCAATTGTCCTAAATTTGTACAAATTTTGAAACTTTGCTGATACTTTAAGGACCAATTTATGTATTATCCCAAATATTGGACACAAAATATATTTTACTCTTTTTTAAAATCCTAAACCTTGGGCTGATTCAAAATTGTTGGTTCTATAACAAAAATAACATGTTAATGACAATCAATCTCAAATAAATTGTCTCAAAATAATTAATGAGATAAATCTTACTGATTTAACATTAAAAAAATGTAAATGGTTTAGTACCATTTTGCTCAACCATAGTGACACGACATGAGTTCCAATTGATGAAGCAATAATTAGCAGTTAACAAGAACAGTAAGGTTAGGTGCGCATTCTCTCTTTTTAAAATGATTCGTGCTACGGGCTTTTAAATCCGACGTAGAAGGTTATAACACGTCGCTTCAAGGGTAAATCAACACAATTCAAGGTTGTTACTTCTCTCTAATATGCACAACCAAGAGAAGTAGAAATTTCTCCACACACCTTACTTTTGTCTAAAAATAGTTGCAAAAAATACAACTTGTTAGGTAAACTTGTAAAGAGACGATTTTAAGACATGTTGGTTTATCACCCAATTTATAGGATTGAAAAATAGGAGTTAAAAAATTCATTTTAAAATATAATCAACACACAATTTCAGTTGCAAAACTATATTATTTGTGTTCAACATATACCGCTTGAAATAACATTAAAATATCCGTTATAACTGTTACAAATCTTAATTCCCCAATTATGTTGGCATATTATAACTGAAAAGTAGTTAAATCTTTTTCAAATTTGTATTTATTTATTAAAATATTCCAATAATAGGACCAACAAAATTTGTTCACATGGTGTGTTGTCTTTTAGGAAGGATACATTTATTAATTAATTTGCCATTGTTGTGCAGTAAGATATATGCGGTGGCATTATCATTTGCCAAGTTTTTCACTCTAGAAAGACTTGGATTTTGTTTCTGTGTTTATTATCCGTTAAATTATAAGTTGAATTTTACGAATTGTTGGATTTATGGGTTAGGGTACTTAAGTTGAATTCTATAAACTTCTGCTTTAGTATTTGGATCGTTTTGGATAGATTGATATATTTATTTATGATGCCTTGGTAATGGTTATTTATGACTACAATAAATGTGGAATTTCGAGCATGCTTTGAGACTTGACTTCAAGTAGTTTCCCAAACTAACTGGTGCAGTAAATTGCAATAAAATCCTTAACATGATATCAAAAGTATCAGCAAAACAATAATTAAAAGTCTATTTGTCAAATAAAAGAAAATGAAAAAAAAATGGATCGGAAGATACAAGTCTGAAAAATCTTTACAAATTTGCTTATTTCCCAAATGTCGCACCAAGTTCATCTTGTCATGTAGAATTGGAGGTATATTTTTTATTTTATGTTGAATAATGAATGATAAAGTAAATATCAGAATAAATGATTTTGTATATTGATGTGTATTTTAAAGTACAATAGTTGAGTTTATATATAGGCCAACGATAACTAATAACAACTACAAGTATAACTTTAGGATAATTACTAGTAAGATAAATATATAATAAGATATACATGTAGTAAAAGCTAACTACATTTAACACCCTTACCCCCTCAAACTTGAGATGGAAAAGTTGTCAATAACTTGAATTTGGTCACAAGTACATGAAAACGACTCGGTGAATGTGTCTTAGTGAAAAGATCAACAGCCTGATGCTTAGAAGAAATAAAGACTAGAGAGATGATCTGTTGTAGAAAATGATATCGTACAAAGTGACAATCAATCTCAATATACTTTGTACGTTCAGAAAAGACATTATTGTGAGTGATTTGGATAACACTTTAACTATCATAATAAATAGGTGGGTGATCTTGGTGAGAAACACCCATGTCATGAAGAAGCCATCTCAACCAAAGTAGTTCATATGTGTATCGGCAAGAGCATGGTACTCAAATTCTGAACTAGAACGAGAAACAACAGACTGTTTCCTACTTTGCCAGGAAACAAGGGAATCACTTAGGAAGAAACAATAGCTAGTGGTAGAATAATGATCAGTAGGATTTTAAGCCCAATCAGCATCAGAATATGCCCGTAACTCTAATGAGAAAGAAAATGGAAAGTGTAATCCATGAAAGATTGTGCCTTTCATATATCTTAAAATTCTTAGGACAACAACGAAGTACGTAGAGCGCAGAACAGGCATGAACTAACTCATTAGTTGTACAACATAAGCTATATTCGATCGAGTAACAGTTAGATAGACAAAACTACCAACTAACTGACTATATCATGCTGGATCTGTGAGAAGTTCTCTATCAGTATGACGTAACTTGACATTTCTTTCAAATGAAGTACTGACAATTCAAGCAGCAAGAAAAAGAAGATCTAAAGCATATTTGACTTGGGACAAATGATAGCCAATAGAAAATATAGAGACTTCCAAATTAAGAAAATAGCAAAGTGATCCCAAATCTTTCATTTCAAACTATATGCTGAGGAATTTTTTTTAATTGTTGAATACCTGAGATGTCGTTGCTTGTGATCATCATGTCATCTACATAAAGAAGAAGAAGAAGAATACCTAACAAAAATTACTTAATGAACAAATTAGAATCATATGCACTAGTTGAGAAGCCCAACTTGCCCAAAGTGGTACTGAATTTGGAATACCAAGCTCGAAGAGCTTGCTTGAACCCATTTCATAGATGACAAATTTTGTTGGCTGGATGATCATACCCAGGAAAAGGTTGCATGTAATCTTTCTCGACAATATCACCATTGAGAAAAAACATTTTTGACATTCATATGAAAGAGATCGATTCCAGCAGCGAGCAATAGCAATTGCTTAGTAAGGATCACACGGATGTAATACCAACCACAGGAGCAAATGTTTCTTCATAGTCACTACCATATTCCTGAGTGAATTCTTTGGCAACCAAAATGGGCTTTGTAACACTCAACTAAACCATCAAGATCGTGTTTTGATCTTGTATACCCATTTGCACCCAATTGTGAATCTTCCTAATCGTAAATCAACCCGATCCCATGTATAAGTTTTTGTAAAAGCCCCAAATTCCTCAATCATTCCTTTTTTCCAAAGAGGATTAGAACAAGCCTCTCAGAAGGCTTGAGGCTCATATATGGTAGTAAGAGATAGATAACAATGATAGCCATTTAGGTGAACTGGAGGAATTCTTACCATATTTGAATCACGAGAAATAGGAGAAAATTTTGAATGATCCACAATTTGACCATTAGGTTCAAGAGAGCTTAGTGGAAAGTCGCCAAGAAGGTTGATAGAACCTGCATTAGAAGAAATTTCATCTTGAACAAATTAATGATTTCATTGTAAATAACCAAAGAGGACAAGAGGAGGAGATAAGAAACATGGACATGCTAGAGAAAGATTTATACTTCCAAAAAAGTACATGGCGAGAGCCTCGTAGATGTTTAGAGATGGGATCATAACAATGATAACCTTTGTGTTGTATGCCATAACCAAGAAAATAACAAAGTCTAAAGCAAGGCTCTAACTTAATTCGCTCATGAGGAAGAAGTAAGACAATGCAAGCACATCCAAAAATTTCGAGAAGTTGATAATCTAGTGTACTGTAAAGACACTTATAAGGAGATTTTTGTCAACAGTGGGAGACGGAATTTGATTAATAGTGAAAACTACTGTAAGAGCCACTTTCCCCACAAGGATTCAGGAATATTTGAGGAAAGTAATAGAGATTGAGTAGTGTCTAGGATATGACTACGTTTGCGTTCTGCCCAGCCATTTTGTTGAGGTGTACTGAGACAAGATTTTTGAGAATTGGTGCCATTCTACAGCTCATAAAGAATAGAAATAAAAGAAAATTTTGTATATTTTGTAGTATTATCAGAATGAAAGATTTTAATATTTTTTGAAAATAAAGTTCTAATCATAGTATGAAATTCATGATAAATTTGCAAAAATTTCAGACCTATCTTCTATCAAGTAAATCGAGGTAAAACAAGAATAATCATAAACAAAAATAACAAAATATCGAGATCCTCCTATATTAGGAGTAGGACCTGGACCCCAAACATTAGAATGACTAATATCAAATGGATTAAATGAAATATAATTACTTAAATTAAATAGTAAAACATGTTTTCCTAGTTGATAGGAAATCATTCATGCTGAACATAATCTAAAAGATCACTTGACATTAGTTGACGAACTAAAGACAATGAAGCATAACCTAGGTGAGAATGATATATTTATAAGGAAGTGGAATGTTTATTGTGAGCAACAACACTAGTGCGAAGTGGAAAATGCAAGGAAGTCAACTCAAATAAGTGACCAACTTTAAAGCAGCCTGTTCTAATCTGCTTGCTAGTATGTAGATCTTGTACAGTACAATCATTTTTTTTAAAATTTAAATTAAAATCAAGATCACAAAATTGTCCAACATATAGTAAGTTAAATGACAAGTTAGGGACATAATAAGTATCTGGAATATTAATATCAGAAGTAGTAGTAGAGCCAATATGATTAATGTGCAAAGATGAGTTATTAGCAGTGTGTATAGGAGAAGAATGAGAAATTGATATTTTAGTGTTAAAAAGTGTGGAATTTGGGGACATATGATTAAAATAACCAAAATCTATGAGTCATGGAGAACTATCTGGTGCCACAGAAATAATATATGAGGAAGTAGATTCCCTACGAGATATAACCTGATTGATTAGGGCCTTCGATTATGATGTTGACATGGAAGAGAGATCTAGTACAAGATATAAGCCATTTTAATGAAAAAAAAACCTTTAGGAGAATAGACAAGACCACACAAGAGAATTTTAGGAACACATAATTTGCAAAAAACCGATGATGCCAAAATTGGATTCAACACAGAGCATTTTAGGAACACAGAATTTGAAAAAAACCGATGCCAAAATTGGATTCAACACAGTGAAAAACCTTATAAATCGATCAAAATATGGTTGAACCAGCCAACTAATAAAACTTCTAGTTGACTCGATCTGATGTTGACCAAATCTGGGATGTTGATGTGGCATTGGTGTGGCACTGATATGGCAATGATTCATCATTGACGTGGTGTTGATTCAGCTATGATGTGGCACTAATTTTTCAACAACTTGGTGATGTGGTATTGACATGGTGATGATTCAAGGATGGCGTGGCACTAACTCAACGGTTTACGTGCCGCTTATTTGGTCTTTGACATGGAATAGACCAAGAGGTTGGATTTAGAGCAGGTTGTAGATCGTCACAGACGTGTGTTGGTCACCAACGACTAGAATGATCTATGGTGCGTGAGATACACATGCGACACATCTAGGCTGGTAGGTTCTTCTAGTGGCGCGTGGGAGCAAATAATCTGTGATGTGCTCATCGATGTACTCACCCATTCTTGAACTTTTAGATTTCGGAGTTAGTTTTTGTTTAAATCTATCACGGGGAGGAATATTGTAACAAATTCAGATGAGATCTGTTATGACGGAATAGTTTTTGTCAAGCCCCAAATTGGAGCTATGATACCATGATAAAGTAATATCAGAATAAATGATTTTGTATGTTGATGTGTTTTTCCAAATTCAATAGTTGAGTCTATATATAGGCCAACGATAATTAATGACAACTACAAGTAGGGGTGTTCAAAGTCAATTCAACTCAAAAACTCAATCCAACTCAAATAAATTTAGAGGTAAATGGGTTGGTTATTGGGTTTTGGGTTGCTGGGTTGGATTGAGTTTTGTTTTTGAAAACACAACCTAACCCAATAATTTGATAACCCACTATATTTTACTTATAATTTTTATTTTTTTACTATTTTCCTATCCATTTCATATAGGTACATTCTTTTATAGATTAAGGTGTTTGTGTGTTTCAACAAAATAAAAAAACTGTAGGCCCCATAAGAGTCCTAACATGGGTTCTCATGGTGATCATAATTTTTGTGTCTTGATACACAAACACCTTGTTTTATATAAGGAAAAACCTTTCATATAACTTACACTTGATTTTCTTTTTATTCATCACTTAACATGCATTTAACATGTTATATTTTTTTTTCCTTTCCATTATTAAGCCAATCGTTTAATTTTTGATAAAAAATAATTTGCAATGGATGATGTTACATTAAATTTTTTTCTTAAAAACTTGCCAACCCATTAACCCAATATATAAGGGTCCCTAACTACAACTATAACTTTAATATCATTACAAGATTACACTAAAGTTACTTGTTTTTCGTTTAGATAAAACTTCTGTCTCCTAGTACTTGAGGACTTGAATAATTGAATAAATCTTCAAGAAAAACATCTTTCGATTTGTAAAGGACTTAAAAATTTGTCAGCATTTGAAAATTTGAATACTTGAGTATTGATCAATACTTGAAGAATTGAACATTTGAAGAACATGAAGATCTCACAAAATTCGGACGTTTGTGAGTCGAAGAATGTGAAAAACTTCAACCACATATCGTCTCTCTTGTCTAAGCAAGGTTACACCCTATTTATGGGCAAATTTAAGTACATGTACCCAAGATTGGAACGCAGCTTATCCGAGTGAGGCCCCATGTCAGAGCAAAAATTATTTTATACTCAAAGATTGGGTAAAAGATGATGTTGGATAGTTTAAGAAAAAATATCATCTATCTTGCGTTTCAACGCGTGAAGGAACATAAATGACCCTAATCATGTATTTTCTGAAGGCAGGACAGCAAAACAAGAACAACTGCCAGAGAAACAAGGCAATCCTTGCTTCTTAAGCCTGATATTTCCATAACTGCAGCTAAAGCATAAATGTACTCTAATCATGTATTTTCTGAAGGCAGGATACCAAAACAACAAGAACTGCCACAGAAACAAGGCAATCCTTGATTTTTAAGCCTTTGTGTATCCCCATAACTGAAACTAAGCTCTTCATCATTTTGTATATCTCTTGAAGAAAAAAAGCATACACGCGGAAGTACAGATCCAGAGCTTCGTAATAATGTTGTAGCGAGGTTCCCACCATCACAGGAATGGTTAATGAATCTAGCAACATTTCCAACTCTAGTGGCATCAATATTCATCCTCATACACAAATCTCTAGATGGAAGATGTTCCTTCACAACCAGAAGAGCAGGAGACAACTGGCCACTTGATGCAAGTTGATCATATATTTGTTGCCTTGATTGTGCTTCTTTAGTTAGCAATAATTCACCTATTGCACAATATCATCATAACAAAGAAACATCAATTATTCTTCAGCTGATGCGTTGAAGGGAGCAAAAGTGAAGTGCATTAATCAACTCTTCAAAAAACTTCGGTCTAAAACTTGCACACAATTTTATCAAGAAACTGGAGGACAAGAATTGACGGTGTAAACTGCCTATTCATGAGAACAAAAAGCATATGGCAAACAAAAGACGAAATTCATGAAATACTAGAAATATGAGGTTAAATGAGAGACAGAATGAAAGGAAAGGTTTTGAAAGCAGTAAGCTTACTGTAGTCATTGAATTGTGGAAACTATCCAATAATTCCAAGTCCTTAAATTCAAGAATTCAACTGGCAGCATTCATCAATGCCACCAGTTGGTCATGAATTTGCTAGTACAAATGAACTTTGTTAAAATAAAAGACACAAACAGCATAGTTATTCATAAAAAGACTACTTCAAAAAGAAGTAAAAGACAATACAAACTTTTATAGGTACTCCAAATTGGGGCTCTCAATTCCCTTAATAGATTTGTTTGTTCCTCTTCTGTAGTTACTTAAAGGAGATTAGCAGGTGTAACTCTATAGTTGCCTTAAATACCACACAGAAGTTCCATGACAATGACAAAAAATACCATGATGTTTCTTTCAAAATGTCATCTCAATTTCCTCGAGAGCATTGTTATACCTCTCCGTCGATCATCATAACATTCATGCAAGGCCAGAGGGACCACATTTTAGCCTCCATTGTTTTGTTTGCTGTTTCCTTTTTCCAGCATATGACTTGAATACCATCCAGGTTAAAAATTGAGCCTGAAAGTTAATTGCAATTTACACTCACCCTTACCCTCATCTCTGACACATGTCTTACCACAAGCTAAGCAGAAAATTTTCCCGTTTTCCAAATTTTCTGCAGTTAGAATAGCTCCCAAAGAGGCACATTATATAAGGAAGGTGAACTACATTTGATTGTATTGTCATCCAATCAACTTTCAAGGGAGTAAACTTGTGTTGCTGTCTTCCCACTTCTTCCTCTAAGATCAAACTCGCAGAGGCTATTTACTATTTCCTGAAGGACAACAGTTCCAAATTCTCTTACAATTGCCGAATTCAATATCAGAATTGAAGCGGTATTGTTCGACTAGCTATGAAACAATTGCCGAAGTTCATATTCTAGAACTCTTTTATCCCATCAAAATTTGATCACAACAGATCCTTGCATAATCCACTTGAAAGCAAATACTTTTTATTGGAGAATCGTGCAAGACGTTTGTTATGCTCCTTGACAACTTAACTGAATAAGGTTGATAACTTCAATTCTTATACATTAACACAGACAACAGGATACTTATTCCCCATGACTTTCTCCTCAGAATTTCTTCTTTTTTTCTTTTACTTTGAACAAATTCACCTCAGAACTTTCACAAAACAGCTGGTAACATGAGTCAAACCTTTTTCATAAAACAGCGGTTCCCCCATAAGAAGCAAATGAAAATCTTCAAAAACAAGGGGTAAACAAGTATAACCACTATTAAATTTCACAACTTAATACAGTTATTTGGAATCTAAATGCTACAAAGGCTTCTACAAGATTTTTCTCAAATTGACAAACCTTCCCAACAAAATTGTTTTTCATTATATTCTAAGCATTCTTTCCAATGGTAACGTATCTGATACATCTAGCTTCGAATTGTGAAGCTCCAAAGTATCATTCGAGGTTTCCACAGTTAGTAATCATACTTGAACCAAAATTCTTCCACCATGCTTTGCAACAATGTAAGTTACTAGCCACTGTTCATATATGACATATATAAAATAGCAAACCAAGTTTATGGATTTGATTCTCTCCATTCAAGGTATATGGAGGATCCTTCATTAATTTCTAAAAATAAAATTTAAAACCACTGTTCGAGATCAAAACTGTTGATAACTCATATCTTAATATAAGTAGCATCCAAAATATCAGATGAAACATTTCACCATTTGAGTAAGCAAATATGACTTATGGATTGAATGCTGAAATCCTCTAGGAACAAAGTGATTTTTCATTGTAATGATCTACTCATGGAGATAAAGCTAGTGGTATCCTCAGATGAGTCACAAAATTGATTTTTTCAAGTTTTAATTTTTTAGACATAAGTAATTGGACAAACAAATGGAGCAAGTTGGATGCAGAGATCCGAATCCCAGTGAATTCAAGTTTAACATACTAAATGATAAGTAAGTCTGGTGAATAAATTCTATTTAGCTTCCAGTACCCAAAATCAATAAATGGTGAAGGATAAATTCAGTACGAATTATAATAAACATGCAATGCAATTGCTTTTAAAAAAAAAAAATTTACCTGCATATTCACAAACGAACTTCCCTTTGCGAATAAATTCAGCAGCATGTAAACCCCAACCTTTTCTCCTATCTTTCACAATCTTCAACTTCATCAATATCCCTCTTTGGCTAACCCGATTCCCACACTCCGACCCGCACCCGCAGCCTGGCCCGCACTCCCAAGCCCCAAATTCCACATAATCCAGACACGGGCACCCCGATGTCCTATCACATCCTCTCTGGCACTCACACCACCTTGCACCCTCGACCCTGAAAAGAAACGCGTCGGAACAGCGAACGGGATTAATCATGTCGGTCCGGGCCTCCGGGTCATAACCCCAAGGCTGCTGCTGGACGGCGTTCGACAGAATTTGAGTCGGGGAGTAAATAAAGTATGACATAGGCTTGGTTGTCGATCGAATTGATGAATGGGATCGGAAAGTCCTCGCAGCTTCGAGAAGCGTCGGAGGATCTTCTGAGCGTGATAAAATTGGAGATATTTTTCAGGGCTTTGCAGGTTAATGACGTGGAGGCGAGGTCCGCCTGGTGGAGATAAGGAAGGACGAGCTCGGCGCATTGGATTAGAGCTCGCTGCTGCTCTTCTTCTCCTCCTTCAAAAGTGCTGTCGTTTTGGTTGTTGGTCTTAGTTGTTTTCTCACGTTTATTGTTCATTGTATACCGGACTTATGCTACGAGACGTTGGGTTCAAACGTCACACTTCAGACCGGATTCGGAAATTCAGAAAATTTGAGCAGTAGGCGAAGGGAAGAGAAAACGAGGGCAAATGATATTGCCACGGCAAAAATCTTAATGCCACATCAACTTTTAATGAAATACCAATGTTACCCCTGTCTACTTTTTCTTCCTCACTATACCTTCAGAATCCGTATAAGATAATGGTTTTGAAGGCCCAGCCCTTTCTAATCTGCAAAAAAATTCAACCTCCACCACAATTGTAGATTTCAAAATCAAACTAATTGCATTCCTTTAATATTGAAAGTCAGATTCAAAAACAAGAATTCTTCAACCTTCGAGCACATCAGGGATCAAATCAGAACCTTTTTACTGGAGTTTACATCCCTCAAAATGTTTATTGATTTGGTTGACAAGTCGATCAATGGGGGATTAGTTTCAGTTTAGTTCAACATCATTATCCCACATGTTTTAAAAATAAGATTAAGATTAAATCACTTTAAACCTTCTTTTAGAAACCCCACAAATCCCCCCTCTAGAACATTTTCTCCTGATTCCTGTCATAGTTGTCATTACCATCCCTCACCTTCTTTGGAAGTTATCCCCGGAAATCCCCTTCAAGATCTGTCACCTGAGAAGTGCTAGTGACGATACAAGATTTGTTCGGTATCGTTCAACAGTATAATAAGATTGAAAAAAGATGAACTATCGTTAAAAGCTTATTAACAGCAATCAAGGGATTTTGGAGCAATATCCAAGATACTTTTATTGATGCTTTTTTTTAATGAGAATACAAGTACGGAGATCTTTTTCTTGGGGTTGTTTTTTCTTCTCCCCCTACCAAATGTTAATGAGCAAACTATTTATACATTTATTTTTCTTTTGGGGTACAGATGGTTTACAATGAATCAGTTCCTAATAGTTACAATGTTTTGATAATCCAAACTACCGAGTTACTGAAACTTGATTATCCGATCTACTGATCTATTTGTTCAAATCGGGATGGCTTCTTAATCAAATTATCTTTTTCGAGAAGCTTGTCAACATGGTCGATCTCCAACTTTTAATCAGAGCTCAGTATTTTACGACACGTGTCCTCTTATCCGAGCTGAGCTAATTTATGTGTCGTCATAAGCTCTCTCGATATATTTTCAGTTCGAAGACTGAATTTATATCGATTTTATTTTTAAATATACTTTTAATATTATTTTTTCTTTATCTCACCTTTTGAGGTACCTTCATTTAAAATGCGGGTGGTTGTATCTTTTTCCCTAAACGTCACTTTATCACAAGTGCGGGGAACTTCTTTTTAAATTAACATTTCCCTTTATTAATTAGAATTTATCCTTTAAACTTTCATCATTTTCTCCTTTAGCAGAGAAAGAAAAACTTTTTCCATTCTGCAATATCCATGGCCACTAAGTCGAGACAAGATTCTTCTGAAATCGTCTCTTCAAAGGATGAATTTGGCTTAGGATCAATGGAATTAGGCGGTCGAAGCACTACAACAGTTTTGAGAAGACCTAAAACAAATCCCTCTGTGCCCGTATCCAAGGAAGAAGGGAAATCTGATGATTCTGTAATTAAGGCTCCGAAAATTCAGGCTGAGAGCAGAGTCAAACCCTCTCCTCAGGAGGTAGTGTCTTCTAGAACGAGGAAAGCCTCCCAACTTCTGAGAAAACTTTGTCTCCTGTTGATTTGGATCCGGTTTCAGATTTTGAACAATCTATTCTGAGAAAACTTTGGCTCCTGTTGATTTGGATAATTTAAACCGATTTTAAATTTTGAATAGTCTATTCTGGTTTTATCAGAAAAGCCCTTGATTCAGGATTTCCAAGGGAGAAAAAAACCTCCAATTTTTTCATCTTCCAATTCTACGTGCTTCGTACCTGATTGGCCGATCCTATCAGACGAGCGTGTAGCAGGATCATCAAAGACCTTCGACCACCTATTTTATGCCTTCACAAAGGAAGATAATGCCAGAGCTGATGCTTGTTCGGATAGAGATAAAGTAGCCCGAGCAGCTAATGGCTGGTATTCAGCTGGATGTTACTTGCGTAACATCATGTTGTCTTGGTTGAATGACCAGGAGAAAATTTCAGGGCTTGAAGAATCTTCGGATCACTCAAATTGGGAGAAGAGTATGCTCTTAGAGGAGGCTAAGAAGTCCGAGCAAGAAAGACTTCTTAAGGAACGATCTGATCTAGAAGCACAATTCATTCTTAGGCAGAAAAAGCTTCAGTCTATCCACTTGGCCGAATTGACAAGACTGAGGGAAGAGTATCATCAGCAGGTTTCTCAGAACTTGTCTACCAAGTCCGTAGAGTTAATGTCTGCGCAATCAGAGGTTGAGAAACTCCAAATTGCAGCATCTCTTCAGTCATCATCCATGGAAGATCTAAAGAAAAATCTTCCTCTCCAAAGCATAAACTCATATCTGATGTCGAGTTCTTTGGAAGGAGATCTTGGGAAGTTTTGTAATATGAGTACTAAGGCAGGTTTTAA
Source organism: Cinchona pubescens (assembly GCA_025175665.1). Classification (NCBI taxonomy): domain Eukaryota; kingdom Viridiplantae; phylum Streptophyta; class Magnoliopsida; order Gentianales; family Rubiaceae; genus Cinchona; species Cinchona pubescens. Next base: position 1,533,319 of record JANKKI010000039.1, on the reverse strand, counting down.
TAAAGCCTTAGCCGATATCAAAACACAATTTCCTGAGCTATCCTTTGACAAGGAGGATTTTGATTTTTATGACCCTTTGGCTTCTTTTGGCTTAATGACTGAACTAGGTAGAGTTTTTAGGAGATCTCGAACTGTATCCACTTTAAACCAAAGTATGTTTCCAGAGGGTCTTTCTGAGGTTGTGGAAAAGAATGAAGAGGAAGTAGTGATACTTGATCAAGAGGTAAATATATCAGACCTGTTAGATAGTATAAACAGCATACCCTGCTTTTCTTTTAGCACAGATGTTTTCAAAATGTGTAGATCCTCTAACTTTATTTCATTTTGATGATCAGGATGTAGCAAAAACTTCCACTTCGGTTGAGAATCCTTCAGTAGAACAAGATGAGGGAGATCAACAGAACATAGGATAGGACTTTGTATTATTCATGTATGATTTGTAATAAAAGATCTCTTTTATTTTAATTTTTTCTTTCAATTGCATTCTTCTTTATTTTCCAACTACTTGAACTGTAATAATTATTTGTAAGTTGTTCTTTTTCCAATAAGAATAACTTTTCCTTTGCGATCTATCTGTTCAAATCTATGATTGTTATCGTTTTCTGTTGTGAACTTTCTTGTTCGTCCAGCTTTTCTTTTTCTCCGATCGAGCATGTTCGTATTTATAATGGCTACTTGTGCACTTCGGCTAGCCTGACATTTAATTTGTCATAAAATTAGGGACTTCAGGCCACTTGTAGCACTTCGGCAAGCCATCCCTTATTCAACCGATCTGCTATTTTAATTAATCTGAGTAGATCGGCGGATCTTTACTCTTTATATCGGGGAAGAACTGATCCTTGCAGCACTTCGGCGAGCCATCCCTTATTCAACTTTTCACGCTTTATCCTGAATATTAGTTTTAGCCTTAACTGGCATTTTCAGCCTTAATGGCGGTTATTGAAAAGACGTGCCCTATTTATTAGGTTAGTTTGTGGGTAATAAATTCAAACCCACTAACTTTTCAATTTTCAAGAATTTAAATATCCTTTCATTTTTATCCAATGATTGAAACTCTTCTTTTGCCAAAAACATTCTTTGCTTCCAATCCTAGTTTTCCATCATTTCGTCAAATCTGTTATACCTCTTCGAACATCATTATTCGGGCCGAGCCTATTTTTGTTGCTCCTCGTACTGAGGAATCAGCTCCTCCTTCTCCTCGTCCTCAACAGGCTCCGGCCATAGCAGGAGTCGTGTCTATGCTTCAATCCGAGGACCTACCTCATCTCATAGTCACTTACCAGATTCTAGACACAATGGCAATCCAAATTCCAGAGGCTTTTTGAAAGATAGAGCACATGAACCTCCTGAAGGATTTGTCACTATTTTTGAAGATCAACTTAGGGCCGGGCTTCGTTTTCCTCTAAGCGAATCCTGTTGTCCCTTTGTTCTTTTTTTGGGATTTGTTTATCCCAATTGATGCCTTTCGTCTTCTCATCGTCTATGCACTGAAATGCTTATTCAAACATCAGAGCTTCTGCTCATGGTTTCAGGTGCTTTTATAAGGTTGTTCAGTGCAAGGAGTTTGGTTTCTTCTATTTTGTCGGTCGGTCAAAGAGATCAAGCATGTCTTATGACATGCCGAGCTTGATACAAAATTGGAAATCAAACTTCTTTTATGCTACCCAAGCAGATATGTCCGAAGTCAGGACAAGGTGGGCCTTTTCTGATCGAGATCCCATCCTGAATTTGGACCCCTTGGGAGAATTAGATCCTGAGTCATTTATTAGAGTGACGAAGATCGACCAAATGGGTATCTCCATCCTTTTTGGAGGAAAAAATTTCGTGATGGACCATAACCTATTCATTTGGGCAGATCTCGTTCCTGAAGCTATTCTTCCTTCGGGTTTTGATGGACGTAAGCATATTTTTTCTCCTGAATATATACCTTCTTATTTTTATTTGATCTTTACCTAATAGTTCAATCCTCATGTGCCTTGACAGAGGCTATATTATTTCTTTCGACCGAGGGGATAATCAATCTGCTGTTCCCGAGCGTGTTCAAATAGTGGATCGGTTCGCTCCGACCTCCCAAACAATTAAAAAGGGCAGTAGCATTGCAACTGCCTGAAAGCAAAATGAGCCAATGGTTGCTGCTCCTGTACCAAGAAGAAAGAGGTCTAAACAGCCTGTGATAGAGGAGGTGGAAGAACAACCAGTGGCTGCTGCTTGATAACTCTAGTAAACTAGAGTTATTTTTCTCTAAATTATAGCATTTTGATAGTTTAAATTCCAAAATTGGATATGTAATTAAGGATTTTAGTTAATTTCTTTCACATGTATTGTATTTTCGCTTTTGAACACATTAATTATGATAAGTTTTGTTAAATTTTTAGTTTAATTAAGTGCTTAATAGTGTTAATATTATGTAGGTTAAAAATTAAAGGTTAAAAGCTGGAAGAAACAAAGCTCAAGGGACCAAATTGCAAAATGAAGGAAATGAAGGATGCCGGCAGGAGAGTCGAGATCGCGGTCTCGACTGATCCAGACCGCGATATTGACTCGGGAATTGGTTTTATTATTTTAGAGTTGAGATCGCGATCTCAACTCGCTAAATGCTAAGTTGTAAAGGCAATTTTGTAAACTTTCAGCCCGAAAAACCCTAATTTTGCCTTGTGTAATGCTACACTATTTAAGCTAAGTAGGGAGTTTTTAGTAGAAAAGAGTTTTAGAGAGTAGATACTTTTTAGTTAGTTCTAGATAGATTAGGATAGCTTGAACTACAAGTTGCTTTTTTCTAATAGAAATTTCTCTTTAATTTCATCTTAGATCTTCTTTAAATTTCTTGTCAAGTTCAAATTTTTATTATGATAATTGTAGTGGGTTAATCGCAAGCTTCACATAGATATAATTTTTATTTTCTTTCTTGTCCAATTTAGTAAGAATTTCTTTACTTTCAAATTAGGTTTTTTAGGAAAATTAGGGTTCTTGTTAATTTCTTGCTTTCTATTTAAGAATTTTCAATTTATAGCTTTAATTTATAGTTAATTCTTAGTGGGGGTTTCTTAATTTCAATCAAAAATCCAAAAATATTTAAATTTCTAGTTTAACTCTTTCTAATTTATAATTTAGAAATGAATGCTTTTAATATTTAAAGTTTCTCTTTTGTAGTCTTTTTAGTTGAGTGATTTACTTGTTTTAAATTTTAGTCTTAATTTGATTAAGTTAGAATTAAAATTATAATTTTCATTAGAATAGGTCTATCATCTACCAATTGATTTTGCTTAACTACACAAACGCCCTTAAACCTTGGTAATTGCAATCGACAATCCTTGTGGGAACGATCCCAACTTCCCTTTGCTACTAGTTGACAATCGTATACTTGTGGGATGCCATGTAGTTAGTAGTAGGATTTAGGTATTTCATTGAATTATAACTAGGTGTGTCAAAGAGGCATCAAGTTTTTGGTGCCGTTGCCAGGGATTGTCTTCGGTTTTTGGCAATATCAATCGCTTTATGGGTCGTGTAGATTAAGCACTTTAGATTAGTTTAATTTAGTTTTTAATTTTGTTGATTTTTATGTTTGATTTGGTTGTCTTGTAGAATTGACTATTTGTCTTGGTTGTGTAGTGCATGGTAAGAGGTGCTCAAGAGTTAATTTAGTTTTTAATTTTGTTGATTTTTATGTTTGATTTGGTTGTCTTGTAGAATTGACTATTTGTCTTGGTTGTGTAGTGCATGGTAAGAGGTGCTCAAGAGCCATTTATTTGCTTAGACAAGGAAGGGAGAAAGAGCTAAGAGAATTAAGAAGATTGAGAAGGATACAACAAGAGCAAGAAAGGATAGAAATGGCACATGCTAATGCTCATCAAGGGGAATGTGAATATGGAGAACGAAGAAGAAGAGGTAGGTGGAAATAATGGAATTGGTGGCTATAGGAATGGAAATGGCATGAATGGGAATGGAAGGCCATTAAGGGAGTATGCTTTACCTAATTTTGATGGGGCGAACTCAAGCATTGCACAGATGCCCATGCAAGCCAACAATTTTGAGAAGGATACAACAAGAGCAAGAAAGGATAGAAATGGCACATGCTAATGCTCATCAAGGGAATGTGAATATGGAGAACGAAGAAGAAGAGGTAGGTGGAAATAATGGAATTGGTGGCTATAGGAATGGAAATGGCATGAATGGGAATGGAAGGCCATTAAGGGAGTATGCTTTACCTAATTTTGATGGGGCGAACTCAAGCATTGCACAGATGCCCATGCAAGCCAACAATTTTGAAATCAAGCCCGCCCTAATCCAAATGCTCCAAGCCCATGCCATGTTCGGAGGTGGACTAATGAGGACCCGTACACACACCTCATGAATTTACTTGAAGAAGTATTGGACACATTCAAGTTTAATGGAGTACACCCGAATTGTGTTCGGATGAGGGTGTTTCCTTTTTCTCTTCGTGATAGGGCAAAGTCATGGTTGCAATCCCATGCCCAAGGAACATTCACCACTTGGAACCAACTTGCTCAAGAGTTCTTGGCGAAGTACTTTCCTCCCGCAAGAACCGCTAAATTAAGGAATGAGATTACATCGTTCAAACAAGATGTTGGTGAAAGCCTAGGGGAAGCTTGGGAAAGATTCAAAGAGTTGCTAAGAAAATGCCCGCATCACGCCATTCCTTTGTGGCTTCAAGTTCAAACTTTTTATAATGGTATACTTCAAGAGACGAAATCCATCGTAGATGCCTCCGTCGACGGTTCTATCTCATATAAGACTCCGGAAGAAGCTGAAGAGTTGTTGAATAAGATGGCATACAACCACTACCATCATGGACCGATAACTCCACCGGTGGTTCAACATCAAGCTAATCAAGCCAATGCAAGAAGTAGTAGTGGAGCGTTGAATCTAAACATGCAAGATGCCCTTTTGGCTCAACAAAGCATGTTCATGAATGTGATGAATAACATGGCAAAGGCGTTGGAGAATCTAGGGAAACCTAGTAGTGTGAATGCGATGACTTCTTCTCCAACTCAACCAAGCAAGACATGTGATTTTTGTGGAGATGGCCATGCCAATGGGAATTGTGAGATGCCATATGGAGCTAATGAGAAAATCAATTATGTGGCTAATCAATCTTCATTTCTAAGGAACCAATCCGGAGCTTATGGAAACACTTACAATCCTTCTTGCAGGAATCACACAAATTTCTCATGGAGTAACACCAACAACCAATCCAATCCTCCTTACCAACCAAATCCCCTACCTCAAAATGCCCAACACACTCAAGCCCTGAATTTCTCATCTAGACCTTCTCAACCGCCACATCAAAGAAATGTCCAACCCAACTCCTATCAAAATTTCCCTAATCCTTCTTTTCAAAACCAACAATCTAACAAAGACCTTCTTTCCATTATGCAAATTCTTCCCAACCCATGTACCATGATCAATATGCTCCTAGAGATAATTTGGGTGAAGAAGGTTGGAGAAAAGAAGCTACTTATTTGAGAAGGGAATTGGATAGGAAAGCGGAAAAGCATAAAAGAGATTATGAGAATTTGAGGCTTTGACAAGAACTTCAGAGATTCAATTGGAGCAATGGGCAAGGTTGAATAATGACAAACCTATTGGGACATTTCTGAGTGATACTATTTAGAACCCCAAGGAGTAATGCAATGCCATAACCTTAAGGAGTAGAAAAGAGTTGGTTGAATCCAAGGAGAAAAAAAAGGTGGAGGAAGGAAGCAAGGAACAAAAGTCCAAGGTAGTTGAAAATGAAAGGGAAGTGGTTGATGATGAAGCCAAGAAGGAGCAAAAGAATGAGATCAAGGTATCCAAGAAGAAGCATGTGGAGGAACCTTTGAAGATAGATCCATCAATAAAAGTGTCATACCCTCCAAAGACTCATTGATCCAAGAAAGGAGGAAAAAGAGAAGCAATTCACCCATTTCTTGGATATGTTGAAAAAGATTAATGTCAACATTCCTTTGATTGATGTCCTCACCAAGATGCCCAACTATACTCATTTCATGAAGGATCTTTTGGCAAGGAAGCGAAAGTGGGATGATGATGAGAAAGTATGCCTTGATGCCCAATGTAGTGCCATTGTTCAAAGGCGGTTGCCCCCTAAACTCAAGGATCCCGGTAGTTTCATGATACCGGTGAATGTTGGAGGAAAAATGTGGCATCGATCACTTTGTGATTTGGGGGCAAGCATAAATATCATGCCAAAGGCCATCTATGACAAGTTAGGGATCAACAATGTCAAGCCAACTAATATCACACTCCAATTGGCGGATTTATCCGAGAGAAAACCATATGGCTTGTTGGAAGATGTGTATATGTACAAGTTGAAAAGTTATTATTTCCCGTTGATTTCTTTGTGCTATATACGGGTGAAGAGAGCTAGTGAGATTCCATTGATTCTAAGGAGGCCTTTCTTGTCGACCGCTCATGCAATAATTGATGTGCACAAAGGAAAGTTGATCTTACGAGTTGAAAATGAATCAATTGAATTTGATGTGTCTGAATATAATGACAATATTCCCATTGTTGAAGAGAAATGTGCTAATCAATTTCTTAATTCTATCCTTGCTAGGTCAAATGAAGAGTAAAATGAAGTGAGCCAAGTCAATTCGCTCAAGCAAGTGTTGGAAATAAAGGAAAATCCGAGAAATGAATTGAAAGAAAAATCACCCGATAAGGGATGTGTGTTGATGAAGGATGAAGAGAGTTTTGCAAAGAATAAGCACAATGGTGATATCAAAAAATTGAGAAGGCATAAAAAGAAAAGAAAATGGTTTGAGAAACAATTGGAGATGTTAATTGGGGCACTAGCGATGGCTAAGGCTAGAAAGAAAGGACTTGTGCATGGAAAACCCGAAAATCAAGCTTTAATCATGAAGAAAAAATCTTCAGGGGATCAAACTTTTTTCGTGGAAACCAAAAGGGAAAGAAAGATCAATCATCCTCAATTACTTGGAATAAGGGTCATGCCATAGTAAAGCTAGTGACTATAAAATAGCGCTTCTTGGGAGGCAACCCAAGTCTTTAAATTAGTTCTTATTACTTTCTTTTAGCGTGATTGTTAATTGTCTTGATTTTGAGTAAATTGGTTTGAATTAGAGAAAAAAGAGTTGAGTTTTTAAGTTGAATAAATGATGCTAAAAAATGAGTGAAAATTGTCATCCTAACTTGTGAATTTTTTGTTTGTAGGTTACCCTTGCAAATGGATAAAAGTGGTAAAGAGTGGAGCAATTTCGGCTAAGTGTAAAAATTCACTTTGCAGAAATTGAGCTTCAGACCGCGATCTCAACCTCAAACTTATGGAGGGCAGAATGGTCATTTGGTTCAAGACCGCGGTCTCAATTCCAAAGTTCTGCAAAGGCATTTTTCATGCCAAGTTGAGACCGCGATCTCAATTTTGAGATCGCAATCTCAACCTAAAAAAAAAAAAAAAATTAGGAATAAAGCGAATACAGGATTCCGACATGTACCCATGTTGTTTCTTTTAAATAAGCCATTAGAGTAGCAATAAGACGAGTACAGGATTCCGACATGTACCTATGTTGTTTTTCCGAATTAAGCCATTAGGAATTGCGTTTTTAATAGACCAACAAGTTAATGAGTAAATGTTTGTAATACTTATCATTAATCTCATATTACTTATTTCTTGTTAGAGGTTTATTCCCGAAGTGTGTGACAATTGCATTTAAGTTGATTCCTTATTGAACTTCTATTTTCATGATACCTAGTCGAGAGAGTTGATTAACTTTATAATATTTGTGATTTGAGAAGTAATGGTGTTTCAAATGAAAAGAACTAAAACTCTTGGTAACTCTTTTCGAGAATAGTAATGCTTGGTGATGTGAAATCTTGTGTAGTGAATGAATGTGTGTTTCTTTGTGAAACGAAATTTCAATTTTGGCAATTGATTTACTCATAGTCTTCACATATCACGTAGTGTTGAACATTTCTTGAGAGGTTGCTTAATTGTTCTAAGTACATCCATGATTCATCAAGTGTCACGTCAACTTTGGAGGTGTTTAAATGTTTGAATGTTAGTAGGTTTCGTTTAATGTTAATCTTTGTTTTGCTCGGGACTAGCAAAATGCTAAGTTTGGGGGTATGATAACTCTAGTAAACTAGAGTTATTTTCCTCTAAATTATAGCATTTAATAGTTCAAATTCTGAAATTGGATAAGTAATTAAGGATTTTAGTTAATTTCTTTCACATGTATTGTATTTCCGTTATTGAATTAATTATGATAAGTTTTGTTAAATTTTTAGTTTAATTAAGTGCTTAATAGTGTTAATATTATGCAGGTTAAAAATTAAAAGTTAAAAGTTGGAAGAAAAAAAGCTCAAGGGACCAAATTGCAAAATGGAGGAAATGAAGGATGCTGGAAGGAGAGTCGAGATCGCGGTCTCGATGAACTCGGGAATTGGTTTTATTGTTTTAGAGTTGAGATCGCGGTCTCAAATGTTCCAAACCGCGATCTCAACTCACTGAATGCTAAGTTGTAAGGGCAATTTTGTAAACTTCCAGCCTGAAAAACCTTAATTTTGCCTTTTGTAATGCTACACTATTTAAGCTAAGTAGGGAGTTTTTAGTAGAAAAGAGTTTTAGAGAGTAGATACTTTTTAGTTATTTCTAGATAGATTAGGATAGCTTGAACTACAAGTTGCTTTTTTCTAATAGAAATTTCTCTTTACTTTCATCTTAGATCTTCTTTAAATTTCTTGTCAAATTCAAATTTTTATTAGATAATTATTGTGGGTTAATCGCAAGCTTCACATAGATATAAATTTTATTTGCTTTCTTGTCCAATTTAGTAAGAATTTCTTTACTTTCAAATTAGGGTTTTTAGGAAAATTAGGGTTCTTGTTAATTTCTTGCTTTCTATTTAAGAATTTTCAATTTCTAGCTTTAATTTCTAGAATTAATTCTTAGTGGGCTTTCTTAATTTCAATCGAAAATCCTAAGATATTTAAATTTCTAGTTTAACTCTTTCTAATTTGTAATTTAGAAATGAATGCTTTTAATATTCAACGTTTCTCTTTTGTAGTCTTTTTAGTTGAGTGATTTACTTGTTTTAAATTTTAGTCTTAATTTGATTAAATTAGGTTAAAATTAAAATTAAAATTTTCATTAGAATAGTTCTATCATCTACCAATTGATTTTGCTTAACTACACAAACGCCCTTAAACCTTGGTAATTGCAATCGACAATCCTTGTGGGAACGATCCCAACTTCCCTTTGCTACTAGTTGACAACCGTATACTTGCGCGATGCCGTCTAGTTAGTAGTAGGATTTAGGTGTTTCATTGAATTATAACTAGTGTGTTAAAGAGGCATCACTACTTCGAGAAAAAAGAGATCCAAACAGCCTTTTGTTGAGGAGTCAGAGGAGGATGAGCCCGTGATCCCTCCTCTCACCGCTGTCTTTCGTCAGCGTAAGAGAAGACCTGATTCCGATTCTTCATTTATTCTCTCCTCGGTTCTTTTAATTTGAACTCCTTCTACTGTTCTCCCAGTTTCATGTGGGTCTTTTTGTCCCTAGTCATATGAGCCTCGAGCCTTTTGTATCTCTGGGAATGTTAAACTAACCTCCTGGTATGCAGCTTCAGGAGCTCGTGACTGGACACCTGAAGAGGAGTGGGTGTCGAGTGGATCCCAAAGTCTTCCCTGGACGGCTCGAACAACTCAGCCGATTCGATCAATCGAGGGCGATCTCGACACTACCCCTTTCAGCCCCATGTGGACCTTATCCATAAATGACCGAGGTCAACATCCTCGAGTGGCTAATAAATGGCTTAATAATGCTTTTATGGAACGAGACCAGTCTTACACAGCTGATCTCCCGTATTCTCAACTTCGTTCCGAGGCTGCTCAATCTTTTTATGAGGTAGTATTATTATTTTTTTATAATCATGATATTTTGTCCTGTAGCTTGGAAATACGCACTAAGTGAAGATCATCGTCACAGCTTGAGGTTGGAGAAGTAAGTCAAACAACTGAATGAAAGACTTCAGAGGTCTCTTGCCAATGAAGAAATCTTAAAGAAGAAACTCCAAACTCAAGGTGTTAACATGGGAATCTCTTCTTCTTCTTCAGAAGAGGAGGAACAAGAATACCTAGGAGACCTAAGAAGGCAAGTTGCAGATCTTAATGCTGAACTCAACTCCAAACAAGAAGAAAATACGAAACTAAAGCTTGAGGTTGATCAGTTAAAGTTGAAGATCGAGCATGTGAAATCCGAGCGATCCAAGCCAGCTTCTTCTGCCACTCAATTGGTTGATCATGTCAACCAGTACTTAGGTTCTTCTGTTCTAAAGTAGGATTTAATGACATTTTGTCACCAAGTCTGTGCTTTAGGGTATCGAGAAGCCTTAGAAGAGGTGAAGAAGAGGTTCCCAGAGATGCCTTTAGATTTTTCTTCATTTGTAGATTATAATAGTGATGTAGATGAGGTCCTTGCTTACTGACCTAGGTAATATGTTTGCTGAGCCCCGTGATGAGAACAATGTTTTTAAGGCAATTTTAACAGAAGATAAATGAAATTTATTTTATTTTCTTCTATTTTCTGAGTAATATTTTTTTAAATTTATTGCATTCCGTGTTCAGGGAATGGGGCTATCAAACTGATCTGCTAGCTTATAGTATCCAGTCGGATGAGCTTCAATTATTTTATAAGGACCTTCCCAATTTTCATCCAACTTATGGCCTCCTTCAGTTCGGCAAAATTCATTCTTCCGTAAAACAAGATCCCCAGGTTGAAAGTATCTATGCCGAGCAGATGAGTCGTAGTATTTTTTGAGCCGCTGTTTATAAGTAGCTTCTCGGATGGCCGCCACCAGTCTCCGTTCTTCCACCATGTCTAATTCTTCTCGCCGAGCCTCATCATTATCCTGGTGAAATGATTTTTGTGTTCTAGTAGTCCTCATCCCTATTTCAGGGAGAATAATGGCTTCCAATCCATAAATAAACCAGGCTGAATGGTGTTTTTTCATGAGAAGTTCGCAGTGGAGTTCGATAGGACCATAGAACGCTTGGGAGTTCTTCAACCCAAACTCCTTTGGCTCGGTTCAACCGTTTTTAAGCCCAGCAAGCAGTACTTGATTAGAGAGTTCAGCTTGTCCGTTGGTTTGGGGATACTGAGGTCGTGTGTGTTTGAATCCCCAATTCCTTACAGAAGGGTCTGAATGGTTTTCCAACAAATTGTGTTCCATTATCTGTTACAATGTCTTTGGGAATACCATATCGACATATAATATTCTTCCAGAAGAATTTTTTGACATTTTCACCGAAAATCGACCTCAGTGGTTCAACCTCTATCCATTTCGAGAAGTAGTCGACGGCTACAATTAGGAACTTAAAGCCGCTGGTTCCTCGGGGAAAATGTCCTAAAATGTCAAGCCCCCATTGCTGAAAAGGCCATGCTCCTAGAATAAAATTCATTTCGGTAGCATTTTTCCGAATAATAGGAGCATGCAGCATGCAATTTGACATTTATGACATAATTTGATGAGCGTAACAGCATCATTGTGTATTGTTGGCCAATAATATCCTGCAACCATTGCAGAAGAGATACTAAGCTCCGAGCTCCAACATGACTGCCACATATTCCTTCATTAATTTCCCGAAGGACGTAATTAGCATCTCGTGGGCAAGGCATCTAAGCATAGGACGTAGGAATGAATGCCGGTATAAAATTCCTTCATGCATTCGATATTTCAAAGCTCGAACACATAGCCTTCTTGCCTGAACTCTATCTTCAAGGAGCCTACCATTTGTCAGATAATTAATGATGGGAGTCATCCAGTATGGTTGGTCCTCAATATAATTTATCTCGTACTTATCTACGACTCTCCGCGCTTTAACTTGAACTAAAACTTCTTTAGTTAAATGTGAGTATAAAGCGGTGGCTAGTTTGGAGAAGGCTGCATGCATATTTTTGGATCAAGGAACTTTGATAAATTCCGTTCGCTAGAAGACTTTTACCCAGTTCTTCTGAACTTCTTGGAGGTATTTTTGAAGAAGTTCTCTTCGGGTTTCAAGATCACCAAGTATCTGATTGATGGCGATTAATGAGTCACTGTGTATCCGAAGGTTCCGAGCTCCAAGCTTTTCAGCAAATTTTATCTCGGTAATCAATGCTTCGTACTCGGCTTCATTATTGGTAGCTCAGAATTCAAATCGAATGGCGTACGTAAGTTGATGTCCTTCGGGAGTTTTGATGAGGATACTTGCTCCGGATCCAAGCTCATTTGAAGATCCATCAACATATAATTCCCAAAGGGAATCATCTGTATCTTCTATCATATAACCTGAATCATCCGTAAAGGTACTTTCTACAATAAAATCAGCCAAAGCTTGTGCTTTAATGGCAGTTTTGGGGTGAACCTGAAGATCATATTCAAGGAGCTCTATGCACCATTTAAGCCCTCGTCTGGATACATCATATTTGGTTAATATAGCTTTAAGAGGAAAATTGGTATAACTAATGACAGTATCTAAAGCTCGTCCCTGAAAGTAAGGTCTTAACTTTTGAGTAGCAACTACTAGGGCATATGCCATTTTTTCAGCATTAGAGTAGTTCAGCTCAGGCCCTTGTAGTATTTTGCTGACAAAATAGATCGGCCTTTGAACATTGTCTCTCTGGGAAACCAGTACAGCGCTCACAGCCGCTTGTGTGGGGGACAAGTAAAGAGTAAGAACTTCATTTTTGACTAGAGTAGTCAAACATGGCAACAGGGTCAAATATTGCTTTAGATTATCTAATGTCGTTTGACATTGCTCGGTCCATTGGAAATCTTTAGATTTGGTAATAGCTCGGAAGAAAGCAAGCCCCCGTTCAGCTGATTTGGACAGGAACCTGTTGAGGGCTGCCATCCGTCCTGTTAAGCATTGCACTTCTTTTTTCGTTTGAGGTGGTTTCATGTCGAAGATAGCTTGAACTTTTCTCGAATTTGCCTCAATTCCTCTTTCAAAAATTATGAATCCGAGGAATTTTCTAGAGGGAACTCCAAAAGTATGACATTTTAAAGGATTTAGTTGAAGATTGCCAACCTCATTATGTTAAAAACCTCTCAAAAATCCATGAGGGAGTTTTGAAAAGTTCGGCTCTTTATAACCATGTCGTCTACATAAACTTCCATGTTTCGACCGATCTGTTGCTTGAAAAGTTTGTTGACCAATCTTTGATAAGTTTCTCCCGCATTTTTTAAACCAAAAGGCATGGTTCGGTAACAATATGTGCATTTGTCGGTAATAAAAGCCATTTTGTCCTCATCTTCTTTATTGAGTAAGATCTGATGATATCCTTGTAGGCGTCTAAAAAGTGTTCAATTTTAAACCCTACTAAAGAATCTACCAATTTATCAATCCGACGCAAAGAATAACTGTCTTTAGGACAGGCTTTATTTAGATCACAGTAATCTCTGCACATTCGCCAATTTGTATTTGGCTTAGGTACAAGTACAGGATTCGACAGCCAGGTCGGGTAAAACATTTCCCTAATAATTCGAGCTATTAATAGCTTGTCGACCACATTTTCTATGACTTTGCTACGTTCAGGGCCAAAAAGCCTTTTCTTTTGACACACAGGCCTTATTGAAGGGTCAATCCCGAGCTTGTGCTCAATGATTTCCCTAGGGATTCCAGACATGTCTTTCGGAGACCAAGCAAAAAGGTCTCTGTACCCGTACAACGATTTTGAAAGATCTCTTCGAAAATCTTGTGGTAGATGAGCATATAATCAGAGATTTCTGTCAGGAAAATGATTGTCAAAGGCAACGTCTTCAATAGCGAACTCCTTTTTCTCGACTAGATCGTGGTTCTGAGTACATCCGTTATCAGATTCTGTTTCTTTAATCTGGCTTGAGGATAGGGCTTCGGTGTTCTGAGTGGTTTTGTTTTGCCTGAGGGACAGCATGTAGCATTCCCGAGCTTCTCACTGATCTCTCCATATTTCACCTGCTGTCCCATCTCGAAGGGCAAATTTTATGCCGAGATGATAGACAAAAGGCAAAATAATAAAGGTGTATAAAGAAGATGTCGGCCAAGAATCATGTTGTAAGCCGAACTCTTCTTGACCAGCGTAAAATTGATCAATTCTGTTCGGGAACGTGGAGGCTCGCCTAGGGTCAGTGACAGCATAATGGATCTTTCTGCCTCAATGGTATCTCCTGTAAATCTAACTAAAAGATTTTTAATTTGTCGGATATAGGTTGAATCAATCCCCATTTTCTTCCAAGCATGCCAGTATATTACATCTACTGAGCTTCCACTGTCGATAAAAACTGTGTACACGAAAGTCACCGACTTTGACATGAAACAACGGGATCTGCATGCGGTATTCTATCAGGAACAGGATCATTTTCAGTGAAGCAGATATCAAGTCCGAACTTAGGCCTCTTCAAGCTGCTCTCTATTTCAGATTGACCTCAAGTATATCTCTTTCGAGCATTGGAAGAGTCTCCTCCTGTCATCCCTCCATCAATAGTAGCTATGACTCCTGCCACATCATCATTATTCTATGGTGGTCCTCGGGAAAAGGTGTTCTCAATTATTTCATGGTCGATAATTAGGTCTTGAAGACCTTTCGGTTGACTTTTCATTTTTTCTGAACTGATCAGCGGCCCGTAATATGTATTCCTGTAAATGACCACCCTTTATTGCCCTTTCGATCTCTATTTTAAGATTATTGCGTTCTTCAGTGTCATGGCCATGATTTCCATGGTGTGCACAATATTTGGAGCGATCTCTTCGGTGGAATTGAGATCGAATAGGGACAGGAGGAGTAATAATTCTAGTATGTCAGACTTGATATAATATTTCCTTTCTTGGGGTATTTAAGGGTGTGAAATCTTCATCAGGAAGAACAGTTGTTCGACGAAATAGTAGAGCTTCAGATATCCTGTTCACAGATACAAGCGGTCGATTGTTAGGAGGACGCAGGGAGCTTGCAGAAACATTCTGTTCAGTTCTCCTTCTTTTGTTTGACTCACTGGGCTTTTTCGAACTCTTCTAAGATTTTTCTCGCGGTTCTTGTTGCTCTCTCTTAGCTCGATTAGAGACTCTTATCCTCTTATATAGTCATCTGCTCGTTGCAGTAATTCCCCAAAGGTTTTGGGGACAGAGGACGCGAGATCAGCATTGAACATGCCTAGTCGGACACCTCCCATGAATGCAGCAATAAGAACTATTTCCTCAATGTTTCGGATATGTACTACTTCATCATTGAAGCGCCCGATGTACTGCTTCAAAGTTTCATCTCGTCTTTGTTGTACACTCAAGAGATGAGAAACTTCTCTTTGAATGGTCTTTCAGTTCATGAAGTGGCGTAAAAACTTCTTCGCCAGATCAAAGAAAGAATCAACTGATCTTGGTGGTAATTCTTTAAACCATTTCTGGGCCAATTTTTTGAGCGTCGTGGCAAAAAGCTTACAAGTAATAGCTTCCGAGTATCCAAAGAGCCTGGATATCGAGGAAACATTAGCAATGTGGTCAGCAGGATCAGTGGTCCCTTTATAAGTATCTAGATCCGGCTGTTTGAAATGAGGAGAGATGAGTTCATCCGAATATAGCAAGAACAAATGGATCCTTGTCAATGGCTAGCATCTCATAGGTTGGAATGGTTCTTTTACCTATGAGTTCCTGCACACGTTGATCCACTTTAGCAAGTATTTGATCCTCTTTAATAGTCTCATCTTCAACTTCCACGTTATTATTCCTCATTCTCACCGGATTAGGGCCTATTCTGTAAAAGACAGATCCTTCCCGGTGAGGTACAGGAGATAAAACTGTGTGAAGGCTATGAGAACTAGGGGCAGTATCATCCCTAGTCGCTTGCCATTGTTGTTGTGTATTAACAAAATCTTTTATCACCTAAAACTTTTTGCAAAGAATTCAAACATTTCCTCTTGAAGAGGAACGGACGTATGAGAGGGAACAAAATTTTCTGTGGCAATATTGGCAGTACCATCATGGATGGTGTTTTGGTTTCGATTCTTTTTGTTGCATCTAGTCATGATTATAGATAGAGTTCACAACTTTTTGATCAAAAGGATTCCCACAGACGGCGCCATATTGACGATACAAGATTTGTTCGGTATCGTTCAACAATATAATAAGATTGAAAAAAGATGAACTATCGTTAAAAGCTTCAATGGATTTGGGGCAATATTCAAGACACTTTTATTGATGCTTTTTTTTAATAAGAATACAAGTAAGGAGATCTTTTTCTTGGGTTGTTTTTTCATCTCCCTCCAAATGTTAATGAGCAAGCTATTTATACATTTATTTTTCTTTTGGGGTATAGATGGTCTACAATGAATCAGTTCCTAATAGTTACAATGTTTTGATAATCCGAACTACCGAGCTACTGAAACTTGATTATCCGATCTTCTAATCTACTTGTTCAAAACAGGATGGCTTCTTAATTAGATTATCTTTTCCGAGTAGCTTGTCAACATGACCGATCTCCAACTTTTAATCAGAGCTCAGTATTTTAGGATAAGTGTCCTCTGATCTGAGCTAAGCTGTCCTCTGATCCGAGCTGAGCTAATTTATGTGTCGTTAGATAGGGAGAGAGAGAATGGGAGACTGAAAAAATTGAGGGATCAAGAAGGTAGGGCAATGGTGGTAAAGGCTCCATCTTTTCAAGCTAGATAGGAAGAGAAGGCAGAGGTGATGAGTGACTTGGAGGCTTCACTTTTTTTTCCAGCCGACAAAGGGAGAATGGGCAGAGAGGATAGGTAGCCGTGAAGCTGTACATTATTTCAGGTAAGAGGTAGTAGAGGGACAGGTGAGAAAGGGGGGAAATAGTGTGGAGAGATTGGTGAGAAATTCTGATGACCTCTAAAGGGTACTAATGTCATTTAAAAGTAAAATTGTTGTGACATTAAGAATTTTGCTATGGCAGTATCATTGCCCGAAGACGAGAGTAGAGAGAATTTTGAAATTTTGTTTAGAGTTCAGAGTTGCCCAATGATATTGCCACAACAAAAATCTTAATGCTACAGTAATTTTCTTTTAAATGATAAATATACCCTAAGGAGTCGAAACTACTGAAGTTGTTATCCTACTTGTAATTTTCACCATTGGATCTCATTCCTCTTTTTATCGATTAGGTCTCCAATAATAAAGTGCTAAACCAAACACCTTCAACCTCCAACCCACCACCACTGCCAAATTGAAAACCTACCTCCTCTCCCTCCATCCCCACCACCACCACAACCACCACCTTCTTACTCTACCAAAAAAAAAAAGCAACATAAAGTCCTTCAAACTCCCCACCTCTTTTCCCAATTACATGTCCCCACATAAAATGCGTCATCACTCCATCAGCATCAGTGGTGTCGTTGTTGCATGAATTCCTCTCTTTATCATCTGATTGGAACTCAAGATTTCTCAAATAAACCACAGATCAAACTTGATTTTCTCCAGATCTAATTTTTATTTATGTCCTAAACACTATGGAGTTCAAGAAGAACAGTAGGCAACATTCAAATATCCAATTAGCTTACAAAGTATCAATTAAACAACTACAACTGTAGGGGCCTTAAAATTCCATCTATGGCATACCATCAGTACTTGTATAAAAAGGCCATTAAAAGGAGGGTCAGCAAGGTTAGGAGAAAGGTTGAACAAAGATTTGCAGGTAAATGCTCAAGAAAGAGAGAGAATGGGGTGGTTTGGGAATGATGAATGACTAAGTCAAAGAAAAGGATTGGTCGGTGGTTTAGGTAAGTGGAGGAGCATAGGTAATGGGTGGCGTCTGTCGAATTGGGAGAGGTGAGTGATGAGGTGCCAATGTTGACAAATTTGTGTTAAAATGGAAAATGGGTAGGCCCATGAAATTTGACTGGTACATGATTTGACATGAAAGGGTAGTCTACACATTACAATAAATATTGCTGTGATAAGTTCATAATTGTGCTACATTTTATGTGTCATTTATCACGTTTTTATGTGTTGTAAGCAAGATTTGATTTATTATTGAGCTTAATTTGGTTATTCTTAGTTTTGGTAGGGTTAACATGAATAAGAGCTGAAACAGATGGAAAAGATGAAAGAAAATGCTAAGGGCATCTTTGATATGAGTATGAAGCCATATTAAGTTTGGATGCTGTTTCGTATTTTAAGCATAACTTTTTAGTCCGAGCTCCAATTGAGGTGATTTAAGATCCATTGGAAAGCTAAGACATAGAGCTATAACTTTTGTGTTCTACACTATTTCCAATTTCAAAATCATCAAGGTGAAAATTGAAGTGGGAGGGGGACCACAATAAGAAAACCAGCGCGCATGCGCTGGAGTTGTGCAGCGCATGTGCGCTGTGTCCATAAGCAAGATTTCCATATTGTGTTCGGGCACACATGCGCCCAAAATAGGCAGCGCATGTGCACCCAAAACAGCAGAATGGCGTGTTTTTGAGTTTTTGATAGATTTCTTCGCCCAGTTGCACTCTTTTTCACCCGGTTTTACGTTCTTATCTGCAGACCTTAATTGTAACCCTAAGTACTCATTATAAATATCCCATGTAGGGTAAGAGAAAAAGGATCGACGCTTTATTTTCTAGTTTTATCTAGGGTTTTCAGCAGTAGAAAATTATTGTTCATTCTGAGTCTATGGCAACTTTGTGCCTAAACGCTTTTCTTGGTCGAGGGATTTAAAACCATGGTCAATTCTACTATGTTGTGAGACTTCTTGTGCTTGAATTTATTCAATTTTATATCAAGTATTGATTATTTTTCTGGAATTAATTTTATCATTGATCTTTTATACTTATTATTGCTGCAGAATAATTGAGTTATTAATTAATCTACTGCTAGATTGTTTTAACCGCGTGTGCTTAATTCAATCTGTAAAACAACTAAATTTGATTATTCCTCGATTAGTGTTATTGAATTTAGGGAAATTAATCAACTAATTGGCATAACCGAGTGTGTTTATGTTTAATTAGCCTAATTGTTCTTGTTGATTTTAATGCTTCTATTAATTATTCTTTGGCGCGTATCTGGATTAAATTAATAGTTAGGGTTAATTGGATCACGTGTTGAAAATTAGCTAATTTTAGAAAGAAACAAGAATCAACTTTGAATTGGAATTCGGATTAATCCTTCAATTTTTTAGTGCTTGATATAGAATTGTGTTATCTTGTGTGTCAAGGATCGACTAGTGAAATTGCCATGGTGGATAAGACTGAAACCAAGAATTTCCTTACATCAAATTCTCTTTAATTATTTTATTGTTTTAGTTTTTAGTTCAAAAGTATTCAAAAACCCCCTTTTTCCGTTTGAGCACAAGAATAAACCCCGTTCTTTGTGGGACGAACTTGACTCACCACTACTACATTATTTGTGAGAGTTATTAATTTTGGATGCCTACGACAGCATTTTCACCACCATGATATTAAGATTTTAGCAGTGTCAATATCATTGGCCTTTAGAGTTTAGATGAAAAGAGAATGAGGGGAAGTTATGTATAGTATAGTTATTAAATTTGGTCCGGCATGATGGTTCAATTTCAATTCTATTAATTCGATTAAACCGATTATGTAATTGGATTGAGTTGCTCATCTGATTGGATAAAGAGGAAATTCGTCGACTTTTCAACAATTCGACGGTTGAATCGAATGGAAATAAATTAAAAAATCCAATCGATTTAACCAAGGTTTAATAATTTGTTAGGTAAGATGCTTTTGAAAAATATTTTCACAATGGTATATGCTCCGATTTGAATGCTAAACGCCTGCCTCTCAACATATACCCCATTCCACTAGTGGGCCATTCTACCCGTGGGCTACACCGTTGGATGATTGTAGATCCTTTTATCTTAATGATTTAACCACTCCCTTTTCCCCCCTCATTTAGAAAAACAACTATTAATCTTTTTTTTTTAATCACAAGTGTTATGAAATAAAAATCATATTTACTTTCAATAGAAAATTTAAATATAAAAGTTACCGAAATAATGTTGTGTCTTTTACAATAACAAAATACTTCACAAAATATTGTACTGCTAAACTTGAAAAACCTAAACAAACTTATTTTGTAAATACAATATTAAAACAAAATCACCATTTAAGTAATAATAAAAAGATCATTTTCTATGTATTTTTTCATATTAAAATTACATCTACAAAAAATAATGAAATGAATTTCTATTTTAATATATTTAATTATACTAAAAAGTTGATAATACTTTATTTTTATTAATATTTTTACTACATATGATATATCTAAAAAATTTAAAGCAGCACCTACTGGTTGAACCAATAATCTATTGATCTACCTTCTCAATCGAGTACCTTATCGGGCCGCATTGAATATATAAAGCAAAGCACTACTTTTTGGTGTGATGTCATTTAATGTTATTCCCAACATACTCCTCTTGAGTAGTTTAAAACTTCCATCCCTTTTTTCTCTTCAAAATAAATATGTTTTTTTCCTAATAAAGCACACATATAGAGTATGCACTAATCACTAGTTTAAGTTATGGAAGAAAAGAAAGGAAAACATTTTTGGAGGTATTTGTTGGCTGGTTTTGGGGTTTAGAATGAGTATCACTCCAATATATATAATGCTTGGTGCATTGCTACTGGAATAAAAACTTTAAAATCAATACTAAAATTTAGGGGTTGATGATTCCTCTCAATGATCAAATTGGAAGATTTTGTGGATTTCCAAATTTGATTCAAAAATTTAAAATAAAAATATTATAGAAAATCTAATTTTCTCACTCCTTTCTCTTCTCATCCCAACCCCTCCTCTCCCAAAATCTGCTTCTCAATTACTATCTCCTACCTCCCTACCCCTACGACACCTTTCCACCCCAGCCAATAACCAATATTGCTGGCTTCAATAATTATGACTAATTAATCAGATTCACATTTTCTACAATTTCTTGTCCATTGATTGCATGAATCCTCTCATTCTTAATTCCAAGCATTGACGTATAAGGCTTTTTGCAGCTTGAATATCTTTAGAATTAGAATGGGGTTCTCTATACTTTTTTTTCCGTTTAAAAGGCTATTCATTTACTAGGTCTGTAATATTTTCAAGGTGGGTAAAGTGGGTCTGTTGGAACTAGCCATGGCATATACATGGACTTAATGGAACTCAACCACAATCGGATGGAGTTGGATAGAATAATATGTGAGAAGAAAAACAAAGATATGGATGGAGGACAGAAGAGGAGAGGAGGCATTTAGATAAGGCGGTGGATGAGGCAGGTTGGCGGGGAAGAGGTGGAGATGGGCTGCGGGAGAAGAAATGTGGTTTAAAAGAAAAAACTTAAATTCTAATCAATTTACTAAGCAATAGTTATTTCAGTGATTCCACTATATAAATTCGATCCTGATTTTTTATATATGAATCCGATTACGATTCCAATTTTAGAACACAAACCAAGCAAACTCTTAATATTGTTTGGGAGTTTTGGAAAGAAATGGAATGATTTGGGATTTATAAGGAAATAAAATTTTCTTCTATCTTGTTTTGAAGGTGAAATGGACAATTTTAAAAAAAGGTTACTACGCGAGATCCACATTTCCATCCATTTCCTTCTAGTATAGACATAAATTTTTTTTAAACTGTAACAAGTCCATATATCCTTAAGATCAGGCCTTTTCTGTGTCCTTTGTTCCAAGAAAATCTCTCAAACCATAAAAAAAATCACCTTTCCCTAAAATTCTTCCCTTTTTTTTTCGTTCCAAATCACCAACCCCCAAACTTAGCCTTAGGATATATATGATACTAGCCCAAAAACTTAGCACAAATACAAAAGAATTATAAAATTTTAAATGCCAAATAATGTAAATTAATGGTACAAATATTTGAGCAAACTTTGCGGATGGTTATTAAATAGTTGGCTTGTTATAAATGAAGTCACATCACAATTTGCTCTGCAAAAATGATCACTAAACTATGAGAATAATAGATTTTGGGCCGCTCCATATACGATAGACATTATGACACTGAGAATAATAGATTTGGACTACTATCCCTTAAACAAAAATTTGTATAATCATCATGAACTAACTAATCCACACTGGAAGTATAATTCCAATTTAACTATCTCAAGAAGGTATTTTGAATCTTCTTTATTTGACTCATATCTACAAAGTCGGCAGAAATTTAAATAAGTGTAATTTTCTTTTTATAAATGAAAATTACAAGATAAAGTAAAACTTTAGTATTAGCTAATTACAACAAGGAAAATCTAAAAAAGATTAAGCTTTTGACTTTAATTCCCAAGCACTTGTACAAAAATTGTCCCCAATACATCACATAGATTTTAACTACCAATTAATGCACCAAGCCAAACCTGACAAACCCACAAAATATCCAAAGACTTGAAGCCATATTTAAAGCCAATTTCCTAAGACTTCAAAATGTTTAAACCCTATAAAAAATCAATTTAATTTGGCATTAAACCAATACTAATGGAAAAAGCAAGGTTCGAGGTCAAAACTAGCTGAGAAAAATATTTTGCATGAAAACAGTAGAAAACATTATTGAGTTTAAAGGATTAAATTCCATTTGGACATTAAGTATTTTCCAAGTTCATCAATCAATTGAACTTGTCCCAAAAATCAAAGAAACCACAATATCACAATTCTAACATGTAGCATAACCACAATGTTCAATTATTCACTTGATGAGTATCACTCATCCATCCACTCACCATTTAACACAAGTAAAGCAAAATTAAATCTAATTCAAACCAAAGCATGTAAATAGACAATCAAATTAGAATCTTGCCAAACTGGTTCAAAGATTCATCTAAATAACATAAGTAGATCATTCAACATAAACTAAAGGTGACTGTGCCAAACCGGCCCAACGGTTATCCTTTCTACCAATGCTAAGTGGTCGAAAACAAGTCACTAATCATAAAAATCAAATCACTTAGCCAAAATCATTATTCAAAGTAATAAAATAAACCAACTATCAATCCAAGAAAACTAACTAAAAATCCAACCATTCAAAAACTAAAGAAAATAGAAATCCAATGAAAATGTATCTCAATCTCTCCATCAGTGATCATAAGCTAAAGGAAATAGTATAATGCAGGAATGGGAGTGCAAAGTATATAAATGTAAAGGGGGTAGAAGGGTCTTCTCATTCAGGTAGTTGGAGCTAAAGCCCAATCCTCCTCTTCCTCATTGTCATCCTCTGTTACATCTCCAAAGGTGTCATGGACTTTCCTTTACTGACATTCCATCACTTGAGTCTTTGTGAACTCCCTCCTAATTGTCGCCTTGACCTTTGTCAAAGTTTACAGCTAAATTGGTCCTTTCTTCTTCACCATCATCTTGTTGTGGTGCTTGTTGTTCACCTTGTGGTTGGAAGCAGTGTCAGTACCGTGGAGGCTCAAAATGCCATATTGGTGGAGACCTTTGGTGAACCCATGTTTCAAGGGTTGTGATTTGTAGTGCTTGTCCGATGAGAGTTAAGTTGTTGTAGAGGATCATTTTACTATAAGTCTAGCAGGCGTGCATCTCGTTTCGCTCATGATTCATTTGCGGAGGGTTGTAGACAAATCAACTTGACATGTTGATGAAGGGCGCTTGAGGAGCCATTTGTGGAGGCATTTGAGGAAGTGGTGCACCTGGCATTTCTTCTATCAGGTGGTGCCTTTTCAACTCTTTTAATTTTAACTCTTTTAACCATATTCCTCATGTATTGCCCCGCCTCAAATCTTGGGACCATGACACATGAGCCGTACCCTTAGGTAGGCCAAGGTATACAAGGTTATACCTTCTAACTATAATAAATGGTAACATAAAAAATAAAAGATATCTACCTTACATGAAGGCCACAAACCCTAACCAACTTCAAGTTTAGAACTACCAGAAGCTAGACATGGTCTAGGTCAAAACCTGCCCGACAGTAGACTTAAGCCCCTAAGTGAAGTAGTACTTGTTCTTAGAAGCTGCAATATGTTAAATTAATGGGGTAAGAAAAACACGAGCTCAGTAAGCAGTTCATATCTTTTTTTACCGGATTGAGCAAGTTATATATGATACTAATCTAATATGCACACATTTTTCACATATAACAAAACTACTAGATATCATACAGAACATATCATATGTCACGGATGGGTAATAGAATAGATAGCTCATAGATTCCCAAGGTAGACCGGCTACTAGATCCAAGACACCTACACTACCTGCTAATTAAGGGTCATACAGAACCAATCCATTTTATTGCAGAAACAGAGATCTTAAAAATGAGAACATGTTCTCACCAAGTTACCAGAGTTCACCATGAGCTAAGCATACAGAATATAGTCATACATCACATGCAACATAATAGATTACATGCATTCACCAGACATATATATATTTATAACATATCCAAAAGGTACATGTATTACATTCTCAATCCAATTTACATAATAACATACTTTTTAGATGCAAAAAGTGTTGTAAAACATTTACAAAATAATGAAAAGAAACACGAACCACTTACCTCAGTCTGTAGTTATACCTCTCTTATAATCTTCATTCCCCTAAACACAAACCATAGCTTCTCAATCTAAAGGATACAATAAGTTAACAAAATATCATATTTTTCCTCCCCTAAATGACCTACTCATGATCTAGTAAATAAATGACAAGTTGGATAACAACTAAATCTTATTCCAAATATCAGTAACATATCAAACTGTGACAATTACACAAAATATCTCACAAATAATTCTAATATCAAAACCCTTTAACTAAAGCAAACTTAATTAAACAAATTTCATTGTTAATGTAAAACAATTCAAATAGAAAATTCTAGCAAGTAGTTGTCATTGATTAGCATAAAATAAATAATTGAACAATTCATAAGTATAGTTCGAATAAATTTTCAGATTTAGCACTGTTTAGTTAAACTAGTATATTTTGAAATCTAAAAATCATATAAGTATGATCTTTATAACATTAGAAAATATATTCAAAATGCTAAAACTTTAATTTTGGAATATTGTCCAAATTAATTCTTTAAAGAATCTTAATTTAGTGATAAATTTCCAGAATTACTTTTTAGATTTCTAGATTGGTAGAGTTTAGAAAAACTATTCTATTTCATCATATATAAATCAGAAAAAATGTGTACTTTATGCTGTTGCATAGCTATTTTATTCATCTACAAATTATATGAGAAAGTTGACTCAAATTATATTTTATGATACACAAAATTAGCCACAAATATATTAATCACATTAAGAAAACATTGTTTTTCATATTAGGGACCAGTTTTACAAAAGTTAATATATATCAGGTTATAAAGATCGGATTACTGTGTTCTTTACTATTATAGAAAGTAGATTTGAAGGACTATAAATCTTATGAAGAAGTCAAATTCAGACTCAAAACACAACATACTCAAAAATTACAAATAAAACAGAACATATAAATTTTCAGGACAGATTTTTAGTCAACTTCCAAGGTTTCTCATTATTAATATACAAGTGCCTACAATGTGATTTTTATATAGAAAGAAAGATCCAGAAGTCTAGTTCCATTTACAATAAACAGCACTGCAATACAAATTTTCTACAATAATCAAAGGCCATTTTACTGAAGACATGTTGTGCTGTCTACTATCTCTCGGTTACGGGTTTGTCAAATTTTAATCATAATTTCTCTTGTTTAAAAGATCCAATTATCATATAAATCATACACAACCATCTATATATCATACATAATCTGAGTGTATAAAAATTTCTAATTTTTCTACATTGATTAAGGGAGCACAAGAAAAGAACACAAATCCTACTAAACCCTAACTTGAACAATTGATAGATTTCACATAAAACACATATTTACAAAATTATAACAATTTAATTCTTAAAATTCATAATTCTACCAAACCAAATCCAACTATAAAGATGAAGAACAACTTACTATTTTTCAAGACCCATGGAGACAATTCAATTTTTCTATCTTCTTCTCCTTTTCTTTCTTCTTCTTCTTTTCTCTTTTTCTTCTCTACAGCTCTCTCTCTCTCTCTTTCCTCTTGTCATTTCTTTTATTTTCTCTTAGGGTTAGAAAGTTACATTTCTTCCTTCCCCTTTTCTCCTCTTTCACGTTTCTTCTGTAACCATTCCCCCATTTTTTTTCTTCTAACCATTTCCTTTTATTTTTGCCAGATAAGGCACTTAATTTTAAAAAGGGTATGGATAATATAAGGAATCACCAATGCTAGGTTGAATCCTAGTTGGTTAAGGATTAATTTAGAAAATAATCAAGGTTAAAGCAATTCTAGCCACCTACAAGATTAGGGTTATACAGTAATTTGGAAATTTCGTAAGGTGATCAAGATATTTATTTCCTTATTTTTATAATTTTACTAATTTGTCTAATAACGTCATTAATATTTTCTAAGTGAAATTAATAAAATAAATATCCAAATATATTCCATTGACATAAATAAATAAATAATCAATTAGAAACAAATAGGCGAAAAAAATTTGAATTTCACATGTATTCTCCATCGAAGCCTCCTTTCATGCACTTCCTCCTTGCCAGAATTAATCTAAAAACCTGCATAAATACATAGTTGAGTGACAATGCCAGGTAAAGAAAATATAGGCTTTCTTGATTTTGAGTTCTTCAGAAATCCAAACAAATGACCTTCCCCAAATTGATGCTCAAATTCTCAAAAATGCCAAAAATCTGACATGCCTTATCCTTTACACAAAACTAAGGGTAGAGGTCCCCAAGATCCGACAATTGAAGATGTTCTCTTTGAAACTCCAAGAATTTGGTGTTGACATAATTGGAAACCCATTGTGCTCACCCACACATAAACACACCCAAATCTTGTTGTAGTCGTGTCCTCCAAAGTTTGGATTCATCAAGTCCCCATACCAATACCTTTAAGATTGGGAACACTGTAAAATGCATTTATCTTTTACTCACTCACATCTACCTATTTACCCCTAACATAGACTTTATCATCTTTCATCCTACTAAGATTGCAATGGAACTTCTTCATAAGGTTGACATAGCCCAAAGGAACCTTGGTATCAAACATCCTCCAATTACGTTCATGAAGTTGGCATTCAATTCCTTTTCTTAGCCCCTCAAACTCCCCCCGACTTTTTGACAAATCAATTCCCCTTTCTTGAATTATATTGTGCTTAACATTTTTCTCAAAAACTCTAGAGGCCCTTGCACTCACAAAAATGTCATTATAAGCACTGCCGCCACCACTCCTAGATTGACTACCTGGTCACTTCTTTTCTTTTCTTCCCTGGCGAATAGGTGGCAAGTGTTCAATTGCTTTTCCCTTACCTTTTCCTTTGCCATTACCACCGACAAACACCAATTTTAAAAGTATTCACAAGGAATTTCAATTAAACAATCCAAATAGGTCCTTAAAAAGCAGTCTAAGTCACAAATAATTCAACCAATAAATTCAACACAAATCCAAAAATTTATCACAAGATTCCAAACAAGGATGAACTTGAAGAAGTTAGACACTTACAATCCCAATTGAGTGCAATAGCACGGGATTACCTGTTGGAGAGACGATTTGAGAAATCCCTGGTAGAATCCTTGAGCACTTGATCTTCTAAGAGATGGAGAAAGGGATTTGTGGTGGTTGGAGTTGTTTTAGAGTGATTTTGGTGGAAGAAGTGGAACTTTTTTGAGTGAAAATGCATGGGAGAGCGAAGAGTCGGGTGTTGAAGATTGGAGAATGGGGGTTTTTTCGAAAATTTTGGCTAAAAAAGGTTATTTATACTTTAGCGCGTTGGCATTGTAGTCATTGTTTTTCCTCCTTCGTACAATGATGATTGCAATTACTAGAGGCATTTAGGGATTCCAAAAAATCTTGCTGGGGGGGTCATTGGATTTCCTTCGATAAATTGGTGACCACATTCGCCAACACTTAGAAAATTTGTTAACAAATATCTAGTGACCGTGGTCACTGGGGTTGGGTCAAAATTCCGGTGACCAAAGTTTTGTTCATGATTGTGGTTACAAGATTGGTGACCACGGTTACCAATACTCAAAAAAAAATTTCAAGTTTTTAGTAGGCTAGTAACTACGGTTACTAAAATTCCCTTTTTAAACTAGTGACCGCGGTCACTAGGACTTAGAAGAAAAAATTTTGAACATAAAAGCTAGACACAGCGGAAAATTTCTAGAGAGCCTCTTTGCTCTAGTAACGGTGGTCACTAGATTGATGGCGCAGTTACCAATAATTAAAAAAAAAATTCTTTTTCATCTTTTCTTCAACTTTCTCCCATGACTTTCCAATCACCTAGAATCACAAAAACATCATTTTAGAGTCATTATTCTAATTGCAATTCCACTAAAACATCTAAATATAAGAAATAGACCAAATTACACCTAATTTTAAGCTAATTTCCTTTACTCAAAGCCTAATCAAGCTAGATAATCTAGAGATAAAACAAAGCATAATCTAGAAATCAAACAAAGTATAAAGAGATGAAAGAAGATCATGGTTTATCTCCCAAAAAATGCTTCTTTATAGTCTGTGGGAATTTGGTGTCAACATAAACGCTAGTTGTGCACCTTTCTCCTTTAGATTACCATGATAAAGCTTCAACCTATGCCATTGACCTTGACATTCGATTGCATCCCCATCAACTGCACAGCTCCATACAGAAATACTTTGACCACTTCAAATGGACACTCCAATCTAGACTTGAGTTTTTCTAGAAACAATTTGAGCCTTGACTTGTAAACCAAAACATGATCATTCGGAATGAAATATTTCTCAAGATTTGCTTGTCATGCCAAGACTTGGTTCTTCCTTTATAAATCATAGATTTCTAGAAGTCTAATGGCATCCCTTCGAAATTCATCCAATTCGTTCAAGTACAAGAGTCGCTTCTCACAAGTTTCTTTCCAATCAAAGTTCATGCTTTTGATTGCCCAATATGCACAGTGCTCTAACTCCACCAAAAGATGACAAGATTTACCATACACTGTCTGATATGGTGACATTCCAATTAGGGTCTTGAATACAGTGTAGTATGCCCAAAGTGCATATCTAGTTTTCACAGCCAATCATTTCTTGAGTTGTTGATGATCTTTTCCAATATTCTCTTCAACTTCCTATTAGATACCTCCACTTGACCTGAAGTTTGGGTCCTTTAATTGACATTCAACCACCCAGGCACAACCCTTTCAACTAGGAAATTCACTACATCTGCATACCAAAGGTGTGTATCTTTTACTTTTAGCAATTTCTCTATGGGTGACTCTTCTAGGATAGGAATTTCCTCTTAACCCAAAAGTCTTGACTCCTCAATTCTTGACAAATGATTGGCCACCATATTTGCATTCTCACATCCTTTCTTGTCTACAAGAATCATCCATCTTAGTAATCGAGGTTTTTAATCTTATTTAGAATACAAATTCTTCAAAGCAGAGTGATAGATGTGCACGATAAACTATAAAGCCAATTAGATATGAGCAAAATTTGTTTAAAGCAAACACTATAGCAAGTAGTTCCTTTTTGATTGTTGAATAATTCATTTGAGTATCATTTAAAGTTTTACTAGCATAGTGAATGACATGCAAAATTTTATCCACTTTTTGGCACAACATCGCTCCTATAGCATAATTGCTAGCGTCACACATCAATTCATATGGTAGTGACCAATTAGGTACAACAATAATGTTTGTTGTTACAAGAGCATGCTTCAATTCATTAGAAGCATTCAATCAAGCATCATCAAAATCAAACAAACAATTTTTTGAAGCAACAGCATATAGAGGCTAGCAATATCGGAGAATTTCCTAATGAATCTTTGGTAGAACCCTACATACCCAAGGAAACTTCAGCCTAACTCCCCTAGCATTAGTGGGAGGTGGCAATTTCTCAAGCACCTCAATCTTTACTCAAACTACCTCTATTCTTTTTTATGAAAGTCTATGCCATAACACAATGCCTTCTTGCACCATAAAATGGCAATTCTTATAAGGGCCAAGTTAATCTCCTCATATCTTTGCAAAACATTTGACAAATTGGACAAGCAATCATCAAAGAATTGTACCAAAAACACTAAAATCGTCCGTGAAGACTTCAATGCATTTGGAAAGTATTAGGTGCATTACAAAATCCGAAGGGCATCCTTTTATATGCAAATGTTCTGTAAGGGCATGTGAATGTGGTTTTCTCTTAATCCTCCAGGCATCTGGCTATTTGCAAATACCCAGAGTAGCCATCAAGAAAATTATGCAAACCTGGCCAATTTCTCTAACATTTGGCCAATGAAGAGCAATAGGAAATGGTCTTTTGGCCTCATTCAACTTTCCAAAATTAATGCACACTCTTTATCCCGTGACCAATCAGAGACTAGAAACAAGAAGCTCGTTAGTATCAGTAAGCACCATGGTAAAACCACCTTTCTTAGGGATTACTTGGGTTGGACTAACCCATTATCACTAATCGGGTAAATAATACTAGAAACAAGTAATTTCATAATTTCCATCCTAAAGACCCCCCTTCAAGGTAGGGTTCAACCTCCTTCGAGCTTGTCTTACCAACTTATGCCCCTCATATATGAGAATTTTATGCACACATATAGAAGGACATATTCCTTTGATGTCATAATTATCCATGCAATGTCATTTTAATGCAATTTAAGCACAACAATTAATCTCACAAGTTAAGAAAGCATTTACAATCATGGGGAAAGTTTCATTCTCACTAAGGTAAATGCATTGTAAATGCGAAAGAAGAGACTTAAGTTCAACCTTGGAGTATTAGTTGGTCAGAGACCCCCCTTTTACCTATCTCTTCACCTCCATTTCTATCCTCTCTTGTACTTGACCATTTCATCTGGAGATTTAAGCACTCCATTGTCTCTTCAACGTCTTGGCTCATTTCGGTTAGGCTCATCATTGCTTTCTCACATGGAGATATCTCTAATTTGTACCTACATGTGTTATGAAGAGACAGGGGAATCAATCACATTAGTGTTCATTAGGTCATCATATGTAGAAGAGAGTTTTAATGAATCAAAGACATTAAAAGTAACGATTTCATTATTAATTCTAATGTTCAACTTCCCTTCTTTGACGTCTATGATAGCATGTTCGGTGGCTAGGAAATGTCTTCCTAGTATGATCATCTTTATTTGTCTTCATCCATATCCAAAATTATGAAGTCTGCTGGAAGATAGACCTGATCCACCTTGATGATAATATCCTCGATTATCCTCCTAGGAAACTTGATGCACTGATATGCAAGTTGCAAAGTAACACTAGTGGGTTTTAGATCCCCACCATTGAGTTTCTTATAGATCGAGAAAGTATGAGGTTAATCAAAGCTCCTAAGTCGCATAGAGCCCTTTCAAATTGGATAACCTCCTATTTCACACAGTATTGAGAATGAGCCTAGATCTTTGAGTTTCAGAAGTAATTTCCTTGTGATCAATGCTCTACAATCTTCTATCAGACAAAGAATCACATCTCCAATAAGCTTCCTCTTTGAAAATGGGACTTTCTTTATAAATTTAGCGTAGCTAGGCATATTCTCTAGGGCCTCCATGAAGGAGATGTTAATATCTAGTTTCTTGAACACCTTTAGAAATCTCTTGAACTTTTTAACTTTTTCATCTTCCTTCAACCTTTGAGGAAATAGAATCTTCACTTACTTGGTCAATTCTAATGGTGAATCCTGACTTTCATTTTGTTGATTAAGGGGCTTTAGGCTCTTCAATCATTTTACCTTTTCCCTTTGAAGACTACCCTTCTTCTACATAATTATCCACAAGCTTTCCACTCTCTTTACCCTTTGAAGTTGAACTCTCTTCAACCTTGTCATCCAATATTTTACCACTCCTACGTGTGATGGTTTGAACTTGTTCTATCATCCATGGCAGTCTCTTGAATTTTGGTCTTTTGGGTGGGGATTGCATCGCTTGGAAGAGATCCCATTGTCCTTTTATTTGCTTGCCTAGCTCCTTGACCCAATTGGGTCACAAAATTTCTATTGGTAGCTCCTTG
Organism: Cinchona pubescens; assembly: GCA_025175665.1. Lineage (NCBI taxonomy): Eukaryota > Viridiplantae > Streptophyta > Magnoliopsida > Gentianales > Rubiaceae > Cinchona > Cinchona pubescens. Next base: position 1,501,345 of record JANKKI010000039.1, on the reverse strand, counting down.
ATTCCTAGCAAAAAGTTCTTGTTCTCTTCTTTAAGTATCATAATCTCTCCTCATGGCTTCATTTTCCCTCCTCATGGCTTCAAGTTCTCTCTTAAGCTTTTTTGTTATGAGAATCATCCCTTTTCCCTTTAAGTATATTGATCACTGTACATTGGTTGGGGTTGGTTAAGAGACGGGAAGTAGAAGGTACTTAATTGAGAATTTTGATATGAAAAGTTTGCTTGAGGATAGTGGGGATTGGCTTGGAAATTTCTTTGATTTGGAAGTTGATATGGTTGGGATGTGGAAGATGAAGCTTTGCTACGAAAGTTTGATTGGTATGAGTTTGATTGATGAAAGGAATTTTCTGAGCTTTGACCACCCCATGAAAAATTGGAGTGGTTCCCTCAAGAAGGGTCAGAAGTGTTACCATACACATTAGGAGGATTCCTTGAGGAAGAGGCTTGGTTGGACACGTAATTCATTTGCTCATTACCCCCATGGGTGCTTCACATTGTCCATTTAAGTGTTTCTTGGAGCAAAAATCACATACCAAATGTCCTTGTAGCACACCTCCATGAGCTTGAGGTTGTTGTGCTTGACCTTGTTATATATTGTTTTAGGCATTGGATTGAGCAGCGGGGCCATGTTGGTAATAATTCGAGGCCATCATGTTGAGAAGTCTTTGGACCTCCTCCAGTATCTTGAATGATAAGTATCCTCCCGCTCAAGCATCTACAATAGGTTTTGTCTCTTGATAGAGTCCATTATAGAATGTTTGTATTTGGAACCAAAAAAGAATGGGGTGGTGGGGACACCTTCTAAGAAGTTCTTTGAACCATTCCCATGCTTCACTTAGACGTTCTCCTGCATCTTGTTTAAAGGATCTCTAATCTCATTCTTGAGTCTTGTGGTCCTAGACAGTGGAAAATACTTGGTTAGAAATTCTTGTGCAAGCCCGTTCCAAGTTGTGAAGGTTCCTTGCCCAGTAATTGATGCCACCATTTTGCTCTGTCCCTCAAAGAAAATAGAAACACCCTCATGCAAACACAATTGGGGTAAACCCTATTAAACTTAAAAGTATCCAAGACCTCATCAAAATTCATTAAGTAAGTGTAAGGGTCTTCGTTGGGACCATTCCCCAACATTGTATATGATTGTAACATTTGAATAAGCACGGGCCTTATCCTAAAATTGTTAGCTTGGATCAACATTCTAGCTATACTTGAATTTGCTTCTCCAAAATTTGCCATAGTAAATCCCGAAGTGGCTTCCCATTTGCATGAAATCCATTACCATTACCCACTTCTTCATTACCATTTCCATTAGACCTTACTACGTTACCATGCCCACCTGACCCGTTGTTTCCTACTCCTTCCTTATTATCATCCATCCACCTTTTGATTTTCATTAACCAATCCAGCATTATTTTGAGGATTCACCATCTTGGCTCTTACTTGCTCTTGTTGAATTTCTCTTTTCTTTTCTAATCTCCCTTAGTCTCCTTTCAAGTTCCGAATCAAAACTATCGACTGTTTCTTTTCTAACAACCATATACTACAAGAGAAAATAACCACAAGTCAATTCAAGTGGCAAATCTTCCAAAAGCAAAAATTGCATTAAATAAAAGAGAAATAATTAATAAACTAAAATATTAAACAAAGAAAAATATTTAATATAGCATGACTCCTAAGTATCTAATATTGCCATTACTCAAACGATTCCCCAACAACAATGCTAAAAAATTGTTCACACCATCTTGGCTCTTACTTGCTCTTGTTGAATTCTCTTTTCTTTTCTAATCTCCCTTAGTCTCCTTTCAAGTTCCGAATCAAGACTATCGACTGTTTCTTTTCTAACAACCATATACTACAAGAGAAAATAACCACAAGTCAATTCTTGATGTGTCAAGTGGCAAATCTTCCAAAAACAAAAATTGACATAAATAAAAAAGAAATAATTAATGTAAACTAAAATTATCTATTAAACAAAGAAAAATATTTAATCTAGCATGACTCCTAAGTATCTAATATTGTCATTACTCAAGTGATTCCCCAACAACGATGCTAAAAAATTGTTCACTTATAGTTTGGTAAGGTTTAGGATGTCAAACAAGTAATAAGAAAATCCTTCAACACTTAACGAACACCTTCACTCTCACAAGCATACGAGGTGAGTTTGTAGGTTAGTGATCAATGAGTATCACTCCCACAAGGACTTGCAAGGACAAGTACTAGACTTAGGAAGTCATATTGCTATTTATTCAAAAGCAAGGAGTTTGTCACTAACTACCAAGATATTTAACTAAGCCTGCCTTAATTAAATCAAGTAAATAACTATTCTAGGAAAACGTGTAAATATTACCACTAACTCTTTCTCTAGGGAGCATTGTAGTAGCATAGAAAATTATTATAACTCCTAAAATTAATCTAGCTAACAAGTGAGAAATTAGTCTAAGAAGCAATTAAGGACTAAATTAAGAAAGCCAGTAGAATTTACTCTAATAAACATGTAAAATTAGACTAGGAAAGCAAATAAAATCTTAGACTAGAAAAGAAAATGAATTATTAGACTAAAGAAGCTCAAGTAAAACATGGAAATAAATATGACTAAAGTTACTCAAGAGAGCATTTATTACGCTAGAGAGTTGAGAGTTCTTCATTTTTTACAATTTTTGGAAAGTTTGTAAATGAAAGGAAATTTTAGTTAAGACTAAGGGTTTTGAAATTAAAAAGATAATTTATTAGAAGCCAACTACTTTCTAAATGATTAACACTAATAAATTTAAGATTCCACTAACCAAACACTAAATCAATTAGGATACTAAGAAAAACCATGAAAAGAAAGTTTGGGATTCATAAATGCAAGAAATGTGAATGTAAAAAATGCAAACTTGATATCAAAATATAGCTAATTAATAGCGCCAATAAATTAATAATAGAAAGATTAAATCTTCAACTAATGTAAGAAATACAACTAAGGATTTTATAGAAGAGAAATAAAGTTTTGGCAAGACTTAAGCTAATGAAGGCTACACTATCCTATATTACCTACTACTACACCTACACTATGTGTTTTAAGGGGTACATTGTAGGATTATTTGAAAATTTTGCCAGTCAAACCACTGATTCTTCTCGGATCGTTGTTACTAGAATTCCTTCTTGGAATTGGTGATCGTGCTTACGAGCTCTGTTGACTAAAGTCTTCATCAAGTTGGTGACCGTGGTGACTGGATTTACTTCTATAAATTGGTGACCGTAGTGTTTGAACTCTGAAGCTCGAATGGTTGGTAACTGCAGTTAATGAATTTGCTTCTCCAAACTAGTTATCGTCGTTACTGAAACTCCAGCAGTCTTGGACTTGGTGTTCAATTTTCTTCTAATTGCATCTTTTATCCTTGGCTTCTTCGATTCTTCAAATTGCTGTTTATATCCAAATTCCAAATAATCCCTACAAAAAACCACAACAATCACTAAGTTAATATGCACACACAAAACTCCAATTAAGTACAATTTAGTGCATAAATACTATCAAAAGTTCTAATATTATTCTAAGACTACTAAAATTACTACTAGACATGAATTTCAAGTAAAAATACATTAAAGCAATTAAAATAGAACTAACATGGTCAAAATTGCATGGTATTTAGAGATAAAATAACTCTATTTACTAGGGTTATCGGTACCACTTATCACATACACTCTTCATATTCTTATTTAAATGTCTTTCTTCTCATCTTTTTATCTTTCCAATTTATCATAAAATTATAAAAATCATCTCTATAAAATCCTAAAACTATATTTCGGTTCTTAAAACTACTAATTCAAATATCATTTTCTTTAATAAGAATATTACTTCTTTTATTTTGTCCATTTTTTATTATTTTTATTTTCTCTTCAGTCTTATTGTTTTCTATTCTTCTCTAAAACTTTGATAAAAATTTAATCACTCATAAGTTTCTTGATTATTCTTGAAAATTATTCTATTTTGTCTAATTTTCAATTAGTTTATCTTATGTAGACATTTTTCGAAAAAAAAAAAATCTTGGTTGTCAAATTATATAGTTTACTTTGCCGACGTAGTTTTATTTATATCCAAATAATATAAAAATGCACTATAAATCTGTTGGCCCCAAACAGCAACCTAAGAGGGGGGCTGAATTAGGTTGTATCTAAAACAAACCTTTTTATGTGCTTAATAAAAATGCAAACTTTATGCACCAAATAAAAACTTAAGCACAAATAAATACAATAGATATTCAACAATTTAAGCTTAAAGAACAAACAAGAATATTGAGATTAAGAGAATCAAACCAAACTCCCAAGCTTCTCAAGCTTGGAGCTTACAACTACAAAGAGTTTCTTACAAGGCAACTACCAAGTTCACAACTTGATGTTTAGCCACTGAAAGTCTCTTCAAAGTAGATGAGACAATAACTTCTGTGTTGTACACAAATGAGGATCACTCTTGCTCACACTAATTTCCTTTAGTTGAGCCAAGAGTTTTACACTCACAACCTCCCTTTGTTACAATTGCTATCTCTCCACTCTTACACTTCTAAGCTCTTTCCACAAAATTACCTACACTATTACAACACTTGTTCCCACTATTTCTCCCAAATAGCTCAAGAGTTATTTGTAATCAATGTAGAAGTCTCTTATTAATTAATTCAGGCTTAGGGGTATTTATAGTTGCCAAAAATCTGCTTCCAACAACTTCCCAACGGCTATTTTCTGCTTACTGAAAAACTAGCCGTTAGACCTTTCGGACGGCCGATGAAGCAAGTATGCATCTGAACGAACTAGCCATTGGACCGTTCGGACGGCCGCTGCTAAACCCTGCGTCCGACATTGCGTCCGTTCTCTGAGGGTATTCGTTCGGACGTCAGAGAAAGCGTCCGAACCTGTGTCCGATCGAAGCAAAGTCTTCTAGAAATATGATCGGACGTTGTGTTCTTCGTCCAAGACTGCTTCAATATTCTTTGTGTCGGATGATGGTAACTCTGTCTTTCAGACAGTTATTTACGTCCGTGGAGTCTTCTGGTTGTTTTGTTCGGACGATCATTTGTGTCCGAACCTACCTGTTTTTCTGCACACTTGTTTTCAAACCATTAGTGCGATTTGGTCATCATCAAAACATGATTAACATAACTGGGGTTCTACAAAATCATCATATAACTCTCAATGATTAACAGTTGTTAAGAAAATAAATATTTATTAATTTGGAAAAAATCTATATTATATAGCATCGCATAACCCCATTTTATGAGGGTTATTAGGAGATGCTATGCATCACTCTAACTTTAGTTATTTTTTCTATTTATTAGTAACTAAATATTACTATAATAAGTACATAACTGCATAACTTTTGAACATTCAAAAACTTCTATTTATCTCCATATTACCAAGTAATCTTTAAGTAGGAAAATAGATCTTTTTTTAAGGAAAATCACGGGTATTGGCTCAACTAGATATCTTGGTGGGGGGTCGGACACCCATTTATTTATAATTTCGGAAAAAATTATAAGAATGGGGACTAGACCAAAGTTCCATGAAAATTACAAGTTAAACTCCAGATAGCAAGGCAATACCCTGCTCAGATATAGGGAAAACCCTCTAAATCCAATCTAAGAAGACCTCGAATACACAATAAAGGAATTACTCATACCTTTTTGTGTATTCAAAAACTTTTATTTTAACTTTATATTATCGCATAATCTTTAAATATGAAAAATAGATAAATACACATAATTAAGGACTCTATTGTTATAACTACCAAAATAATAATTGGTTAGGAAAAATAAATATAGATAAAGTATATTTTTTATAAAAAGTAAATAGAAATCAATAAAGAACTGTGAGAAATATTTCTTCGTATTTTTTTTGTTGACAATTTATATCGACAAAAATTAAATTAATTAATACTAAACCAAACAACATTTCAATTACTGCTTTTGTTTGATCATTTATAACTAAAAGCTATAAGATATGCACATTAACATTTAAAAAAATGAGTTTTATCCTTTATTTTTGTATGAAACATGATAGATCTATGTTTTCAAACAACCGTATGTCAAAAGTCACTGTAATATTGTTACTATAGTTATACATTACTAATTTAATTTTCAACTAACTATTAAGTTATATGATTGATTTTCAATCATTTTTATATGATAGAATACGAAGGTTTTAAATGCATACATAACAATAATATTTTTAATTATTTTATTATTTTTATTTTATAATTAGTAAACTCTAGATATTATTACTTAGTCTGTTTGTATTCTTATGGTTTTTTTTTCAAATATTTAATTTTCATTAAATATTTTTTTTAATTCAAAAGGACATTTTATTAAAGGCGCTGAAGATGGATATTAGACATTACCTATTCTTAATGATGTGGTGCCCAATAAATCCACGAAAATACAGCTAGTGAGAAAATTTGGTACATCATGTGAGTGGAAAATGAGCTCATTATGCTTACTTCCAAAAATTTGCACATGGAAAATGAGCTCATTATGCCTACTTCCATAATTTGCTAGCAAATCAGTAGCTATATTGGCTTTTCTAAATACATGGACAACATTGAAATGCCCTAGCCCTAATATGTCTTGAATTTGTTGGATTAGATCATCTAGCTTCCAAGGAGTGGGAGATTTATGCATGACAATGTCTAGAAATATTTTCGAATTCATCTCAATGGTAGCATGAAGGATCGAACATGAAATACAACATTGAATGACATGAAGACAAGCTTTGGCCTCGGCTTGTAGGCTTGAACCAACACCAAATTATTTGGAAAATCCGAATAACACTTCACCTGAGTTCAGTCGGGCAATTCCTCCTCCGCCTATTTGTCCTATGTTGCCCATACAAGAGCCGTCAACATTTAGCTTTATCCCATCAAACATTGTCGACCATGCAACTGCTTGTACCCAAGGAGATGAAGTTGTGGCTATTCAAAATGGAACTAGCAATGATTGAGACAATTGGTAGGAGTAAGGGGTAGACTTGAGTAGTTGCACCAAGCTCAAAAATGAGATTAAATCCACCACCTAATATATTGCCAATTCCTTTGTAGGAAGTATGTTATTCTCCATGAATTGACATCTCACCAACCATAAACTCCACAGAATAAGGGAAAGAATAAGGGAGACAGAAGCATGTCTAGAGGCTAGGATACCATCGTCGAAGAGAGTAATGCTTGCTGGATGGAAGATTTTACCAAGGGCAATCCAAGCATTAGGCCGAAACATGACGACACTGAATTTGCCAAAGAACATTCAACGAACCAGTATCTTAATGTATCAATTGAACTGCATGCTGGATATTTAGAAGGCATTGAGAAGCCCATTTGCATAAGAACCTCAAGAGATGGTAAAAAAACCATTGAGCAGTCTTTACATGAACAAATAAACTTTCAATGGCATGCGCGAACTCCAAATGACCATTCGAGAATGCTTCTTTTGTTTAGATTGGCATACCATTGATAGCCCAACTTTAAAGAGAAAACACCTGAGTTTTCCAGATTCCATATGAGCTCATCCAGATGAGAGAAAGGATATAATTTATTATCCAACACCCTTGCTTTGTCCTCCATCGAAAGCTTCCAGTTGCCTTAGATCCCATCCATGTTGATTGTCAAACAATTGTTGATAAGAGAATTCTAGGAGATTTGTGTTGGCCCAAAAGCAACCTAAGAGAGGGGTGAATTAGGTTGTCTCAAAAAATGAACCTTTTGAAGTGCTTAATGAAAATGCAAACTTTGTGCAACAAATGATTACTTAAGCACAAATGATCAAAGATAAATATTTAACAATCAAAGGTTAAAGAAGAAATAAAAGATTGAGATAAAGAATATCAAACCAAACTCCCAAGATTCTCAAGGTTGGAGTACATCCACTAGTAGTGCCTCTTCAAAGAATGTGAGGCAATAACCTTCTAGTACACAAAGTAGGCTCACCCTTGCACCAACTAAGTTCATCTAGTTGAGCCAAAGAAGTGTATAAGGGTTTTACACTACAACCTCACTTTTGTACACTTGTTATCCCTCCACTCTTACACTTGAATATCACTCACTAGTCTACTCTTGCTCACACTAATGTCCTCTAGTTGAGCCAAGAGAACTATACTACCCAAACCAATACAACCCACAATATTTTAGCCTATTTCTCCCAAAATAGCTCTTACAAGTGTTTGTATTGAATGTAGTAGTTCCATCTATCATTTGGATAACCTTGGGCTATTTATAGGTGAAAGATGTGTTGAAATTTGAGCTTCAACGATCAAAAAACTAGCTGTTAAAAACTAGCCGTTAGGGGTTCAGACGATGGTTCGGACGTCCGTTCATGCATCCTACAGCATCATAAACAATGTCTTGGATGGTCATATGTGTCCTACAGCTTGATGAACAGTGTCTCAGACTGTCATATGCGTCCTACAGCTTGATGAATGGTGTCTCGGATGGTCATGTGCGTCCTACAGCTTGATGAACAGTGTCTCGGACGGTCCCATATGCATCCTACAGCTCTGACAGAAAATTACTTCATTTCGAACTCCTTTTTTTCAGACGATCTTCAACGTCCGATCTTTTTGGCTTCGGACGGTCTTCAACGTCCGATCATCATACTTTCGAATTACTTGTCTCGGATGGTCTTTTGCGTCCGGAGCACTATCCTTCTGACAGTTATCTACGTTCGAAAGATGTGTTCTTCCTCGGTGTTGTCTGCTCATGTTTCGGATGCTCCCTTGCGTCCGAGTTCCTTTCTTTCGGATGCTCTTCATCGTCCGTAAGGTGTTTTTCAACTTTTGGTTATTTTTTTTGATTGTTTTCGGATAATCATTTTCGTCCGAGCCTTCCTATTTTTCTGCACACTTGTTTTCAAGCAGTTAGTACGATTTGGTCATCATCAAAACATGATTATCATAACCGGGGTCCAACAATTTGCAGCTCCTTCACGAGCAAGGATGCTATCACCAAGCCAATTGTCAAACCAGAAGGAACATTTCCCATTCCTTACCATATCACTACAGTTGAATATGATTGCTTATGAGATGTTTACTCCATTGCATCCTACGCCAAACTGATGAACCGAAAGTTATCGATTTAAAGTATCTTGCGTGCATGAATTTTGCCGATAGGAAAGAAAAATGATAACTCCACCATAGTTCGAGTTTGAAGGCATGTACCGCATCCTCCAAGTTTCTGAACCCTAATCCATTTTCATTCATGGAAAATTGGCAATGGTTCTTTCGATTGTTAGTTGTACATCCTTAGGTGGATCCATCATAGATAAGACATGTATAGGGATGGAGGACAAAACATGCTTAATAAGGATTAAGCATCCCCCTGGCAATAAAAATTTGTGTTTCCAACCTGTCAATCTGTTTTGGATTTTCTTGATGAGTTATTGAAATCGATATATCAGACATCTACCTTTGTAAGGAACGCACCCTAAGTAGGGTACAAGCAACTTCTTGCGTAGGATCCCTGTGATCACTTCTATAAATCAAGTCGCTGAGACTCCAAAGGAGACCAGAAGGGAGAAATAAATAGCTCTTTGAAAAATTTATTCTCTGACCCAAGCCCTTCTGAAAAGTTTCTAGCAGTTCCATTACGGTTTTAAGTGTCTTTCGATCTCTTCAAGAGAGAATAATCATGTCATATGCAAAAAGATAGATGAGTAACGCTAGGAGAATTACGAGGAAGGGCATATGGAATCAAAGATTTCCTTGCCGTCAAGCTGATTAATTTCCTTGATAAAGCTTTAGAACAAAGAATGAATAAGAAAGGCAATAATGGGCCCCATTGTTTCATTCCACAGGTTGGTTGAAAGAATCCAGTCACTTCACCATTTAACAAAATTGAGAACCAACTTCCTGCTAGGTTATTCATGGCCAGGGAAATCCAACTAGAATGAAAACCAAATTTCACCAATAAAGCCTCCAAGAATTTCCATGATACTCTATCAAATGCTTTCATCATATCTTAAGAATAACATTCCAGCCACAAGCTTTTTTCTCCATGAAGCACAACAATTCTTGGTGGTACTAATATATTATATGGCGTGTTGTGTCCTTTGATAAATCCTGATTGCTCTTGAGAAATCAAATGTGGCAAGATAGACAAAAGTCGACTAGGAAGAATTTTAGTGAAGATTTTGTTAAGGAAATTACATAAAGATATGGGTCAAAAATCCAAAAATGAAGTCAGATTGTCTTTTTTAGGAAGACAATAGAAGTACTAATTGTCTTTTTTAGGAAGACAATAGAAGTACTCCTAATTCCTTTTGTAATAGGTACTCTAGCAAAAAATTCTTGCACAGTTTGGAATACATTAGTTTCAACAATATTCCATCAATGTTGAAAGAAAGTCCTAGAGAATCCATCAGGTCCCAGTGCACTATCCTTGTCCAGCTCAAATACTGCAACTTTCACTTCTCCAATAATGACCGGTCAAAGTAACTCCTCATTCTGGTCAGCTGTGACTATGGATGGAATGAAGGTTAGAGAGTCTTGCATGGCTGGAAATTTTATACCCTCATCTGCAAGATTAAGATTTGAAAGAAGTTAACCGTTGTCGCCTTTATGTCAGAAGGTATGGAGAGCTATCGACCTGAGGAGTCTTTGATTTTACGAATTGTGAGTACTGCTTGCTTACTAGTTAAAGAAGCATGAAAAAATTTTGTATTGCCATCTCCCTCGGACAACCATTTTATTCTAGATTTTTTCTTCCAAAATGTCTCTTCTTTTTGTAAGTGTTGAAAAAGTTTTGCTTGTGTTTGGTTGAGTTGTTCTCGACTATGGCTAGTGGGGTGAGTCTCGAAGTCTGATTCACACCTCCTAACTTCTTCTTCAACTACCATAACTGCGTCAAAAACATTCCTGAACACTTCTTTGTTCCAAGTTTTCAAGTGAGTTTTAAGCCGGAACAATTTCTAACTAAAGGCCCGCATTCCAAAACCTTGCATACGAGTGTCAATGGGTCAAGTTATCAGGTTATCATGTCGTGTCAAGAGTGAACCATTTCTTATCGTGTTCGTGTCATGTCGTGTCATCTTTGGGGCCCGTTTCTTATCGTGTCATGTTCGTGTTTGACCGATTCGGATTCATGTCGTGTTCATGTCTGACCCATTTACTATTGACAGAGAGTATCAACCTATTTAACAATTATATAACTTGCAATCCATTTGAGTTAAAATCTCAAAATCTTGATTATTTAATAACTCAAACAATTATTAATACTAACCTTATTATTATATTAATTTAAAACAAATAATTAAAATTATTAAAAAAAATTGGATAATATTTGAAATAATTATTATGTTTGATTTAATAATCTACTATTAAATCTATTATTTATAATCTTAAAATATACTATATTAAACTATAATAAAATAAAAAATTCAACAAAATATGTTCATACAGTAACTTAACGGGTTATCGTTAACCCATGGATTGACCTAACTCAACCCGTTTAATTTTGTGTCATAAAGGGGTTGATCCAAAAATTATACACATCTATAAATTTCAGGTCATGTTATAACCTATTAATTTCGTATCGTGTTCAGTGTCGTGTTATCGGGTCAATGTCAGAAATTGTCAGCCCTAACCTTGCACCAGAGTCTACCAACTTTCTTCAACTGTATGCATAAAACTCGCATAGGATAGCCACACATTCTAGAATTCAAATGGCTTGGGGACACGAGGAGATAAATCTAGCAACTCCCAAGGAAGGGGAGAGTGATCTGATGATGCACGATTAAGGTGACGTACCATCGATTGAGGGAATAAATTAAGCCAATCTTAATTGACAAGGCATCGATCAAATCTTTTCCAAACAGGCCATCCATTTGGCATCCCACACCAAGTAAAATCGCCCCCAATATAATGCACTTGATGTTAATCCATAAGCTGATATCATGCTATTAAAATCCGATATAGCATGTAAACTCTACCTGGGATGTCCCTTATATTCAGCAAGAGAGTGAATAATGTTGAAGTCGCCACCAAGGAACCAAGGTCATGTTTGTTGAGTTCAAATCAGATTAAGTTGTTCCCACAATGCCTTTCATTCATAAGTCTCAGACCCTAGCACATTTAGCATAGATAAACGAAGCCTAGAGTACACGAGTTCGCTGGTCCTGAGTTAACAACTAATATTCTTCTTTGTGTATATATGTGTATGTGAGTGTCTGTGTGCATATATATATTAAAGTTAACGCTTTGTAGCTATCCATCCCACATTCTCTTTCTTACATGGCAACATAACCAAGCGCATGTATATAATACGCATTCCTAAATTTGACTCCGATCACTTCTTCTCTTATCTCCTAAACTCAGCCACGACTTCTTCCTGCTTTTTCCCTTAAGTCTTCCAAAACTTTTCCCATCTCTTTTGAATTTAAAAAATTTTCCAATTTATCAAAGATATCTCTGATATTTGATTTTGAAATACAAAACAGTCCTAACCAAAAAAAAGTACAAAATAGCTGATAAAAATGAAGGGGTTGTAAGAGTTTCAATTTCATCCCTCAAATCTGCCTTCACAAAAATCACCCTCTTCTATCAACAAATCTAATGCCAAGACGATGTTTTCCAAGTTCTCCACCTCTACTACTACCTTCCAACTATTCGACGGTCTGGTACTCTTCTTTATCATTTTTTCGTATTGGGTTTCATAAATTTTTTCTTTTGGCAAAACAAAGAAGCTTTATACCTTTTTTTAAATGAAAAACTAATAGGGAGAAAAAGGGTTTTTTAGGCAATTTCAAGATGCGTGAACAATTTTTAAGTTTTTCTTTATTGGAAAGAGTAAATGACTTGATGAGAAAAATGATGACAGGGCAAATGGATTTGGGCAAGATTTTGAAACTCAAAATTTGGGGGTAATTTTAATTAAAATATAAAAAAAAAAAAAAAAAAAAAAACCTAAAATAATTAGGAAACATTTATTAAGTAAATTGTAGTGATTGGAGGAATTTAGGAAATTGAATTGATTAAAGGAATTAGGAGATTAATTGGTTAATTAACATAAATTAAATTAGGAAAGAAAAATGATGGGATTTTGAGAAAGAATATGATAGGCAATTAGGAACTGTCCAAATAACCTCTTTATAAATACTTAAGGAATTGTATTAATCAATTTTCCCTTACACTACATAATTTAGGAAAAGAAATTCCTGCTGACTTTTGAGGTTATTTTTATTTTAATTATTTTCAATTTTCTTTATTATTTAATTAATTTTTCTATTTATTCATATAGAGTTTGTTTAGTTGGTTTGGATTGTTAGTATATTAATTAGGTGTTTAAATCTTGTAGTTTAGATAAATATTATGCTAGGAAATTGAAGGATTAAATTATTATATTTCGGTTAATGAATTTTTCTATTTTATAAGGTTAATATTGGATTTTATTTTTTGGAAAATTCGTTTATAAAATATTAGTACAATTATGTCATTAAAAAAATGAAAGGAAAGAGAGAGAGAGTAGAGCATGAGACTGGCAAAGGTCAAGAAATTCCAATTGGGTGGCCTACTCCGGCCGGTTCACCATTGGAAGGCGAAAAGATGGAGCGAATCTATGTAGATTTATGACCAGATCTGTCGAATTCAAGATCACTGATTGATGGTTATTGGAGTTCGATCACCATCGACCTGAAACAAGATAGTCGTGAATTGAGAAAACAATCGGATAACCGGAGCCACCCGATCATCAAAGGAAGAAAAGGCAGTCACGTAGCAACTACCATTTGGGATGAATCGAATGGAATTCTTGGAGCATTTGATGGCAATGGTGGATTGGAGGATTTCATGGCAATGGCGGATTGGAGAAGGAGACGTATGGGAAGAAGAAGATGTTGATTGAGGGAAGTTTCAAAAATTATAAGATTAACTCATAAAGTTCTAGAGTTTTCAAGTCAAGCCTGAAAAGATTCAAATGAGTCAGATCAAGTCCTTTACAACTTTTAGAAATCACAATTGACCATGAACAAATTTAAAAGGACAATAGTAGTCCGTGGAGGTTTTCAAGAAATTGCACTATAGCCCTCACAGTTTGTAAATACTTTAGATAGGTTGTCAAAATTTTTTGTAAGTCATAGAAACACTCCTAAAAGTTTAATGAAGACATTATAGAATAAACCCTAAAGGTTTTATAAGTACACAGAGGCCCCAAATCACTTTTAAAAATGACAAAAATACCCTCAAATATTTTGTCATTTACATAGACCTAAATAGTTTTCTAAAGTCACGAAAAGGCCTCAAATATTTTTCTAAGTTTGTATTAGCTCCCGAAAAGTTTTATCATACTCAAATAGAGTCCAAGAAACTTTCAAAAGTTATAAATGTATTTTTCTCAAATTTAGAAAATCTATATAAATATAATAGTGACTTAAAAGTACGTTTTTACTATAGAAAAACTATATTATCCCATAGTAAATAATTTTTACGAATACTAGGAGGTAAGTATGGACCAAGTCAATAAGCGAAACTCTTACAAGATTAACTATAAGATTTTTAAATAAATGGTGGAGATATTAAGTAATAAAATTATGAATCTTTTATAAGAAGTACCGAAGAAGAGAAGTACAAGCACGTGGTTCTTTAGCCTACCAAGGTAGGTGGTGCTTAAGACCCTGTAAATTTTTAAATTGTTTTATGAACTCACATGATTGTCAAAAGTTATTTTGTGAAAATGTGTTTCTATGAAATGATTATCTTTCTATAAAATATAGATCATATTTGGATATGTGATTGCTTGAATTTAAAATTATGGAAAAATGTAATATGTATGCATAGTTTTGAATATGCTTGATATGTATATATTGTATGGGTAATAATAAGAGGTTATGGTTCTAAATGAATATGAAATAGTCGGTAATGATTATATTCCTAAATATACAATATGACAGTTACAGTACATGACAGGTCAAGAGAAACTACGATACTTCTGGAGACCTTTTCTAGTTGGACTAATCACTAAATTGAGTACTCAGTATCGATGATGACGTGTTTTGTTTTGAGCTATCATAAATTGATACATGATTTGTAAATAATTTTGTGATCTGCTATAATCAGAACATTCAACCCCCCTGCAATAATTCTTGGCCCCGTTCCCTGGCCAATATAAGTGTTAGTTATAGAGAATGCAGCTAAAATCAGTGTTTACCAGCACAAACCAGCAATACAACTGAGAGACTATATTAAGTATATAACTCAAGTAATTTGAAAATAAGGAATAATAAATTTCTTACCTGAATTCATAAAAGAGCTTATATGATTAATAAGGGTTCAACCTACATAGGCATATTAGAGCATAAAAGCACAACTAAAATGAGAAGCAACCTATAATAATTTAGTATAAGCAACATTAGACTTCATCATGTCCACTTGCCCATCCCTTAAAAGTTCATCTGCAACCTAACTTCCAGTTGTAATACAAACCACTACTTCCCTGTATCAAAGAAATGGTCAGAGATAAGCTTGCATATTAAGAATAAATTCAACATCTACATGAAAGAGCTGCTTATAGCTTTTTCTTAGCCCAAAAGTCAAAACATAAAGGAAGTAGTTCATATAGGTTTATACTGTGCTCTGAAAAAAAATTCTAAAGCTAACAAAAGAAAAAGTATTTCCACTAATGATAGAAACATGGAAGAAGATCAAGTTAAATCAAATTTCAAAGTTCCAGAAATGCAAGCCATAATTTAATGCTTGGCTTAAACTTAAAGCTCTAGCCACGGTCTTTTCAGCAACTTCCTAGATCATATAATCTTTTGCCTCAAATAATCCCTTTAATCAAGTCAAGCTCTATACAAGAAACATAATTTTTCACAAAATAGCCAAACGTTGCAGTTTCTATAGACAAAATTCTGCCAAATTTTTTTCACCTTCTAATTTGTGTCATCAATCCATTGTAGGTATAGATCCCTACATCCCGAAGCTTCTTGACATCGCCAGCATTTATTCCATGAGCTATCACTGCTACATAAAATTGTAACATCTATAGAATTCAAATACTGAAGTGATGCAACAATTACCAATTAACATTCTATTGCCTTAAAATTCATAATTGTATAGTGACAACTACGATTTGGCTTCTTATATACAAATAGTTCTTAACAAATTAAAATATAGATCTTATCATATTATGAAAAGTACATACTCCTACTTATAGTGCAAAATAAATGGTAAATGATATTTCAACCAAAACAATAAATTCACACATGCAAATGAGAAAACATAAGAAATAACGGTGTTTTGAAATAAAGGTAATATAGGAAAAGATTATCCAAAAGTGACAAAAAGCCAATAGATATCTTTGTTAGATACCATCAAACGACATTAGCTAATTCTTAAGTGTACCTTTTCATATTTTGACAAGTGTTACGTCAAATAAGTTTTCAATTTCAACCAAAACTACTTGTTGCTTGTAAGACTAAAAGACTGAAAGACTAATTATTAATCAAAGAATTAAAAAAAAACACTAAAAGACTAATTACTAATCAAAGTACATAATCCTATGTTCAGAAACCAATAAACTCTACCTTAACCCAATTGCAAATCACTGAATTAGAATATTTATTAATCAAAGCACATAATCTGGGTCTAACTTTCACTCTTAATTTCTCCATAATATGATCAATTAATTGCATGATAATAGTAGCAAGTTCATCCTTAGCAATCACTAGCCCTAAAAATCACTAAAGCCCTAGATTTTAGTTCACCTTATATTTGAATAAATTATTTACTAATTGAATGAAATCAACTTTTTTAGATTGTAAATACAAAATATTAAGAATTGATCAAGCACTAAAATTATTGAAACAACTACCAAAAAATTTTAATTCCCAAAAATTTGAAAAGTTGTCCCTTTTATCTAATTCAAAAATGAAAGTACAAACAAAAAAATATATACCATTGATAGCGATCCAATTGACTTTAGTGAGTGAAGTCAAAGAATTGTATAGGTCACGATCCCCATTGCTGATTTGCTTAGGTTTTGAACTGGTGAATTGTGGTGAGCCAAGAGAAAATCTCGTGGAGTTTTTTCGATGAAATGGAAAAGATAGTGCGCAACAGCAGAGAGATGTGGCGTAGGAGGTTCTTGACAACGGAGAGAAACCGATTTTGGCAATTCTATGTAGCAGAGAAGGAAGATACTTGCTGAAAGAGAAGTGGATTTGAAGAGAATGACAGCTCTAGCTTCAAGATGGCAAAAAAATGGAAGATTCGATGACAAAAGGATGACAATAGCAGCATGGTGGTGGTGATTAGGGATGTTCATGGACCGCCCCGGTCCATGAGATAAAAAAAGTACCCAATCCTCATTGACCGAGTCAAGAAAATTCTGATATTCTATCCGGTCCATATGAGTACCCGCAAAAGAACAAAACATAAAAATTTAAATAATGATAATTAGGCAAGTTAATTTCACAATTAAGTTTAAGTCACAAAATACATCCCAATAGCAACAAACTAACAAGTACCAACAAGCCAATAGCAACAACAATTAAATCCTACAGTACATTTCAACAGACGAGTGTGTGAGGAATGATGATGCAAGGAAGAGAAAGGGAAAAGATGATTGAGTAGGATGAGGAAGAGAAGACAAGGAACTGAGAAAGAAGAGGTTAGAGGCTGCCAATAGGTATAATAAGTAATAATTCTTTTAATGTCTAATGAAACCCAATTAATCAAATTTATAAAATTACCCCTGAAATGGACCGGGTCAGGTACCCGGTGGGTCACAAAAATGTGACCCGCTACCCGACCCTCAACCTGAGTGACCCGACCTTATACCCGACCAGCTTTTAAAATGCGATTTGGGTACCCTTTTTTTCGGTTCGAATCTAATCGAATCAATGGATTTTTTGGGTAGGCGGGTCAGGATGAACACCCCTGGTGATATAAGCGAAGAGGAAGGAAGAGTATGTGTGAGGAAGAGAGAAAGAAAGAGATGAGTAAATTTTTTTATTTTTTCAGGTGGGAAGATGGGTAAACTAAAAGAGAGAAAGAGAAAGAGTATTCGTCAAAATGATTAATTGAAAGGTCTAAGATGTAATTAAGAGACAATTTTTAAATCTTGTCACACCTCCAAAACTTAGTGTGACAACTTTTGTATTAGATTTGTCACTTTTTAGAGTAATAATTTTTTCTTCTGATAGTAATGACAAAAATCAATGGCAAATCAAATTTTCAGTGTCATCATTAGAAGTAATTCTTATATGATAACTCTCAATATTGTCATTAAAATAAAAAGATAAATAACGATATCAAAATTGCCACTGTGAAATTGTCACTTCCTATTTTCTTTCTTGTAGTGAATGATGTCCATTTGATCAGCTAGGCATCCCTTCCATCTAATTATCAAATCAAAAGAATTGGCACCTTTCAGATATGATTACCCGCAATGCCTTTGACTCTGCTCATTCTTCGTCAAACTGAAGACAGGTTAGCATTAGGATTTCATCTGTAATGCTTCCTCATAAAATTGGCCCAAAGAGAATTTGAGCTATGATAATTCCACCATTGCTTTAAAGTAAAGGCAAAATGAGCCTTGGTTTTTTTCTCTTAAAAAAAAGGATCAATGGTAGATCTCCACCTACCTCCTTTGTGACTTGAACTCATATTCTAAATTATACGAGAAATGCAGTCTTACCATCTGAGCTACACTTTGTTGTTGAGCGTTGGTTAAGCCTCTTAAAAATCCTCCCAAAATATCAAAGATCCTCCAAGTTGGACGAACATGATTTATAGCAATTTGAACTACTAGTTGAGAATCCATCTCCAAAATCACATCAAAAATACCCTTTATCGAAGCACATTTGCAACCCAAGAAGAAGTCCATTTAGCTTTGGCCTCTAAATTAGTCATGGAAACAAGAGATTGGGCAAAGCCAAAGACAATGGAGCCAGTGCTGTCTCGATATACACAACCACCACCGGATTGGATAGGTTCAAGTTCCCAAAATATGACATATCTATATTTAGCTTTAATCCTTCTAATGATGGCTTCCAAGTGACAACCATAGGAACCTTTACCTTCAGTGTAACAAGATGAAGTGAAGTAAAAGACGTCAAATGTGGGGGCTGATACATGGTTTCAAGAGACTAAGCTCATCGAGATGTTGATTGATCCTCCCAATGACCACAGATGGCATGAAAGTCTTTTCACTCTGAAGTGAATCACATCTAGTTATACATTGTATAAACACCTTAATTCTACTACTAACTAGATGGTGCACAAGCGTACGAGATCAAATAATAATAGCAAGTGAAAATAGAGATCGAACTCACAAGAATTGGTCGCTAATTACCGATTATTTGGTTAGAACACTATTTGAAGAGATTGGTTAAAGGGAAATTTAACTAAAACTAAATGCAAGAAGATAAAAAAACAAATATAAAATGGGTTAGTTTCAATTAGCAAATTTTCGGGATTTAATCAATTGACTGGGTCGAGTGGTTTAATGGGTCTAATTAGAAACTCATTCCCCATGAATTATTCCCTTGGCCTGAGTCATGATTCTATGTCATTCACATAACATAAAATTATAAGAACCAACTAAAAAAATTGGCATCTTGACTCGACTACTATTCTTCCCAATCTAATAGATGATAGTTTGGGAATTATTGTTCAAAGCTCGTAATTTTATGCTAAAACCCATGAAATAGGCTCAAGAATTGATCTTCTCTCTTGTCTATCTCTCTTAAAAATCCCATCTGTTACTCAATTATCCAACACTTTCACCATTCAACCTTCAATCAATTAATACCTATTTAAAATTGGCATCATCAATCCTTAACCCAAGGCTAAGTAATGCATAAAAGCAAACATTATCACTAAAGAAAGCATTTTTAAAAAAGCTCTTAAAGAAAACCTGTAAAAAGAAAGCGTTTTAACAAGAAATTAAACACCCTACACTAAATTACACTAATAATGCATAAATTAATCTACCAATTACACTAAGAATGCAAGTAGAGAATGCAATTAAAAGAAAGTAATTAAACTAATTAAACTAAGAAGCATGAAATTAAATACTAACTAAAGTAGTTGAGACATAAGTAAAACACTTACAAATGAAAAGATTCAATCTTCAACTGGAAATTAAAAATTACAACCAATGGAAGAAATGAAAATAAAGCCCTAAGCTAAAAAGTTCTCCCTAAGTGGGAAGAAGAAAACTCTAAACTACACCTACTAACACTCCATTTAAACTATGAGTAAAAAAGGCCTAAATGTGTTATTTA
Organism: Cinchona pubescens; assembly: GCA_025175665.1. Classification (NCBI taxonomy): domain Eukaryota; kingdom Viridiplantae; phylum Streptophyta; class Magnoliopsida; order Gentianales; family Rubiaceae; genus Cinchona; species Cinchona pubescens. The sequence continues at coordinate 1,481,115 of JANKKI010000039.1, read as the reverse complement.
TAGAGGTAAGGTTGGGAGAGAAGTTTCTAGCACTTTTAGACTTAATTTAGACAATTTTACTCCTCAGAAAATTTGGACTTTGGTATGGATTTTCTAGGCATGGAATTTCATACTATAGTATGGACTCAGCTTTGACTCAGCTCTAGAACCACTTCACTATTTTGAGTCGACAATCTCCATCCGATGTCTGATTGATGCGTTGTTTTCTCCTACCGAACCTTAACAAATAAATGCACATTAATAACTATAATAAACATTTAAAATAACTCTTAAACATTTAAACAAAACAATCTCAAAAACTTAAAAAAAAAAAAACGAACAAAGGTGAATGAAAATCGTAACTCCCAACAGAGTTAAGTTAAAGACTAAATAAAAACTCTAAATATAAGAACATAATAAAATAAGATAATTAACACCTAAACAAGCACTAAAATTCTAAATACACACATACTAATATATTCTAATACATGCCAAAAGTAAAAATAGACAAAAGCACATTCTTAAACACTAAAAATGTTCAAAACTAATACCAAAATTGATGAATTTACGGTATATATAACCCTAATTTTCTAGAATTATCACACCCCTAAACTTAAGATTTGGTTCATCTCGATCAAAATAAAGATAAGAAAACAAAAATGACTACTTTGTCAAGGTTGTGATAATGCTGAGAAAAGCACAGTTTGACATTTCAGCTTTAGGATTATGTCAAGGATTGTATCAACCTTGTGATTAATTTGATTCTAGTCGACTTATCACCACATCTCGATGAAAACAAACAATTCCATACCTCTATTTACTACGAGAAAGTAGTCAGTATATGAACCTTATTGGCTTATGAAGTGGCTAGAAGAGATAGCTAAAGATGTACACATCATAGGGGACACATCCTTATGATCATTAGAAAAAGATAGGTTCATAAGGATTGGTTCTTGTGGTTGGCATGAAAGAAAATTCAATAATGGACTTTATAGAGACAGGTAAAATGAGAACTTGTAATGTGGCTAGAAAGAGATAGTCAAAACAAAATCTATGAGGGAATTTTGCACATTTGATCGCTTATTGATCTCAAAAAATTTGCTCCAGTGTTAGGCTTCAAATTGTCCAATCAACGGTGAAAATCTAATCGTCCTTTGACTTGCTCACATTCTGACATTTCACCTTACCTTTTAGGCTTCCTCATGAGATTCAAATGATATGTACTAATACTTGGATTACTTCTAATGCTTTTCACATTGTTGGTGCACTTGACACATTGAGCCCCTTGATTTCAAATTCACATTTTATGGGTGAATTTATCACGCTGAACAACTTGATTTCAAAACAACACTTTCACATTATTTGTGCATTTTACATGGCAACCACTTGATTTTGACTTTGATTGATATTCTTCTTTTTTTTCTTTTTTTTCTTATTTTTCTTTTTTTTGTTTTGTGATTTTTGAATTTTTTTTTTTTTAAATTCACCTCTTTTGATATTTTATACAAACAATGCCACTTGTATCATCTAAATAAATCTTCAAATTCTCTCATCCAATTTAGAGATCAATAGGTGCATATGAAACGAAAGATTCATCTCTGGAGGTTCAAAGGGGATTTAAAGGATAAATAGTGCATGGATAGTAGAAACAAAGGCCAAAACATCTGTTGGTCCCAAAGCAACCTAAGAGGGGGGGTGAATTAAGTTTCTAAAAATACTTTTAGAAATATTAATCTTATTGAGATTTTTCAACTAATAATTAATATAATAGAATCAATGAAACTATGAAGTAAGAAAGAGAGGAAATTAAACAACCAATACTTCCAAGCTAATAAGCTTGAAGTATCAATTCACTAGAATGCTTCACACACTTGGTGAGCCAATAATCTTTACAAAGTAGGAAAATTCTTGCTCACATTAAACTCTTTTAGTTGAGCCAAGAATTTTACTCACAACCTCACTTTCGTACAAGATTATCACTCCACTCAAAATTGAACTGCACTCTAAACTGCACACTAATACAATATGCTTTTAGCACTATAGCCAATTTGTACTAAAATTGCTTTTTCTAAGGCTTGTATTCAATGTATTAGATGATCTTTACAGAATATTAGAGCAGTTATTTATAGGAGCAATAAATGGTGGTTGCAACTACTTCCTAACGGCTAAATAATAAATGCACAAAAAGTAGCCGTTGAGGTTTCGAACGTCCGAGATAAGTAGGATGTGTCCGACACAGTGTCCGATCTCCATGCAGTTGGTGAAGAACATCGTTCGGACGGCCGTGCATGCGTCCGTTCCATCGTCCGAACGGAGTTTCGGACGGTCATGTACGTCCAAAAGAGACTTTGTTCGGACAGTTGTGTGCGTCCGTAGAGAAGCAGTAAGATCCTTGCTTTCTGCCTGTTGGCTCGGACGGTGGAATGCGTCCGAGAAGCTTGACATAGTTTGGACGGTGTACTGTGTCCAAACACCCTGTCTCCAGCAGAACAAGTAACAGACCTACAAAGCTTGTTTACAGAGTTTAGTGCTTATGTCATCATATCAAAATAAGGTTTGAAAAATATCAACATCATCCTAGACTCCCATGACAATCAGTGTAAGAAACGTGTGACCAAGATGAGACTTATTTGACTGTGTCATCTAAATCTTCCCCTAGTGTAGGGGTATGACCATCAACGACTTTATTAAAATAAAATCATCATATCTAATGGCTCAAAAGGAACAATAAAGGATATATTGTATTTGGATAGAAAAACAAATGTTCAGAGCGTCATCCTAGATTCCCATAATAATCGAAGCAAAGAACACATTCTATTTTCAAATAGATGTGACAAGACTTAAATTAGACAAAACTTTACCATCCTAAAATATTACCCTACTATGGGACGCAATAGCAAGGTAATTGATCAAATTGTATCTACCCACTTGTAGTATAGCAGGCTAGAAAAGGGTAGAAGGTTTTTTGGGTAGTGGATTTTCTCTCATAAAATAGCTAGATCAACATTTTTTCAGAATGCATACAATGAATTAAGAGAGCAAAATGTATGTCGAACGAGAAATTAATGTAAGACACAAATATGGGCTTTTTAGTTCAATTTTGTTTTTCTAGGCTCCTTCCATGATCTGCACATAAACAAAATTAAGTCAATCATGAAATATTATTGTACAACAATGCTTAAAACTTTTCAAATGAAATGTTGTGAATACATGCTATACACACAATGAATTGATCACTCATAAAAAGTAATGTACTTATTTGAAAATTTTTAGAAAATATTATCTTTTCAAAAGCATGAGTGTGACCCTAAAACTGCAACTTAGCAGTTAAAGTAAAAGAATTCATTCTTAGACTGATTTTTGCCGAGGTACTTGTAAAAGTTGATTAATTTGAATGTGCTCCGATGTGAATTGCGGGGATCTAGGACATATCAAGTAACACCCTTGTATTTTCAAAAAAAAATTGAATACTTTGTAATAGTAAGATGCAATCAAAATTCCCAAGAAGATCTCTCTCGCTATATCTGTTTTTTTTAAACAACTTTTGGATGAATGTAAGAGAAATAAAAAGAAGAAAAATAAATTGAGTTAGTAAACAGAATTGAAAATCAATATGCATGCCTAACTGGAGGGCCCTTCTTTTGCCAAAGGTTGGCTTAGCATTGAAATGCAATCTTCAGGGGTAGGTACTATACAATACCTGAGGACCCAACCCGCTCAGTTGTTAGTGTTTGAGTGCTAAAGTTCTTGATCCATTGTCTCCATCTGATAAAGAGTTTGACAACTTCATTTTTTGGAAACATTCTTGCAAAATAACAAAAAATTTAAATAGAGCAATCAATTGTACGACTCATGAAGAGATACACAAGAAAAATGAATAGAACAAAGATATACATACCTCAAAGAAGGGTTTGTAATGAATTAGATGGACAGCTTAGGTGAGTCCTTTGCTAGTAAGTGATCAATGTCATTGTCATTAGGCACTGGAGTCCAGAACTATATTCGAATGGATTGAGTATTTTGAATAGCTCATGAACAAGTATAAAGAATTCACTCAAAAGACTTGAGTATTATTACACGCCATATATTCTGGAAATTATTGACCAGTGTCATATCCATCGAACATGGAGTCTATGAGAACTTTTATTCGAATGGATTGGATAGTTTGGAGGGTCTACCAAATATTGATAAGATCACTAATTTGACCTTTACTTAATCATCCTGAACCACTTTGTAATTTACTTAGTCTATGAGCAAGTTGCAATCAAATTTGACCTCAATTATTTGTTCATGGAGAAATAAACATTAAATTGATTTAATTCTTAAACTTAATGTCCACATGCTTAGAATTTTTACCAACTTTATTAAAATGGCTAAATGATGATTATTAAAACCTCATATTATGGTAAATTAAACCGCTAGTTTACTTGCACCCTCATGTTGTTTGGTTTTGAAACAGATCCTAGATTTGGGTCCTTACCTTGTATACTACTCTCCTTTGGTTGGTGCTGAAATATAAACGTGCAAGTCTTATTGGGTTATGTACCCAAGACAAAAGGGATGGCCTATTCCTACCATATCCAGGATATCCGAAATGGTATTTCCTTTTATGGCTCATGCATGATATCAATTATTAAAGTGTGTAAAAAATGTAAGAATTGAAACATGTCCTAGGCTCCTCCTTTAGAAGCTAGGGTGACACTAATGTGAGATGCAATATCCCAAAAATGCAATTTAACGCCAATACCAAAATGAATTTACAAAGAAAATCCTATAAGAATACAAATATGAAGAGAGGATACAATTGTTTGGGAAAAACTATACAAATTTACCTCATTTACAAAATATTACAACTCAATCTAATGGTACAAGAATGACAAGGAAACCTGCGGGATAACATATCTAACTCTTGAATTTACAATTAGAAAACTAGGATGTTATTTCGATTCTTGGGACATGAGATGCAATAAACGGAAAGTTAAACATGCAAAAGTTGGGGCATCGGAAGTGACTTACCAGAAGAGCAATTTGCCCAAAGACTCTTATTCTAAGGCTCATGAAATGCAAAAGACAATAAATAAAGAACAATAAAAATACCATAAAAGTAAAAAGTATACACAAGAATTATCCCTCCCCGCGTGCCTAGTGTCCTACTAGGCTTCTAAGAGGCTCTATCCTATGGGTAATCTATATGTTGTATGAGTTTAGATTCACTAATGCAATCTAGATTCCACTTCAGTTTACGGTTCCCGAACCTTTAGACTTTAGGCCCAACAAGTATCATTCCGTCAATTCTATAGGTCTTAGGGCGATGGTTCGAGTTAGACCCATTCAACACCGGTGCAGATACACCACACCCTATACCCACGCATCTACATGAGGTCCAACTCCTAAAGCGAAGTGGGACGGCACACACTAGGTTATGTAGATAAATGATACGTGATGTGTCTCTTAGAGGAAGAGAAATCTAAATTACCAAGCATTTATATAAAGCAGAAAGGCTCAAAATGTCAAAATATGCAATAACAAAATTGGATAATAAAACATAAGTGAGTTAAATGTCAGACAATCAAATGTATAAGAATATATAAATTCACAAGTATATCTATCTACATGCTCATCAGGTTGGCCCACTAATGCACCCTAATTCAAGACTTAAGGCTTCCGAACCTTCAGACTTAGGGACCCAAAAGTAGCATTCTATCAATTCTAATGGTCCCTAGTCAATGATTTAGGTGATCTCCTAAACACTGCTATGTGCGGTAGGCACCACGATCGTATGCTTAGAGGAATCCATTCTATTCCTACAAGGTACATGGGGAAGACACACAAAAAGGATAGTACAAAAGCATATATGTCATGAGTATGACAAGTTAAAAAAATTAAATTAAATAAAATTAGCACATATATAAATGGTAATCAAATAGCACAAAAAAAAAAGAGATAAAATAAAACACATACTAAAAAGAAATAAACGGACAAACATTCAACCTTGACATAGAAGGGGGTTAAAATGAGGAAACGTGATTAAATCGAAGTGCTCAGACTCTCCAGTGTCCTTAGTTGAGTTGTCAAGTTGTCACGCCATATTTTTCGGTAAGGGGTCAAAAATGAAATAATACAAATATAGGAGCAATAAATAAATGTAGTATCATAGTAGTACAAAAATAGGGTCAAAAATGAGATTTTAAAATGCGACATTTAAAGACCCTAAAATGAGTTAGAATAGGGTTTTTTGAAAATAAATAAATAAATAATGGCGTCACCACCTGGCGTGTGAAGTGTATCGGGAACTAAACTAATCCTAAACGAAGGGGAAAATCCTAAAGGTTAAATATTATTAAAAAAATTAAGATTTTAAATACAAATAAATAAAGAAATAAAATAAATAATAACAGGACCCTAGACTAGATAACTTCTAGTCTACGAAAACAAAGAAAAAGGCTCGAGAGTTCAATTAAAGAAAAGGAAGGCTAGACTACTCTACGAGTAACCTAAAAACTCTTTCACCCCCGGTAATACCGGTTGCAAGATTTAATTCACATTTTTATTAAATTAATCCAAATTTATATCAAGTTTGGATAGATAAAAATAAATATAAACAAAAGGAAAATATGCGAAGAAAAAACATAGAGAATGGGGAAACTCACTATGCCTCCATAGGACAAACATAGGAGGGAAATTTTCTACTCCAACATTAGACAAGTGTAGAATGCGCGCAAAAGATATTTACAAAAAATAAATATGCTCGACAAAATAAAAGAATAAACATGTAGGCACATAAAGCATATAAATCATAATATTCTATCATGCAATCCTAACAAAGGCAATAAAACACATAGCACATAACCCTGTCTAATACATTAAACTTAAGCCTTTTACAAAAAGTTGTAAATTACATTGAATAATAATAAAAATAAAAGAAACAATAATAATAAACTAAATAAAGCGACTAAACAATTAGCATACAAACCACATATTGCACATAAAGGGTTAAGAAGTATACTTCTGGAAATGTCAAAGGTACAAAATTATCTTATTTTTAACTCAAAATATGAACAAAAGGGTTAATGCACCAATATACAAGTATAAGAAAAATTAAGCTAACAAAAATAATATTATTAGCTTAATCTAATAAAAGCAATTTTAATGATCAAGTTAAGATAAACTATCATAAATAAATAAAAAGATAAACAACAATTATTGAAAACGAAGAAGGACATAATTAAGCAAAATCTAAACTAAAAAGACTTAACTGCAACATTTATAAATAATAGAAGTGTCAACATACAAGAAAAAATAAAGTTCTAGTAGTAAAGCAACATTTATTAAGAAAAACAAACTTAATTAGGAAAAAAAATAAAATTCTAGGGGTTTAATTACATGATTTGCAAAGTTTTTAAGGCAAAAAGTATAACTTCAAAGAAGTTTCGAGGTCAACAAATGTCATTTACAAAAGTTTAGAAACCAGATAACAATTTAAGAAAAATTTGGTGATAAAAAATGTAATCAAGCAAGTTTTAGGTACTAAACTATAATTTCAAAAAGTTTCAGGGACCAAAGTACAATTTCAACAGTTTTAGGGATTAATGTTGCAATCTCAAAAAGTTTCCAAGACCAAGTGTAATTTTCTGAAAGTTTCAAAGGGTAAAAATATAATTTCAGAAAACGGCAATAATAGTTGGACCTAATAAAACTAATGACCCAAATAAATGGGTCCAAAAATATTTTTCTAGGCCTCTTTACTAGTCAAGCCCATGACAAAATTAACCCAGCATATGAACTAGTGAGGCCCAAAGAAAAACTAACCCAGAAACAAAACATTATTGGGCCTAAATTAATATGGATTAGCCAAGAATTAAATCCACAACAAACAACAGTGTCATAACCAAACTACAAAATTAGAGCCCATATATTAAACTTCAATGTAAACCCAATATTAGACAACCTCCCATGGCCCACTAAACTAAGTATAACCAAACAAAAAAACCATGCATTAAATAAGCCCATGCATTAAATAAGCCCAATAACCAAACCAATTAATCAAAAACAATTAAATCCAACGGACAATTAAACAAACTCACCCAACAAATATAAATTAATTTAAACATATAACTTCAAATAAACTTCTTTTTTATTTTTAACTAAATAGATGAAAGTAAACAAGTGAGATGACAACAAAAGCTAAGAAGAATAATAATAATAATTAAATTAATCTAAAACTCAATACTAATCTAGAAACTATAGAAGTAATGGGACTAAAAGTAGAAGTTTAAAAACTTAAGGGATTAAAAGTGAAAAATAAAAATGGAAGAAATGACCATCTGTTGGTCGTCTTCTTCCTAGAAATTTTTTTAATTTCTTTCAAAGGCCAAATGAACTCCAAATGAAATGAAATTCGGACCCCAAACTCAATTTCTTGCGTAGATCGCAATTCCATCTTCGGATTGAGCAAAAAAATTGAAATGCAGTCAAAAGTGTCCGAACAGCCTGATCATTTCTACCATTTCTCATTAAAACTCAATAAAAAACACAACTCATACACCAAAATAGAAAATTTCACAACATAAATATCATAAATGGACTATAAATTTAACCAATATAACAACACTTGTATTAATCAAAGTCAAGATTCAAGGTTTCATATCAAAATACACATGATCATACTTTAAAACAAAATATTACAAGCAGTAAAATTACACTTATCTCATGCAAGTGGACCTCAAGGTGAAGACAAATGTCCAATCAAAGCAATGAATCCTCCATCCTCCATCCTCCATCTCTCCCCCTTTCTTTTCTTTTTTCTTTTTTGTGTGCACTACGTTGTGTAGTGTGTGAAGTATGTGTTTGCGTGTTGTTGTGGGTGTTTGTGCTTGTGTTGGGTGTGTTGAATGGTGCGTGTTTTTGTGTGATTGTGTGTGACTGTGATAGTGATAGTAGTAGCTGTAGCAAGAAGAAGAAAAAAAATGAAAGGCGGAGGGGTTGAGGATTTGGTCGTGTAAGGGGGTTCTTGGGGGGTGATTAGGATGTTGTTGTGTGTGTTGTATGAAGCCAAAAGAAAAAGGAGGAAGTAGTACCCCCAGTAGTCAAAAGAAGTAAAAAAAACAAATAATAAGAAGAAGATAAAATATGAAGGGGGAGGGAAATGGGAGACGTATTGGGAATTATTGGGGATAGGGGGTTTAGGCGTGAGAAGTTGTGAGGGTGGGGTCCCAATCCCGTCTTTTCTCTCTTTTTTTTTTTTTTGTCAAATTATTATTTTTATTTCAAGAAAGTTTGGGTACGGGTCTCCGGAAAAATATGGTTCAATTCTTATTCGACAATATAATTTACATCGATTTTTCACAAAATAAAAAAAAAAAACTTAAATTTGTTAAAATATTCTAATAATATAATCATTGAAAATACGTAAAAATTTTAGAAATATAAATTTTTATTCAAAATGACACTTGAAATGCTACTATTATAAAGTGCTCGTTCGGTATCAAAAAATATTTAATTTTAAAAATTGTCTCAAAACAGATTCTAAAAGTTATCAAAATTTACCGAAAGGTTTAAAAACATGAAATTGAATTTATGAACCTTAAAAGTTAGGAAACGATACTTAAGTGCTGAAAGATCATTTTATCCTTTCCTTTAAAAAAAAAAAGATTATTTTATCCAAAAATGAAATCGTAAAAAAATCAAAAAATTTAAAAATTTGCTCTAATTTGGCACTTAACGATAAAGAGTGCGTCAAAATTTGGTATCTACAAGGCTCTTGACATGGAGGAAATGAGTAAGAATTTTCTTGATAACTCTCATATGAATATAGATGGGTAGACTGTGTCCCATTTGATAGTATAAGGAGTAGTGAGGCTAGCTATAAGAAACATGCTTATTGGTCATCCCTCCATTATCATAAGAATAATAATTTCTTTGGTATGAAGTATTCGAATTCATTCCTTTCATATTCTTGATAAGAAGACACTAAAACAACAAAAACCAAGATAAAGAACTAAAACAACACAAGTAAGAAATGTAGGAAATTTTAGATTACTAGCTAGTCTAAACTACCATAATTAAAAAAATCTTTTTAGATTTTTTAAAAATAGGAACACGACTACAAGAAGGGAAAGTATTTTTGGGTTTGGGATTTTAAATAGATGAAACAACTATACAAGAAATCAATGTGAGAAACTTCAAATTACTATGCCAACCAAATTATATCAATAGTGTCAAAAACCAATCCTCGCCAAGGGTACCAAAAACTTGATGCAAATCACATATACATTTATAAACACCTAAATTCTATTACTAACTAGATGATGCACTACAAGTATACCGGATCTAATTGTAGCAAGTGGAAGTAGGGATCATATCTCAAAGATTGGTCGGCAATTACCGATTCTTTGGTTAGAATACTATTTGAAAAGACTGATTATGGAGAAAATTTAAAGAGAGATGCAAGAAGATTGAGAAAACAAATGCATTGACATGTTTGGTTTCAATTAGCCAATTTTCGAGATTTAATCAATTGATTGGACCAAGTGGTTCAATGGATCCAATTGGAAACTCACTCTCAACTACAAATCAATCCCTCAATCCGCCTCATAATTTTAAGTCATTCACACAACAATGAGTTATAAGAACTAAGTAAGAAAAATATTATCTTAGTCCGACTACCATTCATCCGGTAATTTAGTGAATGATTAGTCTAGGAATTATCATTCAATGCTAATAATTTTGTGCTAAAACCTACTAAAATAGACTCTAGAATTAGCTTTCTTCTCTTGCCTAACTCTCAAAATACCATCTACCGCCTAATTATCTACCACCTTCAGTATTTAACCCACCAATCAATTAATATCCACTAAAAATTGGTTTCATCAAACCTTTACCCATAGCTAATTAATGCATAAAAGCAAATATTATTACTAGAAAAAAGCATTTTTAAGAAAGCTCTTAAAGAAAGCCATTTTAACATGCAATTAAACGTCATACACTAAATTACCACTAATAATGTATAAATTAAGAAACTTAATAAACTAATCTAACAATTACACTAACAAAGCAAGTAGATAAAGTAATTTAAAGGAAAGCAATTAAAATAATTAAACTAAAGAAGTATGAAATTCAATACTAACTAAAGTAGTTTAGACATAAGTAAAACACTCACAAATGAAAAGTTTCAATCTTCAACAACTAGAAATTAAAATTACAACTAATGGAAGAAATACAAATAAAACCCTAAGCTAAAACTCTAAACTGCACCTATTAACACACTACTAACTATGAGAGAAAGAGCCCTAAATATGTTATTTATAGAAGTAGGGTTAGAAAGAACTTTCAACCACTTTTTAACTTTATTTGGACAATTTTGTCCCTTAGAAAAATTTGACTACGGTATGGATTTTCAGAGTATAAAGTTCCACACCTTGGTATGGACTTAGCTGTAACACCACTTAGCTGTTTTGCGTTGACAATTTCCGTCCCACATCCGATTAATGCACCGTTTTCTCTTATCGAATCCTAACACATAAATACACTTTAATAACTATAATAAACACTTAAGATAACTCTTAAATATTTAAACAAAATACTTGCAAAAAATAAAAAAATAAAAAATAAAGTTGAATGAAAGCCCTAACTACAAAGTTAAGTGAAAGGTTAGACACAAACTCTAAACACAAAAACACAATAAAGATAAGATAATTAACACCTTAATATGCACCAAAATACTAAATATACAGATACTAATATATAAAAGTAAAAATAGACAAAAGCGCATACTTAAATACTAATAATATTTGAAACTATTACCAAAATCGATAAATATAAGGAATATATAATTCTAATTTTCTAGAATTATTATCCTAAATTATAAACGCACATCTATTATGGTCCAAGGGGTCCTACAAATGAGTGATGGGAGAATTACGTTCATTATTAATTTGTAACTTTTTCGTCAATAGTCAAACTAATTAGTTTATTTTTTATACAGAAGAGATTAAATTAGGATACGAGGTTAGAACGGCCTTTTTTTCTATTATAAATATTTAGGTAGATCGAATTTTTGATTTTAATTATAAATTTTATAATATAATGACATTAATGAATATAAATAAAATTTTTTAAAATTTAATTCTGATTATAAAATCTAGTGATATTACCAAATATCGTTTACTTAAATATTTTCCTCATATTATCTCTGTGACCGTTATGGTTTTCTGATTTTCTGGAAGAGAGAGAACAGAAATCTCCCCACCACCAAAATAAAAATCAGAAAGAAATTGGTGCTGCTCCTATCATGAAGGCGTCAACATCAATTGTAATCCTAAACCCACAAACAGCTTCACGGCCACCCCCACCCCCAAAAAATTTAGTACAGTCCTTTGCTCCGCGGCCTCTGTCCTTTCCCTTTCGCCGCATTTGTATCCCATTCTGGCTGAAAAGTTTCCTCTCTCTCTCTTTTCGGTGTTCTCATTTATTTGCCCCAAAACGGGAACTCAAGCGCCTCAAAATGTATGCTGTTATAGCTAATCTGACTTGCGGTTTCCTCAACTTGGATTCTAGAAATGACCTTCCTTTTCCTCCGGTAATGTGATTCTATTATTGATGTTCTTTATTAATTACTTTTTTGTTAAAAAAATTTGTCATTTTGGATAAATTTGAACAGTAGGTTGTTTTTTCTGTGAAAATTTTAGTTGGGAAATAATATTTGTATAATTCTTTGTAGTGCTAAATATTTGTTAATTAATCTTGAGGAGTTGAGATATTTGTACAGAAATTGTATGTTTAGAGTTTGTTTTGGACTTGACTCGGGAATTGATGTTCCTGGGTTTAATTGGGATAGAGAAATTTCTGTGAAGGGCGCGTTTGGAACTCTAATGCATAAAGAGGCATAATTTTGAGTGATTTATTATTTTAAAAAAAATTAACTGACTTTAGTACAAAATGTACTGCTGTTTGTGTGCACATAGCAATACATTTTGGAAAAAAAATCCGTCCAAATGCCATCTACTACAAATAGCCACGAATTATGCCCTCTTTATAAATTGAGGCTGCAAGCATTCCCTTTGTGCTAGTTTTCGCTATTTGGATATGATCTTGATTCTTGACATATTAATTCCTTGTTTATTGTTATAGTTGATTAAGCATAGAGGCATAATGCATTGTTTAATATCATTTCAAGGTATTACTCAAATCAACCTTAAACACAGTATTGTATGGGACTTTAAGCTTGTTTCTAAGGCATATGAAAATGCGCACACAGATTCATTAAACTACTGGAAAATTTATAGGAAACATAACTACTAAATAAAGATCTATTAATCGATAATTGAAGGTTGAAGCTAAAGCTTTGAGCTTATCAAAAAATCGAACCAGATTTGATAAGGGATATTTATCTCAGCCCTGAGTTCCATTAGACTTCTAGTTCTTAGCTTATTGTTTAACATTTGAATGCAAGTTTTATGTTTTTCATTTGTAATGAGTGTTTGTTGATAGCTGCCAGTTGATATTATCCACATGCCTGTGTGCATTGTATTGCTTAATGGTAGAATAATCCTTAAGATTCTGTGGTTTTTTTCTTTTGCATTATATGCTGATGACTAATTCCCCTTAGTTATATCTTTCAGGCATCTCACAAAGTATTGCCATATACACATATGTTCTCGAACAGTGAGAGAAAGTTGAGACATTCTAGAGCAAGAAATCATGTGATTGCCTCCCTGAAGCTAGGTTTACCTCCCTAAAGTGCAAATCTTTTTTAAGGTTAGAGGTGGTCCCTCACTTTGGCTTCTGTATATCTGTTTTTTTCATTCCTGTTCTATCTTCTCTTCCGTATGCTTAAAAGGTTATGGTTATGGGTGGGCAAATCCCTTTAGAGCACCCCACGCTCAGGATATGGAACCAGCCCTGCCCCTCAGAATTTATTTTATTTCGATTAGAGTATACAACAGGCTAAAAGAGTTCAAAGGTTAGAATTGTTTTCTGCAATTTTATTTGAAATTACCTACATTCCCGACTAAGCAATTAAAATTTTTCATGCAAGGCTGTCCCACTAAAGATTGGACTATTAAAAGTTAAAAAATACACTTTAGTTGAAGATGAAGAATTTTTTGTGAATCAAAAGGCAGAGAAATATAGATAATTTTGATTGCTGAATCTGACTATGATCTGAACTTAAGAGACATATAACTGCCCCAACTGACCGCAGGTCATGGCACTGCCATGTTATTTAGTAATTAATCTATTGTTTTTTTTCCATACCAATTTCATTTAAGTGTTATGATATGACGCGATATTTTTGGTGTAATGGATGGCTGCGTTTGGATCGAAAGATTTGGTGAAGGATTTGAAATTCATCAATTTGTTCGAGTATTTTTAGGGCAAAATTCAATGAATTTTATATTTACCCAAATAAATAGTGTGGAAGGGAGGATTTCAAATAACTTCTAGTTTGTTGGTTTTGAAATTCATTCATTTAAGCTTTACAAATCCCTCCAACAAATGGGTAGATTTTAAATCTTTTACCAAATCCATTGATTCAAATGTAACCTATCTTCAATTAGTAGTAACTTGTGATTACTTTACAATATTTCATATTCATCTTTGATGCCTTTGCTGTAAAAGTATCCATCTTGGATAACTTGTATGGATACTTTTGTTCGCCTTTGAACTCCATCATTTCTTCAATGTTGTGGATGAGAAGTTTGTTCTTTACATAGATTTATTGCTTCCTTAAAAGTATTCTTGTTTGTGTCGTTACGACTGAAATCTATCTCGTTGATGCTTAAAGTTAATTAAACCACATTCAAAAATGGAGATTTAAGTCATTTTGTAGTCACATTATTGGCTTTTTATGTTCTTAGTTGCTTAGATCTAAAAATAAAGGCTCCGTTTGGATTGGAAATAATAGGCCATTAGTTGGCAAATAATATATGGGTTTTGACTTTAGTGGTTTTTGGAAATAATGCTAACACATTATTTTTAATAAAGTAATTGTTTGGATACGAAATATTTTTTTGAAATAACCATTTGGATTGCAAATAATGAATGCTTATTATTTTCTTTTCCTTTTTTAAACTATAAAGAATCAAGCTATAATAATTGGACATCATGGGCCCATTATTTTGACTTAGGGTTACACATGACAGTTTCGCATTTCTATGTCAGATTTGAGGAGTTCGAAGAGGCGAACGACTTACTTATAGTCCGAACGATACCTTCTGAACTCATGGAATCTAGTGCTTTCTAGCTAGAGTTCGGTGGGTCGTGGGTAGTTGGGTTTAGGGAACGGAGGTTCGAACTAGGCACACATTATCAACATGTACAACAAAACTATTCCCTTCTTGCCAAATTGTTTACCACCCAAGAAGCTGTACAAATGTAAGTATAGAAGAATTCAGTTTGGATATTTTACTTATGAGACCTTTTTGAAGAGCCACTCTATTTCTTCATGCCAAAAAGGATTACAATTCATTGAGCACCAAAGGGCATTCCAACTCGCAACCATCTATAATGCTTCTCAGCTGCTGTGTCGTTGATGAATTGATATACTGGATTTGGAGATTCCATCTACGAACCTCATCCCCTTTCTCGAGTCCCTGTACCTCCCCTTGTAAGCATGCTTCCTTCCCATGGCAAATGTGGTGTGGATATTGCGAGGGTTTTGGGTGGGTGATTTGTATTTATGGTGGTAATATGTGTTTCGTATGTCAAAGACGACAAATTAGTTCTTGATTGCACAGATGTAATGGTTTATTTGGGGTTAATTTTGTGTGGGTTTAAGGAATAAGGGCTTAGGGTTTTGAAGAATAAGAGAGAATTTGGGGGAAAAGTGAATTTCGATATGCTTTAATTCAAAATTTCAGTAAGTTCGGTTAGCCTAACGTAATTAGTTTTCCGAACTCAATCCAAATATTAAACATACTCTCTATCAACGTTTGGCTATTGATGTTTGGAAGATCATGAAAGTGTTCGTGATGCAGCTAAGAATGAAGTTAAAGATTATAGATTTTTGTGTCTTTCCTCAAGTTTCAATTCGGCATTCATAGAAGATTAGAACCTCTTATGAAGCTAAAATATGTTTTAGAAGTGTTAGCTTTAGCTTAGGTCTTAGGGGTAATTTGATCTTTTTTTATTGTTTTAGGAAATTGTGTCCTACTTGGTTATCTGATTTTCTTACTTGGTTATCTGATTGTGTTAGGAGCTTGTTTAAAGTTATTGTTGTTGTAGGAATATTGTTTGTAGGTTGTTTGCTTATCTATTTAGAATAGGAATTAGAAATCCTAATCACAATAGTATTCTTTTTAGGGTAGATATACAGCTTTATAAATAGCTTGTTATAGGGTTATTTTGGCAGGAGATTGATGAATTAAAGGGTTTAATTTATTGTTCATTATTTTGTTTGTTTCTCTCTTAAATTTTTCCCAGATTCTCTCTTTTCTTCTCTGATTTTACTGTTCACGGGTACCGTTCACAGCCCCAGAATCCCATCTTTCCTACTGCTTGAGATGTAGATAAGATATCCCAATCTTGTGCTACATCAGTTTGGTAATCGAAGCCAAACTTTCCTCTCTTTTCTTGACCATATTTTTCTTCATCTATAAATATGGTTACTTACATCGAGTTTCAACAAATCATCACGTTTCTTCCATCTTTTGATGGGTCAGGTCTTCCCGAAAGTTTTACACATGTGGATGGCTTAAGAGACTGGATTATTTTTTTTCACTACAATAATCTTATAGATGAATATTACAAAATTCTAATTGCCAATATGAAGCTAGATGGATGTGCTAATTTGTGGTGGCGTACGGTCGAACGTGATGTAGTTCAACACCAAAGATATACCTCTACTTGGGCTGAGATGAGAGAGTTACTCTTAGAATAGTTTTTGCCTTTTTATCGTCATCAAAAGCTAGAGTTTTATTATTGTCAAAATGACATGCCAATGGCAGGTTTTGTTGAATCAAACCAGATCATGGTACCGGAGAGCATATAAAGCAAAAATATGTTTCATGATCCTCTTATAGAAGCTAAAGATTTGGTTGCTGATAGTGCATCAACAGTAAGTACACATTAGTAGTACTTGAAAATTCAGAATTGTCTACTGGATTTGATGAGACTGTCAAGTTGCCTGAGGTGGAAGCAGGAGAGACTTATTGTTGTGGAGAAAGTTCCAGAAACTAAGCTTGTAGAAGTGATTATTATTTCAGCCAAGCAAACCAAGGAGATGGCTATTAAAGAGGCCGTGTTGGAGCTAGGTTGGAGAGTCACACAATCTTCAGACTATGAAGTCCCAGATTAGTCTATTACTACCGCATGTGCAGGATGGGAAAATTTCTCGTGGTATGGTTATGTGTCTAAAATTTCTCATGATAAGGTTATGTGTCTATCTCATGGACTGAAAATCAGACCTTCAGGTTCTTTATCATTCAATTATTTAAAACTCAAGGTCGAGTTTTTTCGAATTAGGGGAGAATGATGCAACTAAGAATGAAGTTAAAGATTACAGATTTTTGTATCTTTCCTCAAGTTTCAATTCGGCATTCATAGAAGATCAGAACCTGTTATGAAGCTAAAATATGTTTTAGGAGTGTTAGTTTTAGTTTAGGTCTTAGGGTAATTTGGTCTTTTTTATTGTAGCAGGAAAGTGTGTCCTATTTAGTTATCTGATTGTGTTAGGAGCTTATTTAGAGTTATTGTTGTTATAGGAATAGTGTTAGAGGTTGTTTGCTTGTCTATTTAGAATATGAATTAGAAATAACCTAATCACAATAGGATTCTTTTTAGGGTAGATATACAGCTTTATAATAGCTTGTTATAGGGTTATTTTGGGAGATTGATAATTAAAGAGTTTAATTTATTGTTTATTAGGTTGTTTGTTTCTCTCTTAAATTTTTCCCAGATTCTCTCTTTGCTCCTCTGATTTTACTGTTCACGGAAGAGCCCCAAAATCCTTTCTTTCCTTCAGCTCCGCTAGTAGACAAGATACCCCAATCTTGTGCTACATCAGTTTGGCTCGCCGACGCATACCAGAAGTAGCAAGTTGTTGTATAATTTTTTAGTTTGTTCAATTTCCGTTACGTGATTACTTACGAAACATTCAGTACAATATGATGAATAGTACGTGAATAATCTAAATGATGGATATGATGAATAATGAAAGAAACAAACCAAGTCTTATTCCCACTAAGTAGGGTCGGTTGCATGAATTCTGTTATGCCATTGCGTTCTGTCATGGACCATATCCTCCTCAATTCCTAGATGTGGCTATATCATTCTTACAAGTTGCCCACCAAGTCTTTTTCGGTCTTCCCCTACCCTCTTATGTTGACTACTCTCTCTAAAATCTACTCGCCTGACAAGTGCTTCTACCGGTCGTCTTAACACTTGACCTAACTACCTTAAGCGTGTTTCTCTCATCTTCTCATCAATAGGTGCTACTCCAATTTTCTCACGAATATGCTCATTGCGTATCTTGCCTATCCTAGTGTACCCACATATCCATCTTAACATTCACATTTCAGCTACTCTCATCTTTTGCTCATGTCTGTAATTCATTGTCCAACATTCAGGCCCATAAAGCATCTGGCCTCATTGACGTTCTATAGAATTTACCTTTAAGTCGTAAAGGAATTTTGCGGTCGCATAATATTTTCGATGCCATTCTCCATTTAGTCCAACTAGGTTGTATTCGATGTGTAACATCTCAATCTATACCACCATCACTCTAAAGAACTGATCCTAAATACTTAAAATTTTCACTTATGGGTAGAGTATCTTATGATCTCTGATACTAACCACTATTCTATTCCTACGTGCACTCTTGCAAAACTTAAATTCCATATATTCTGTTTCTGATCTACTAATTCTAAACCCTTTTGTTTCATATGATGCATAATTAATAAAACAAAAATGAATAGTGTGAAATATTATTTGCCAAATAATGGCCAAATATTATTTGCTAACCAAACATGATTCTTTGTTGATAGGTGTAACCTTTTTAGCTTTTCATCAGTGTTTCTGGAATTCAATCATATTTCATTGCCATGAAATCTGAACTCCTATAATGATATTATCAGTCCGTCCTTGTGAAATCTCCTTGCTTTATTTCTACGTAGGACCAAGATGTTCTCTATCTTGATGGAAGAATTTTGGTATTTGAAAGGGAAATACAGGTTGGGATATTTGTTAGACTCAATTTTTTTTTTTCTCAGCACAATCATAAGAACATGGCGTCTTTTTCCTTGCCAAGAGCATCATTTGCACTTTAAGTGTGTGATTCTGAACTTAAGAACATCTGAAGGGCAAGTGCTTTCACGGCACTGGTATTATATTTGAAGCTCATCAAATGACTTGTTTCCAGGGTCGGAGCCCCTTTTGTACTTGAACCAAAGAGAAAACTTCTAAAATTATCAGCCTTCAAAAGCAATAGCCAGAATGAAGAATCTGGAGGCAGACCTCTTGGGTCCAAGTCCTTGAAGAATTCTGTTGGACTTTCTTATGTACCACAAGATAGTGAATCAGTCTTGGTGGATTCTACAAAGCCACAGAGTGTTCCCCCTGCTGTAGCAGAGTCGAAAACAGGTTCCTTGGCAGTGCAAAATCTATTCAAAAGCTTGTTGATGCTACCGAATCGTGTTATAGTTGAAACTCTTGAAAAGTTATCCTCATTGGAGACATCAGAAAATCAAAATTCAATAAAGCAGAAAGAAAGAATCGACATTCTGAAGGCGGTCAGGTGCTACTTTTTTAGTCTGGATGTTACTGTAAAGATACCCCTGTTGGTATTGTAAGTCTACTGGTTTTTTCTCGTCTTGCCTCTTTATCTCTGCAAGTGAAATAAGTGTTTGTCTGATCATGTCAGAGTTAGAAGTATTGTTGTTTATTGTTGTATTGCCTGTGGTACTTCTCTTGTTGCAAAAAGAAACCAAGCAAATCGAAAAATGTAAAAGACAAATTTGGAAGGGAAGGAAGAAGATGGCAACAAAAGAACTGGTTTACTTTGTTTTGTTCAACACTCATGCCAGAGCAAGTCTTCATTGTTGGTCATTGTATCAGGTGTCTTAGTTCTTTCTACTTGGACAGTAGTTGATGGTTAAAATGGATTGTAAAACTACACTGCCTCTCTTAACAGCAGATTAAACCTTTTTGCCTCAAGGTGAACAGTGTAATATAGTCCTCTCTCCTGCAGAGAGTAATATAACTACTCTTCATCATTATTTTAGCCTTTAGCAATTTAATTAGTATTAGGGTCTCAAAGATATTTTAATCTTCTAGGTGTGAACTTCAAGTAATTCCTAAATTTTTGTTTGAAATGAGTTAAAGTTTACTATTTTAGGAGTTTAGGGGGAAACTCAATAGTTGAGCAGCCACAGCCTTATGCTTTGTATACCTTTAGTGGTCCTCTAACTTTATTTTGCATTCCTTTTGGGGAATTTGGGCGGAGGGATGAAAGACTTGAAAGGAGGTTTATATATCATATGATTAAGTGTTTCAGCAAGCAATGGTGGTGAAGCTATGTCATTTCTTACAAGCCTCTGGAAGTTAAATTTTTAAATTTTGCATTCTTGCTGAAGTTATAAATTAAAGATCCAAACAGATTTTCAAAAGAAATCACAGGAAGAAGTTTCTTCTACAAATGGACCACTTCTAGGATATTCTTGATTTACTGTGCTTAATTCAATTTTAGGCCTTAAAATTCATGTTAGTGGACATAGAATGGTAACTACAGAGCCTACAACTTTTAAAGAATCAGCCTTCCGTTTTAGAGTCTATTTTCTACAGTAGCAATAGGTAGCTTCACTCAAAAAAGTTCTCTCACATTGTTCTTGGGCAAAAGAAAGGTAGCCATCAGCATTGATCTATAATGCTATCCTGTTGAAGTTTTTGGACTCTGTGAAGGTTGATTATATCGAATTAATCCTGTGCTTCAGTCTCATATTGGCGTTAGTATTCCTCCCTATCATGCTTATTGATACTTGGCCAAGCGAATGAATCTGGGTAAATCACATTTGCTGCATATGAGTTATGACATGACATATTTTCGAACAGTGGTCCATTTTTCTTTTTGAATATTATTTTGAATAATTACATTTTTGCACTGGTGTTTTTTGGTTCAGTGAATTGGTTTAACTTCTAGTTGATTGTCAGTGTTTGTATGGCAGCCTAGACATGAAACGTTAAACTCGGTATGGCTTGCCCTGCTTTCTTACACACTGGCCTGCCTCAGTAACTTGCTGTAGAAACACCAGAATGCCTCGAATATTATGGCTATTTGTACAGAACATAATATAACTGTCAATCATTATCTTTTGTTGACTTTCTCACCAGAAGGTTGCAGATCAGTATTCTAATGTTTTCTTGCTTCTGCAGTATACCCTTGTATCTGGCAGTCAATCTTATGTATGGAGCTGAAGTTTCAAAAGAGTTGACCCCTTTATGGTTGCTGGGGCCATTAATTGCTGCTTTATATACTAAGTTGTGTCGAGGCATTGGCGTACTTTATGTTTTCAGCTTCAGGCAGACAGTTACACTGATGATCAATTTACCCACCTACTACTTGGTAGCCCGCTATTATATTGCTCATGGGAAGCTTAATAAAGTTGTAAGGCATTTATTTCAGACTTTGTTAGCTGCCAAAAACATGGATTACAAAGAGGCATGTAAAAGAAAAATGAAAGGATTGGAGGTCTTTTCGGTGGAGAAAAACTTGGACTTTGTGGAATCTTTTTGGCCTTACTACTGCAGAACGATCAGATTTCTGAAGAGAGCACATCTCATCTAGGTTTTAGCTTTAGTATTTGTATTTTGAGAGATATTTGATGAGTAAAGCAGGCAGAAATCCTGGGCTTTCTTGGTTTTTTTCTTCGGTTTTTTTATCTCCATTATTTTTGTTTGCAGTAAACAGATTAACCTAGGTGATTATTGATGCCTTACACACCTAGTTATAAATTTGTAAAACACCTAAATCTTACTACTAATTAAGTGGTATCCCGCAAGTATGCGGTGGTTGTCAACTAGTAGTAAAGGGAAGTAGGGTTCGTTCCCACACGGATTGGTCGATAATTACCGGTTATTTGGTTAGATTTCAAGTTAAAGCGATTGATTAAGTGAAGAGATTTAACTAAAACTAGAACTAATGGAACTAATAAAATAATTTAAAATAAAGATTAATCACTAAGAAAGCAATTAAAAAGGAAGTATCTTTAGAAAGAAAATAAAGGGAACAATTAAAAGGAAAAGCATATTAAACAAGCAATTAGTTAATCTAAACTATTCATTATCCCTAAGCAAGAACAATTAGAAGAGAAAACCCCTAATCTATTCTAAGAAAATATGTAAAAAGAAAGTATTTTTAAAAAGCAATTAACTAACTTAAACTACAAATTAATACTAAGAAAGCATAATTAAAGAAAACTCATTAACTAATCTAATAATTAAACTAAGAAAGCAAGTAAAGAAATCAATTAAATGAAAAGCCCATAAACTAATCTATCCTAATTAACCAATCTAGACTACAAATTGTCACTAAAAAAAGCATTTTTAAAGAAAGCCCATAAACTAATCTAACAATTACTCTAAGAAAACAAGTAAAGGAAACAATTAGATTAAAGCAATTAAACTAATTAACTAAAGGAACATGAAATTAAAGCTTAACTAAAGAAGTTTTAACATAAACAAAGCACTTACAACTAAAAAGTTTCAATCTTTAACTTGGATTTGAAATCTACAAGAAAGAGAAGTCCCAATCTACTCTAATCTAAGAAAACATTCCCCAAATAGGGAGGAAAAAGCAAGAAAATTACTCTTTACCAATCTAGCCTACTTCTACTAGTTAAGTTCTTCTCTCAAATGAGGTTTAAAAGGGGTATATATAGTGCTAGGGTAGTGGGATAATTGTGCAGAAAAATCAGCCCCGAATAAAGTCATTTTTGCTCTAGCCACCTCCAGATCGCGATATCAAATTTGAGATCGCGATATGGACTGGAACTTCTGAAATGCAGCACTTCACAGTTTTGTTTCCAAAATCTTCATCCGACGTCCGATTAATAAGCTATTTTTTTTTCATGCGACCATAACACATAGAAGAATATTATTATCTATAATAAACACTTAAAATAACACTTAAACATATAAATAAAATTCTCATAAAATAGGCCAAAAAACGAAAGACAAACAAAGACGAACGAAAATTTAACTCCAAATGAAGTTAAGTCAAAGACACGACACAACTCTAAATGGAAAAACCTAATAAAATATGCTAATTATCACCTAAATAAGTACTCAACCACTTAATAAACACATACTAACACATTCTAAGCACATAAAAGAAAAATAGATAAAAACATACACGAAAACACTAAAAATACTCGAAACTAGGAGCAAAATCATCAAATTTATGGTACATATAACTCTAGTTTCCTAGTGTTATCACACCCCCAAACTTAAAGTTTTTTGCTCGTTGCGAGCAAAATAAAAGACAAGAAAATGAACAACAAAAATGAACAACACAAAACACATGACACAAATCACAAGACACAACATACTAGACACCCCCAAGATGACAAAACAAAAGGTGAATACTGGATGTATTTTGAATACTTAGGAGACCTCTCAAGGGACCTCAAAGACCATATAAAAATTGAACTATTTTAACTAGTCATTCTAAACTTTTCAACTTTTCCAAAGAAAATGAGTTCAAATGCCAACAAAAGATTTCAAATAAACATGTGTTAACCATCATCAAAAAGGTTTTTGAAAAGCAAGTTCCATTCATTTAAAATATAGTGTTGCTCAAATCAAAAGGACTACAACATTTTTCAACAAGGGACTCTCGACAAGGTTATATAGAAATAGAAGATCATTAGGAATCGACCTAATATGCACATGTCACACAATTGGGAGTATTACTCTATCAAGGAGTGAGTAGCATGACATCAATGATGGGTATTATAAACATTTCCTCCTCGACTTGTTGGTATTGTAAAATGTAATTCCTAATGGCTTAATTCGGAGAAACAATATAGGTACATGTCGAAATCCCATACTTGCCTTGTTACTACTCTAATGGCTTATTTCGGAGAAACAACATGGGTACTGCCGGAATCCCGTACTCGCCTTATTCCAAAATGCAAAGTTTTTTTTTATTTTTTATTTTGCTTTTTTTTTTATGCAGCCCTAAACCAAGAAAAGGAGTAAAACGTACCCAAGATCATATTTAAACCAATCACTCACAGGTTAGAAGAATACTCCCTACACATAAAATGACCTAAATCACTTCTATTCCATTTAAACAATTTTTTCTTTTAAAAAGATGAATTGACCAACAAAGCAATCCTATAGTCTGATTTGGTCAAAAACAATGTTTCAAATGAACTACTATAAAAATGTGAATGCCTCACTTTTTGAACATAGTAATACATGGCTTTTGAAATTCTTTTGTCGCAAAAGAACTACTCAACACACCAAAATTCACGAAATGCCAAGTTTAAATAACTCAATCATATGATATTGCAAGTCATTTGTCATCATCGAGTACAGTATTTTTCCATCCAAAATTCACCACACGAATATTTACATTCATGAAAAGAAACCATTCCAACGCAAGTAAATAACACCCCCAAACTTGTCATTTTTATTTATGTGATGAGTACAACTCATCCTATCGCTCACCCAAAATAGAACAAATGCATAATAATATACTAGAAAGTTTAAAAACAAAAGACTAGGCAATGATTTTGAATTACACTTAAACAATCAAAAAGGTAAAATAGAAAATGAACAACATACTAGCCAAGTGAATGTAAATGCAACCCATTAAGCACAAATTGAACTTAAAAACAAGAGTGTTCTACCGTTTAATTATGGACTTCACCAACATTGAGCACAACACAAATCAAGACTAAGCAATGAGCAAATTTCAAGTAGATCATAAAAATACAATTTCCAATTAATCATGAATCCTAAAAATTAATTTTTCTTCAACAACCAATCATAGTTATACTAAGGAAGGGTCTTCAGGGTTTCACGGGGTTCAAACAATTTAAAGAAAAAGAAAAGTACATATAAGGGTAACAAGATTTAACACAACAAATGGGTTATCTAAATGCCCAACTCATCCCCCAAAACTTAGTTTCACACATAATCGGTTTTAAAGAAATAATCAATCACCAAGACTACCCTCAATCCAAATCAATCATTCAAAACTCTTTTAGATTTGTCATATGTTGATCTAAAAAGAAGTGTTGTTTTAGATCTTCTTTCGATAATCTTTTCCACTATAGTGCGCCACCGACTTTTGTTCCCATTTCAAATTTGTCAATCAAACAGGGACTGCTAACAAGAGAGAAACTGATTTTAATGGGGGATAAAAAATTGAGGGATTAAGAGGGTAGGGCAACACAATAGGAGAGGCTATATCAGTTTAGGCATGGGAGGGGCAGAGCCGAATAGAGGATGAGTGGGGTGGGGCTACTAGAAGAAGACAAATTGGGAAGATAGGGGTAAGATTGGTTTTTTGGTAATAATTGTTGTGGCATTAATATTTTGTGCTATGGCAATAACATTTGCCTTAGACAATCACCACTTTGCAATCTGCCTAGGTGTCATTAGCTTAACTCCCAACATTCTCTCAATGAATAACATTATTGTGTGGAATGGAAGAGGTATTACAAATAAACCTACAATCAGACAGATAAAAAAACTTTTTTACATGCATGGTGTTTCATTTCTAGTGATCCTTGAGCCTTTAGCTAACCCAAATAGACTAGAAACTAATTGTAAGTCTCTTGGCAGCTTTGTCATTTAAATGTCTCTAAAAGGTAAATATCATGCCAATGTGCTGGAGATTTATGAGCAATTCATCCACTTAAACATTTTCACAAATGATTACTAGAAAGAGATTTGGTTGGGTACTTTTATCTATTCTAAGTGTTCCAGGTCTGAAAAAAATCAGTTTATGGTTAGCCCTATGTAATATTTTAGCTACAATATAAGGATCTTTTGTGTTGGAGGGAGATTTTAGGATGGTTTCTTCTACCTCTGAGTATATTGGTCAAATTTGTCACAATTTGCAGGCAACTAAATTTAATCTTGTAATGAATGACTGTTCTGTTAAGGAAATTCCTTTCTCAGGAGAAACATTACCTCTTTACTTGGTAGAAGACAAATTTGGAGATATTCAATAAGGAAGCATAAAACCTCCTTTCATTTGTTGAGGGTTCAACACCTAAATCCTGCTATATCAGGCCACTCTTCTTTCCTTGTGCATATGGATGAATCTAACACAAAGGGACCTTCGGATGTTGGGTAAGGCATGGTTCATTCAATGAAATATTGCTAAGGAATTGTTGGAATAAACCGTTGCAGGGTATGTATGGTTTGGCATTGAAGTTGCATAGGCTGAAAGGGGAGTTGAAGGATTGGAACAAATGTGTTTTCAAGGATATTTTTTAGAATATTTGTTAAACTGAGGAGGATGTAAAACAAAATGAGATTACATAGGAAATA
This sequence comes from Cinchona pubescens, assembly GCA_025175665.1. Taxonomy (NCBI): domain Eukaryota; kingdom Viridiplantae; phylum Streptophyta; class Magnoliopsida; order Gentianales; family Rubiaceae; genus Cinchona; species Cinchona pubescens. The sequence continues at coordinate 1,454,637 of JANKKI010000039.1, read as the reverse complement.
GATCAATCTGATAGTTCTCGACAAGCTTTCATTCAGGCTCAAGCCAAGCTTATACTTCAATTAAGGAATGAAGAGGACCTCTGGAAACAATAAACTAGAATAAAATGGGCAAAGAAGGGTGATAACCCGAAGAAATTATGATTATTCTTACTATTTGTCATATGACTTATGCACTAGTTTCAGAACTTTTAGGTTTTATTTGTGTGTTTTCATGCATTTCTATTTTTATGTGTTTATATGTGTGGTATAGTGTTTTGATGTTTATGTGATGTTATTTAGCTTATATTTATATATGTTTAGGTTGTATATCTAATTCCTATCGGAATTAGAGTTCTTTGGGCATTCTTGTGTGGCTTTTGTTAATAGTTTTAGTAATTGTTGTGATATGTGTTATTACAGAGTTCTCTTATATATAATAATGTGTGTCAATGTTCTAGGATCGTGTAGGAACAGATGGTGGGTCAATCAGATGTCAGACGAAAATTTTAGAGGCAAAATGGCAGAACTGCCCAAATTTGTCAAAGGAGGCTCACTGTAGCCAGGTTCCTAGGCCAAAGACCCTTGTTGCAGCGAGGAAACAGACTGTCATTGTGGCTTTAGAGAGCCAATGACGTCTAAATATGATTTTGAGCGTCTTTAGGGTTTCAAGTGTTCATTTTGGGTCCGTTTTAGTGCGTTTGGAAGCCTATTCAGAGTCATACACTTTGTAACTCTTAGAAACTATATAAAAGGATCTTTAGGACCTCAAATACATGTTCTCTTTTAGCTTCCCATCGGGGGCTATAAGATTAGACAAGGGTTTTTATTCTATTTCAAGAATGGTTAAAGAGGAGGTTCAAGATTGACAACCTTGGACCAAGAAGTTGCTATTCTTCATTAGAGAAGCTTTTACTTAAACCTTTAATTCTTGTTTTATTTCTCTTTAATTGTTCGCATTCAATCATGATTTCTTTAATTGCTTTCTTAGATTATGTTTAGAGTAGTTTACTTCCTGTCAATAATTTCTTTTATGTTTATGCTTTTATTCATGTTCTAAATAGTATGGTTTAATATTCGATGATGCCAAATCCATAGGGTAATGATTAACTTGTTCATCAATTGGAATAATCATAAGAATTGGGTAATAACTAACACAATTTGACAATTCTAAAGAGCAGCTAACTTTATTTTTGGTTAGGTTAGCCGTGGTGATATGGTAATTGACCCTCTATTATAGACCCATGTTAGATTATTTGGTTAGTTAATTTGAGATCAAGGTGGCGGGATTAATTAATTGGTTCACACAGGAATTCTATAAAGAGAATACTCAAATTAATTCAATTAGGATAGAAAGTCTCGACCCCTAGCTAGCTACTTGATAGGGTTCAATCGTCGAAGGTTTCGGGGTTGAATTGAAGAATACAAATGGGATTTGAATTTCCGTGTATTATAATTGGACCAATTAATTGATTGATGCATTGTTTCCATTAGTTAAAGTCTTTAATTCTAGTTTATTCAACTCTCTCTCTTATTGTCAATTCTTCAAATAGCTTTCAAACTAAATAACTGGTGCTTGCTAAACCAATCCTTGTGGTTTTGACTCCTACTTTCACTATATCCTATTTGACCCTGTATACTTGCGATGCATTATCTAATTATTAGTATTTTTAGGTGATTGTAAACTTTATAACTACATATTTCCCGTATCAAGTTTTTGGCACCGTTGCCTTGGATTGGATCTTTGGCAATATCAATATAATTAGGCAAGAATACTCTTTGAAGTAAAATTGTGTTTTATTTGCACTAGTGTCATTGTGTGTTCTCAATATACCTAAAAAACTAAAAGATTTTCCTTTTTCATGATATTTCTATTCTTTTATTGAAAAATTCAATTTTTTTTTCTCTTTTAGTATATATTTAGGCTATGGCTACTAGTCTCAAATCTACCATTTTTCTTTTTTGTGTGCTTTTTTGTTGGTACTTGTTTTTGTGTTTTGTTTTTGTGTCGGTCATATAAGAACAAGCAAAATATGAATTGGAATCAATCATGGCAAGGATATTATCATCCTTGTGATTATGGAAGTATAACCAATGAGCATGATTCTTATGATGTTCTAGGTGCACTAAGGATTGGTTATCGTAATATGTCAATCCAATTAGTAGTCTTAGAAGAACAAATAAGTAGTTTTCATGCTAAATCCATTCCTTACAGTGGTTTATACTGTGATTCTTCTGTAGGTAATTGGGAATGTTCATACCAATTTGATCCCTACCCTTGTAATTATCAAATAGGGTGGGTCGACTATCCAAATATTTTCTCAAGCTACCAAGAATGGCATTATTCTTTTCCTACATACTACATATGGACAAAGTGAGCCCTTGAAATTTAGTGACAATTTATTGTCCACATTGATGAAAACTAACAAAGAAAGGGATGGAAGAGCTCACACGTGAATCAAGTAGACCCAATAGGAAGCTGAATCAAGATTTCAACCATCACTAACTGATCAAGAATAGGCACATGCAAGTGTAGAAGATGCCATGATGACCTTGACTGAACAGTTTGAAGCTTATATGCAAGAAACAACAAAAAGGTTCAATAATGAAGAGGCATCCCTACAACGCATTCAATCTCAGATTGATGAAATATCATAAAGGTTGGTGGGTCAAACTCAAGCTATTTCCATGAATCAGTTAATGGTTTATGGATGTGCTCAAACTGGGCCATCTTATACTTGTTGAGAAGCTACACCAACTCAAGAAGAATATGCTGATGTAAGATTGGAAAGGAGGATGTTGCCTATACGGAGGAGGTTACGAGTACCTTTGAGCGCCAAGATGAATTGATAAGCTAGTAAAATGTCTTTTGTTTTATATATCATTTACAGCATTTTTGCGTATTGTAAGCAATATTTGAGTTAATAATGAGATTATCGGGTTATTGGTTTATTCTTAGTTTTTGTAGGGTTGAATTGAAAAGGATTGAAAAGGATGAAAAAGAATCGCAAAACTAGAGTGTGCACGAGTATGGAGCAAATCTGGATACTATTTTGTATTTTTAGCACAACTTTCTTGTCCGAGCTCTATTGAGTTAATTCAAGATGCGTTAGAAAGTAAAGAGAAAGAGCTATAGCTTTTATGTTTTGAGTTTTTCCAAATTCCATTAGCATCGAGGTCAAAATTGAAGTTGAATTGAAGCACAGGTTCTGCGCACATGTGCAACCTCCAGTAAGCACGTTCTAAGGAGTTACATGCACATATGCGTGAGACTCAGGTGTGCATGTACGCGCGTAGCAGTAAGGGTTTATGGAAATTTTTAGTTTAGGTAGATTTTTTTCATCCGGATGAACTCTTTTTTAAGCGTTTTCACGTTATTATCAGTTGATAGGGATTTTAACCCTAGTATTCCCTATAAATACCCCTTGATAGGTGAATAGAAGGGAGCGAGATGGAGAACACACAATCGTGACTTTTCTTTAGTAGCTTTGTATTCTTTCATGGTCATTTGTGCCTAAATCCTTCTTCTTGGTATAGGAAACTGAAGCCATGGGAACTTCGATGTTGTGAGACTTTCGTTTTTATTTTAATTCAATTCATTTTTTCAAGTATTGATTATTTTTCTGCAATATTATTTTTTATGATTATTTTCTTTTAATTGCTATATGTGCACCGTAGTTAATTATCTAAATCAATCTATAGCTAGATTAATATTGGCTGCTTTGTCCGATTTAATATGTGAAGCGATTAGATTTAATAATTGACGAGTAATAGGTTAGTGAATCTAGGGACAATAATCAACTAATAGGCATAATGACTTGTGCTTATGTTATTTTAGCCTAGTTGTCTTTCCAGTTTTAATGCTTCTATTAATTAATCTTTTGACTCTTGTTTGGATATAATTGATGGCTAGGATTAATTGAATCGCTTGTTAAAGATTAACTAAAATTGTAAAGGGAAGAAATAATAATAAGTTTTGACCTGGATGAGAAACTAATTCTTCAATTAGTATTGGTGAATGATTGATGTAAGCTTTTTCGTCAATGATCAGCTAACTCGATTTCCATGGTAGATGTGACCAAAACTAAGACATTTTCTTACATTTTAATTCTTGAAATAGTTTTTAGTATTAAAATCATTCGAAACCCCTTCTTTACTTGAGCACAAATAATAGACTCCATATAAGAGTGTAATGATTTCATGGACTCTCCACTGCTACTCTAGTATTGAGAATTTGATCAATTTTGGGTGCCTACGATGGAATGGCCAAAATTTTGACGCCTTATCGGGGAACAGTTTAATTTATTTTTGTGCTATTACTTTCTATTTTTCTTTTCTTTTCTTGTTTTATAATTTCTTTCACTAATTGTGTATGCCTGTGATATGATTTACTAGACAAGTTGAATTCTAATTTTATCCGAAAATATAGAGAATGCTATGCAGATTAAGGAAGGAATTGAGAGATGCAGATAAACAGTTAGGGAATAATCAACTTTTTGACTTCCTTTTAGCTGAGAATCAAGAGATACAAGTGAAACTATCATGGCACAAAGAACTCTTAGGGAATAGCAGCCCAAAACTTAAATCAACAGTCTCTTTGCATTACTTACCACGATTTAGATGCAAATGTTACTTTTGAGTTAAAATCTGGACTAATCCATCTTTTACTTTCTTTTCGTGGATTGCCAGGTAAGGATCCAATTAAGCACTTGAAGGAGATCCATGTGGTATACATGAGTATGAAATCCAATGGGGTTTTGAAAGAGCACATCAAATTAAAGGCATTCCTATTCTCACTCAAAGATGAAATGAAGGATTAGCCGTTCGATTTACCTCCGGGGAGTATTAAAACATAGGAGTAGATGAATAGGTTGTTTCTGGCTAAATATTTCCTAGCCTCCCGAACTATGAATATAAGGAAAGAAATATGTGGAATAACGCAGTTCAATGATGAGTCCTTATATAAGTATTGGGATTCGAATGTTTTAAGAATTTTGTGCAAGTTGTCCTTACCATCAAATTAGTGATTCTTTACTAATTCAATATTTTTATGAAGGGCTATTGGTTAATAAGAGAAATATGATCGACACTACAAGTAGAGGAGCATTAGATAATTTGACCATTAAAGCTGCCCGTAAACAGATATCAAATATGGCAGCACGTTCTCAGAAGTTTGGAACGAGATGTGAACAATCTCCCAAATGTGTTAATGAGGCACGTGTTTCCTCTTTAGAATAACAAATGGCTAGTTTAACTTCTTTTGTCCGTCAATTGGCTTTAGGAACTACACAGCCAGTGTAAACTTGTGGGATTTGTTCGAATAAGGGACATCCGACGATATGTGTCCAACCTTGCAAAATGAGTCCCAAGAACAAGTCAATGCAGTGGGAGGATTTCGAGGGCAACCTCATGCTACTAATGATCCCTATTCTAATACATATAATCCTGGATGGAGGCATCCAAATCTTAGATTTGAATGAAATCTAACATACCAATTCTCCCAATAAAATTGACAAACTTTCCAACCATACAAGCCACCATTCACTCAAAGACAACAATCCACTCCAGCTACTCAATCTAGAAAGTCTTTAAAGGACATTGTGAATACCCTGGCCATTAAAATTGTACAATTTCAATAGGATACGAAATAATTCCAGCAAGATACCAAGAAAGTATCTAGTAATTGACACACCAGATGGGAGAAATGGCAACACAAATAAGTTGATTAGAAGCGTAGAATGCTGGGGAGCTGCTACTTTCACAGACAGTGATTAACCCAAGAGAAAATGCAAATGCCATTGAGTTAAGAAGTGGAAAGCAAGTGGAAGTGCCCCAAGAGAAAGGGAAGAAAAAGTTTGTAAAAGAGGAAGATGTCATTCCAGTGAAAAACAAGGTAACTAAAGGTAAGAATGCTAAAGAGATCAATGAAAAACCTAAACTCTATTTTTCTCAAGCATTTAAAGAATGGGAGAAAAATCCCAATTCTTGGACATATATGAAACTTTTCATAAATGTGAGTTAAATATTCCTTTGTTTGATGATATTAAGCAAGTGCCTCGTTACATAAAGTTTCTTAAGGAATTATGTACTCACAAGCGGAAAAAGGAGAAAAAGCAAGGTGAAGTTGGGTAAGAATGTATCAGCCATCATTCAACAGAACTTACCATAAAAGTATAGAGATCCAGGTATGTTTTCTATACCTGGTAAGATTGGTGATATGAGAATTGAGAGAGCCATTCAAGATTTAGGAGCATCTATTAATGTAATGCTTTATTCCATATATGATGCACTAAAATTTGGTCCACTGCAAGAAACTAGCATGATTATTCAGTTAGCTGATAGATCTACTACATATCCTAAAGGTATAGTGGAAGATGTCTTGGTTCAAGTAGATGATTTATTTTTTTCAGTAGATTTTTATGTTCTTGAAATGAAAAATAATGATACGAATGCAATTATTCTGCTAGAAAGGCCATTTTTTATAACTTCGCCAATAGAACTAAGATAGATGTTGAAACGAGTTTGCTAACAATGGAATTTAATGGCACAATATTAAGCATAATATCTATAAAGCCATGAAATATCCATATAAAGATCTTTTTATGTCTACTTTGGATGTTGTTGATTCTTTAACACAAGAAGTCTTTGAAGAAGAACTCGAGATAATCAATGAAGAAGTTGTTAAAGAGATTAATGAATCCAACTCTCAAGAAGGTAATGTATTTTCCACTAGTTTGCCAAATGTTACTGAAATTCTCTACCTTCTTTGATGCAGGATTCTAAATAATCTCTAAAGACCCTTCCTAATTATTTGAGTACATTTTTCTTGGAGAAGGAGGATCATACCTGGTGATTATTTCCAGTGAGCTTGACACCACTCAAGAAGAAAAGTTTGCGGTAGTCCTTAAAAAGTATAAAGATGCAATTGGATGGACAATTGTTGACATCAAAGGGATTAGCCCAGCTACATGCATGCACCGCATTTTGTTGGAAGATGAAAGCCAAGCCAATCTGTCAATCGCAAAAAAGCCTTAACCTACTTTTGAAAGAGGCGATTAAACAAGAGGAGCTCAAACTTCTTGAGGTAGGGGTAACCTTCCCTATTTCAGACAGTGAGTGCATAAGCCTAGTTTACTTGTTGCCAAAGAAAATCGGAATCACTATGGTAAAGAATAAAAAAGAGAAGCTGGTGCCCACCCGTGTGCAAAAGGGGTAGAGGGTTTGTATTGACTAAGAAAACTGAATGTTTTAACTGTAAAAGACCACTTCCCGTTGCCTTTCATTGATCAAATATTAGAAAGGTTAGCTGTTCATGTTTTTTATTATTTTCTTGATAGCTATTCTGGTTATTTTTAGATTGCTATTGCTCTGGAGGATCAAGAAAAGACAACTTTCATTTGTCCATTTTGGGACTTTTGCATATTGATAGATGCTATTTGGTCTTTGCAATGCACCAACCACCTTCCAGCGGTGTATGATTAGTATACTTTTTGATCTTGTAAAGAGTCAATAATAGAAGTTTTTAGACTCATTTGATCATTGCTTATGTAACCTTGCATTTGTGCTTCAAAGATGTATTGAAACTAACCTTGTTCTAAATTCTGAAAAATGCCATTTCATGGTACAATAAGGTATAGTTTTGGGTCATGTTTTTTATCAAAGGGGATTGAGGTAGATAAGGCTAAGATAGATATTATCCAGACCTTACCTTACCCCACAAATGTGAGGGAAGTACGTTCTTTTCTTAGTCATGCAGGTTTTTACAGCAGATTTATTAAAGACTTTTCTTCAAGCTAACATCCCCATTGTGCAAACTACTACAAAAGGACATGATCTTTGAATTCAATGAAGCATGTAAGGAGGCATTTGACAAGTTAAGAAGTATGTTGATTTCCACCCCGATTATCCAGCCACCAATTTGTACTCCACCATTCTAGATCATGTGTGATGCAAGTGACTATGTTGTAAGCGCCGTTTTGGGTCAAAGATCCACATACTATTTACTTTGCCTCTTATGACCTTGAATGATGCACAACGAAACTATTCCACAACTAGAAAAGAGCTTCTTGCTGCAGTATTTGCATTAGAAAAATTCTATTTTTATTTACTTGGTCTAAAGTTATTGTTTATTCTGGCCATGTTGTTCTTCGTAATTTGATGACGAAGAAGGAATCAAAACCAAGGTTAATAAGATGGTTTTTGTTGCTAAGCGAGTCCGATGTGGAGATTAGAGATAAAAGTGGAGTAGAAAATTGTGTTTCGGATCACTTGAGTAGACTTCCTCACATTCAAGATGAGCTACAACTATATGAATCGTTTCCATATAAGCAACTCTTAGTTGTAAAAGAGGTACTTCCATGGTATGCCAATATTGTTAATCATTTTGTATCTAATTCTTTTCCTTCAGATTTGTTAAGAGCTCAAAAGAATAAGATAAGGAATGATATCAAATATTATGTTTGGGATGATCCATATTTATGGAAGTATTGTTCTCATCAAGTTATAAGAAGATGTGTATAATGCGAGAAGATAAGGTAAACCCTATACTCAAATTTTGTCATTCTTATGCTTGTGGGAGACATTTTGGAGCTAAAAGAAAAGCTAGGAAATTTTTAGATTGTGGATTCTTTCGGCAATCTTTATTTCAAGGTGCATTTTTATTCAACCATTCATGTGAAAAGTGTCAAAAGACTTGAAATATAACCAAAAAAAATGAACTGCTACAAACCCCAATTCTATATTGTTTTTTTATATAGGGGTAGATTTTATGGGACCATTTCCTGTTCTTTTGCTTATGTTTATATTTTATTGACAATGGATTATTTCTCAAAGTGGGTTGAAGCTAAAGCCACCCAAACTGATGATTCAAAGGTGGTTACAGGTTTTATCAAATCTAAGATTTTTTTAGGTATGGAATACCGAGAGCCATAATCAATGATCAAGGTACTCCTTTTGTAATTGAACAGTGGAATCATTGTTGAAAAAGTATCATGTCATGCATAAGGTTTCAACAGCCTATCATCTGAAACGCAAACAAATTGCCAAGCCAAGGTGTCCAATAGAGAAATCAAATCTATTCTTGAGAAACGGTGAGTCCAAATAGGAAGGATTATAGCTTAAGGTTGGATGATGCACTATGGGATATCAATCGGCATGTCTTCTTATCGAATGGTCTTTGGTAAGTGATGTCATTTAACGGTCAAATTAGAACATAAGGCCTACTGGGCAATCAAGAGCTTTAATATGAAGTTGGATTAGAATGGGGTCAGAAGCTGCAATTGCAAGAATTAGAGGAAATTCAAAATGAAGCCTATGAGAAAGTGAGAATTTACAAGGAAAAGAGAAAGGAATTTTATGATAAAATGGTGTTACGAAAGGAGTTCCATATCGGTCAGAAAGTTCTCCTTTATCAATCCCTTTTTTTTGACTCTTTTCGGGTAAGTAAGTTCTTGTTGGAAAGGTCTTTTTATAGTTACTAATGTTTTTCTTCATGGTGTAGTTGAAATACAAAGTTTGGACACCACTAAAGTTGTTTAAAATGAATGGCCATCAATTGAAGCTATATTTGGAGAGTGTTCTGGTAGAAGATGTCATGCAAATTGATTTGGAAGAGCCGAATTTTCTTTGAGATAAGACAACATGAAATCGAGCCAACGACAGTAAACAAAGGCGCGGCATGGGAAGCAAACCATGTTCTTTTAATTTTTCATTTGTTGTGTTGTTTTTAATTTTATTTATTTCATTGTATTTGAGTTGAAAATCATCTTAATTTACAAGTTAAACATATTAAAACATGTTTGATGGTTGTGTTTATTGTTTGAGTGGATTAGGAGTGAAATTTGTGTTTGAAGGTGTTAATTTACGCATATGCACACCATTTGGTGTGTATGTGCGTAATTTCCAATGATTGAAATTCAAAATTGGCATCATGCACACATGCACGCCTAAAGCCTCGTGTATGTGCACGAGAGGAGCAGCCACAACAGACTCACTACCTTTTGAACACATGCGCGCCTGGCAGGTTGTACATGTGCGCGTGCGCTATGTAATGGGCCAAAACCTTCCTTTTGCCCTACCATTCAAATGACATACTCCCTCCTTCTCTCCAACTTTCTCCTCTTAACCCCTTTCACCCCTAATGTTTTTCTACCCTCAAATCACTTTTTAATTCATTCCATTAACATCAATTCATTCTTCTTTCAAGAGTAAACTCCATAAATGAATGAATTTCTTTAATTTTTCTTATGTTTTTCCTTTTTGGGTATATAATTGGATTGTAAGAAAGTTTGTTTCTTGATGATTTAATTGTGCTAATTAGTTATGGGTTGGATGATAAATAAGTGGTTTGAGTAATTTGTGAATGAATTATTGTTTGGGAAATAATTGTGTATTCTTTACATAGATAAAAATTCATTCGTTGCTAAAGTATGCTATGTGTTTGACAAATTGCCTCCTAAAACACAAGGTATTGGTGATTAATTCAGTTCCTGGTCATTCAATTATGATATGTGATTCTTCCTTATCCATTTTTTATGATCTAGTCAAGAATGTTCTAGGAATATCTTCAACTTGCACACAAACCTTAGTTTTAGCATGAACCTACTTGAATTCCTTTTGTGCACACTAAGGTTAAATGTTGGTTGGGGTTGTATAATTGCATGAGTGTGGGGTATTAGAGCCCTTATTTGGTTTCCTTGGCTTTCACGTGTAATTTTTGTAAGAATGCCACGAACGGGTAAACAACAGGCTATAGGCAAAACCACCGGGGATTTTTCATCTTCTGACTCTTGTTGAGAGAATGCTTGAGGAGAATATGTTGGCGCAATTTGTCAATGCTATGGCTCAAAAGAAATATGAGAAAGATATATTAAAGAGAGCCACAATAAAAGAGAAGGGTATTCAAATATCGTTGGTCGGAGTTCTGGAGATCCGAACTACTATAAGGACTCATGGTTGGAATCACTTCACATCTACCCCTAAGGACGTGATACTACCAGTAGTGCATGAATTTTGTGCTAACTTAACTCATTATAGTGACACCAAGGTGTGTGTCCTGGGAAAGGAAAAGGATGTTTCTGCAAATGTGATTAACTGGCTTTTGAGAGACAACCATGTTCGTAATGATGAGTGGCTACCATTCACGACACCAATATGGAACTCAATGACATTACAAGCATCCTTTACACTGGTGAAGTCAAATGGACATTTAGTGCTGGGGGTGTTGCATGACATTTTAATGCCAATATGCTTAAACCGGTTTGGCTAGTATGGTTCAAGTTCTTATGTGCTTGGCTCCTTCCGGTTATCCATCTCACACATGTTACACTGGAGAGGACTAAGCTCTTATATTGCATTTCTTCCGGCAATACTGTAGATGTGGGCAACTTCATCCACTAGCAGATTTGTTATTCAGTGGTCAACAAGCAATCTGGCCTTTGGCTTCCCACTTGATCATGGCCTTGTGTAGAGAGGCAAGAGTAGCAATTGGAAGGCCATTGGAATTCCTATAACTTCTAAGGAGCTGGTCATTTTCCCTTGTGTGATTTTAGTTATACTTGTGAGGTATGAGTGAATTTTGAGCCAAGGATTTAGGCAAGTTATTTAGACCGTTTGAGCTAACAAACATATCTAAATTTTATTTTATCCTTAGCGTCCCTTTCTGAGCCCTGTAAACCATATTTCATTGTTTAACCATGTTTTTTTTTTCCTAGCCCCATCATCTCCTTCATCCTCTTTTTTTTTTTTTTAGCAAACACCCAAAGTAGGTGTAGTTTATTTAATGAATCATAATTTACAATGTCTTATGCCGTAGCAGCCCTGAGCATCCAAGCGCAACAATCCACTAATAGGCCTAGGGAGTGTGTCTTGGTTATACTCTAAATAGAAAGGATTAAAAATGCCCTCATTTGCTAGCCTATCCGTCACATGATTTGCCTCTCGGTAAACATGTGAAAAAGTAAAATGCCTATCTAACGTTAAGGCTTTGATGAATTGCCATTGCTGGTCAATGTTCCATGGTGGCTTAGATTTGCCCTTTATTATATGCACTAGAGCCCTACACAGTAGGGAGTCGAGTTCCACTTCTACTTCCGTGAGTTGCAATTGTGCACAAAGTTTGAGACCATCCACCAAGGCAGATGCTTCCGCTTGTAAATTGGATTAGAGAAGACAATTGTTGCAAAATGCTTTGATCAGGTTTCCACGGTGATCTCTAATAACTCCGCCACCGGTCGCCAACCCTGGATTTCCTTTTGAGGCCCCATCAACGTTGAGTTTTGCACTGCCATTCGAAGGCGGGATCCACTTGACCGCGAAAGCTCTCCTCGGCTGTGTGATGAGAATTTGACGGCAAATGAAATGAGAAAAAAAGATGTCATCAGCTGGTCCAGTCCTATGAAATGGTCGAATGGTAGAGATGCTTCGCAACTGGGAGCATATATGAGTAATGATGTGTTGAGGTGTGGTGAAATGACCTTCAAAGATTGCCATATTTTGTGCTTTCCATATGAACCAGCAAACCAAAGATGGCATATACAAATCTACAATGCAAGGGTTTTGGAAGAAGGTTCATGCCAATACCACCAAGAATTTGGTTTACCGAGTATTGTGGAGGATGGGGGAAAAAGAACTTCAAGCCATGATTCAAAGCATAGCCAAATGATGATGGCGAATTCACATCCTACAAAGAGGCGATCCAAAGTTTCCAGATTGTTGCAAAAAGAGCATTTCGAAGCCAAAGAGACTCCCAAGTTGATTATTATGTTGTCAAGGGGAAGCTTTTTGTTCAGAAGTCGCCACATGAAGATAGAAATCTTGATTTGTAGCCTGCCATCCCATATCATTTTCTAAGAGAGCATGGAAGCATGTGAAGGGAGGGTGGATGAGATTGAAAATTTACCATTTGTTGAGAGAGTCCACACTAGCTCGTCTGGTTCATTAGATATCTGGATAACACTTCCATGAAGGAGCTGCCTTATTCTTTCTAGCTCTTGAAGTGAATAATGGTCATTCAAACACGAAAGATTCCAACCATTTGTGCTCCATAACTGGGCAATAGTGAGGTTTGGCTCGGACACTTGGCTGACTAACATGAAATAGGGGCTCTGTGGGCAGCCATGTATCAAACTAAAAAGAGGACTGTCCGTTGCGTATCAAGAATAGAAAGCTGCATTCTGCTTCTTGTCGACTTTTTAGCATGCACTTCCATATGTAGAGTCTTTGTGTCCCTCCTGTATCAGGCGAGGGTGGGAATGACAATATCTTGCTTGCATGAATGTGCACCACAAGGAATTACCCTTCCGAAATTTCCACCACAACTTGGTACGAAAACCTTTGGCCAAATCCGATAATGAAACAATCCCAAGTCCATTTGCCTCTACTGGACGACAAATTGATTTCCATGCAGCCCAATGGTGTTTACTACCCAATTCCGAGTTGCCCCAGAAGAAGTTGGCGAATGCCTCTTCAAGTCCTTGATAACAGCTTTAGGAAGTTGGAGAACTGTGAAGAGGTATATTGGAATGCTACTGAGAACATGCTTTATCAAGATTAATTTACCTCCGGGAGACAGAAATTTTGTTTGCCACCCAGCAATCCTATTCTAGAGGTTATTTTCTCAATCATTGGCTGGAAAAGAGCTTTTCTTTTCTTTGGGCAGCCAAGGTATGTAAAAGGAAGGAACCGTTGTACAAAACCTGTTTGAATCATCCTTACTGTTGAAAGTGGAGCATTTTTGGGTGTGTAGAAAGAACTTTTGAACTTGTTAAAGAGCTGCCCAGATGAAGCTTCAAATTGAGTGAGAAATTCCATGAGGCTTTTGATAGACTTGGCCTCTCCCTTTGTGAAAATAACTATGTCATCCGCAAATGCTAGGTGGGTGATTGGTTGGCATTTCCTTGGCAATACATAATCTGAGATTTTCCCCCCCTTGATATTGAGCTTTCAATCGCCGTGAGAAGGTTTTCATTGCAATTATGAAAATGAGAGGTGATAAGGGGTCTCCCTGGCGAACACCTCTGGTGGACTTGAAAAAGCCTTTCGGGGAGCCATTGAGAAGGATGGAGAACCAGCAATTTTCTAACACGTTCTTCAAGATGGCATTCCAATTTTCATTTTGTACTAAACCCAAGTTTTTGCTGAACTGCATAAAAGAAAGACCAAGAGAGGCAATCAAAGGCCTTTGCTAAATCAAGCTTGAAAATGATGTTACCTCCTCTGGTTTTCCGGTTTATGAACTCGACAATCTCCTGAACCATCAATTTGTTATCGGTGATGTCTCTACCTTGTACATAAGCTACTTGCTCCTGAGAAATAACTTTGGGCAGCACTAAAGATAATCTATTAGCCAATATCTTGGTGTAGATTTTATTGAAAAAGTACAAAGGCTAATTGGTCTAAAGTTATCAAAAGATGAAGGGTTCGTAATTTTTGGGATCAATGCTATGAGTGTGCTGGTAAAAGCTCTGGGAAGCGGCTGCCCTTTCAAGAAATCTTTCACTGCATTACGAAGGTCATTTTGTATGATTTACCAGCAGGTGGTGAAAAATACTCCATTAAAACCGTCCATTCCAGCAGCCCCATGTGGGTTAAGGCCAAAAGTTGCCTCATTGAGCTCGTCCATAGTGGCGGATGGCTCGGCAAGCAGCTTTTTGTTATCCTCTTGTGTGATTACTTGCGAGATGTTGTTCAAGAGATCATGATTGATATCTGAGTCGCCTGGGGCTGTTAAAAGATCCTTGAAGTAACTGATACCCTCTTCTTCAATGAGCTGCCAATCTTCCGTCCACGTCCCATCCACCTTATGCCTCGAGATGTTCAATTTGTGTCTCTTTGTAAAGAGTGAGGAATGAAAGAATTTTGAGTTTTGATCTCCTTCTTTGAGCCATTTCATGCCCGATTTTTGTCTCCAGAAACTTTCTTTTTCGGCAAGGCATTTGGCATGTTTGGCTTGTGCATGGGCAAGTGCAATTTGGTTGTGTTGAGTCGGCTGTTGCAAACAGGTAGTTTCGCACTATTTGACTTGCAACTCAACTTTCCTCACCTTGTCAAAAATCTTACCAAAGATGGTGTGATTCCAATTCCTTAATTTTGCCTTTAGCCTTTTGAGCTTTGAGGCAAGAATTTTAAGTGGTGACGAAATGCTGCCCAAACAGTGAAGATGCCAATTATCTTTGATAACCTGCACGAAGAGAGGGGGTTAGTCCATGCATTTAAAAACCTAAACTGCTTTGGCCCAGATGACACTCCATTTGATGTCTTGAGGAGCAGCGGAGAGTGATCCGAACACGTTTTGAGCAAATGTTCCACCGTGATTTGCTGAAATGTAGATAGGAATTGTGAAACCCAGTATTTTACTAGCCTTGTTCTTTGATTTTTAACTGGTTTAAAATGTTTTTCATATTATTTTTAGTCATTAAGTACTTCAACTTATTCGTTTTTCAATTCGGCAAAATTTTTCGATTTACGCGATTTCGGTTCCGGCGGGTAAACGGGTCAAAAGTTGGACTAAGTGTAATTAGTGCATTGTGGTGTGTGAGTGTTGTTTGATGGCTGATTTATAATGTTAATTTAGTAGCAAAAATTAGTTTTTGGGTTAAATAGTCAACTTGGAGACTATTTGGTCAAATGGGGAACTATTTGGGCTCATCAACCTTGAAATCTTTTTAGTCTTCTTCTTGCTTTGTTTCTTCCTCATTTCTATAAGCTGCTGGCCGAACTCCTCTTCCCCATTTTCCCCTGTCTTTTCTTGGATATCAAGTATAAATCACTTGGAAGGTAAGATTTTATGTATTTTAGCACTTTATGGCTTATGGGCTTTATGATCCAAGCTTTAATTTCAAGTTTTGTAGGATTCCTTATGGCTGAAAGAAAACCCTCTTTGCAGCCTTATATGTTATGATTTATGTATGTTATGGGTTGTTTTTAGTGTTTTGGAGGTTGGGAAGTGATTGGGGTTGATTTTTAACAACTTTCCATGGTTAGATTACAAATTTTAAAAATTATGAGTTGGGGTTTTGTCTTCCATATGTGGCCTAGAGTGTTATGCTATGAATGCTTATGTCTATGCACATAATGATGTTTTAAGAGTGTTTTAAGGTTAGTTTGGATAGGAATTGAGACTTGAAACCAAGTGGAATTGATTTCCCTTCATTTTGTAAGTAAGCGGAAGTTTGACGCAGCTAGGAAAATTTGGATAATTGGTTATGTTTGAAGGGTCTTTAATAATCTTTTGATGGTTTTAAGTGTTTCCTTGGTAGTGGGATGGATAGGAAGCAAGTTTGAATCATGCGTGTGGCTAATCGGTAAAAATTTCAGTTTGGTAGTAAAGAGGAATTCCAACCATAGGTTGTTGCTCTAATGTTGTAATAGAGTTAATTGTAGTGGTTATGGAGTATGGATTGTTGTGGAATGCTATTGATATAGTCCCGGCTATTGCTCCGGTGAATCTTTCCGTTTATGGATTTTGTTGGTTGGTTGAATATGTTGTTTTGAGTTGGGTTGTAACCAAGGTCCCTTGAATACCTTGGAATTAGATTTTGTTATTGGTTGAATATGTTGTTTTGAGTTGGGTTGTAACCAAGGTCCAAAATACCTTCTTATCCCATCTTGTTGGCGGGAGTATAACCTACTTATAGCCTAGGGAGAGGCGAAGTTTTTCGGTTTTTCTGGAAAATTGAGCTTATTATCTCCTAATCTAGCTGTAATACTAATTTGAGGGGTTAACTAAGTGTTTTGACTGGGGTTTTAGCTTGTCGAAGTTGGTCGGAATTTGTGAAAAGGTCATTTTTGACCAAAGAGCTGTTGGTGTCGTTTTCTATCGTTTCACGTCATTTTCGCTTCCCTAGTCATTCCTTAACTTCTACATCTCTTCTAAGAGTCCTCTTATATTTGTTTTAGGTACCACGCCACCTACCGCCGGCGATCGCGTTCAGTGAAGGGACATGCAGTTTTTGCTTTGATAGGTGGGTAACATAGACCCTCTTCCGCTAGTATTTTGTTTAACGACTTTCGAAATATGTTTGGATGGATTTTAGAATGTGTATGATGTTTGGAACTGCACTTTTACCAAGTTTTGGAATTATTACATATGAAATCGGGACCAAGCTATTTTATGTTAATCAAATGATATGTTTGCAAACTCTTTTGATATGAAAGACAAACATTTTATAACTGTTTTGGCTCATAGGTGACCTAGGTATATAATTTTGGATGTGTTTTGAAATGTTTGATATGGGACAACAGTTCTATAGTCATCCATGGGACGCCATGGTATTGCTATGTATCATAGAGAGTGTGGAAACCTGTCTCTTATACACATCTAGATGTGTATAAGAGACAGTCATGAAGCAGTTTTTTTTTTTAAAATGTCTCATGCCTTTTAAACATCAATAAATCATAATCATAGATACTCATGCTATTTTATTATATTCGGATTTGAAACGTACTTGGATTTGCTAGTTTTTAGGACTTTATTAAGACTATAAATAGGCCTCATCATATGGACGTTTTTCATGCTGACGTTTAAATGGCATGATACATTTTAGAAACTACTTATGATTATGGTTTATTGATGTTTAAAAGGCATGAGACATTTAAAAAAAAAAAACTGCTTCATGACTATGGTTTTCGCAAATGTTATTATCTTTATGTTTTCTTTTTATGTCTTCGCAATGCTTGGCCCCATTTGAAGAGCTTTTATGATATCCACTGAGCTAGTTATGCTCACCCCACGTGATTTATAATTTTTCAGATTAGGTGCTTATTTTTGACTCTCCACCACCATCGTTAGCAGCTGTATCATAGATTTGTCTCCTGTCTACACATCTAGATATAAGAGACAGCTACATAAGAGACAGAAAGTCATAAGGACCTTCTCTTTTGTATGGAGAGGAAGGGAAAACCAGCTGTCTTTTGTATTGATGAACTTTGTTTTTGTTGTAGCATCTTTTGTACTAAGAAGGAATTTTGTAATTCGTATTTTTTGTGTAAAAATGAAATATTCGGTTTTATAGTTAAGAAATGGTTGGATGGTTCTATTACATTGCAGTTAAGTTTGTTGCTCTGTTCGTTTGTGCCTTGCGCTTTGGACCGGTGTGCCATTAGCGCGGCGTGTTACGGTCCCGTTTTTGGGGCGTGACAGGAATGCCTGTTTGCATACATAACGATCAAGTCTTTTCCAAACCAAGTTGCCACACACTTATCTATTACCTCTCCAAGTGAATTTGCAGCCTTGATATGCCATGTTCATAAGGCCACAATCTAGGAGGCAATCGTTGAATTCATTTAAGGCTTCAAGGTCCACCAAAGAAGAGCCCTTATACTCATCCAAATTGGAGATTACATTGAAATCCCCCCCCACCAGCCATGGATTTGAGGATTGTACCGCACGGAGTTGTTTCCATAAACTTTTTCTTTCGTATTTAGTGCATTTAGCATAAATGAATGTGGCTAGGATATCATGTTGGAGTTGATTATAAGAGATGGAAACATGCATGAGCTGGTCTGAGCTTACCAATGTAGAGACTGCAAAAATTTGGTTCCAAAAAAGCCAAATCTTCCCATTAGGGTTGGATATGCAGCTATCAAAGCCTAACCTACGAGCAAAGGAATGAATCCGGTCTTTGTCAACCATCATTTCTAACAAAGCAAGGATTTTTATTTTTGTGTTCTTTCGTTAACTATTTTATTCTTCGAATTGAGGGTTTATTAAAAGCATATTCACCCCTCGAATGTTCCATACCAGAAAATAGTCCATTAATTGGGGGAGGAGGATGGCAATTTGGAGAGCCTCGTTCGCATCCGAGGCATGGTGTAGGTGCGTTTCCTTCTAATATTTTTCTTTGGACAGGCCTAATTTTGGACAAGTTCCTTGAATCCGTGAGGTGTTGTGTTGACATGGCTATTATTTCTCGTGAGGTATCCGTGTCTGAAAATTAGCAAGGAAGCTCCTCCATTATTCGGATAGCTGCAAGGGCTTGGTCATCATTTGTAAGAAGTTGAGTTGGCCGCTCATGTGTCTCATTTGGAGGAATTGGCTGCTCTTTTGAATGGGTCAACTCTATTTGTTTAGATAAGGATAATTCCAGGTTTGTTATTATGCAGTTTGAATTGGTCAACCCTTTTTCCAAGGGATTAGGATGCTGAATTGATAGGCTTGTTTGAGGAGTTGCAACCACCTTATCTTCTGTTGAATTCAAAATTTGAAATTCCAGGTTTGTTGGGCAACCTAAAGTTTCAACCACCTTATCTTCTGTTGAATTCAAAATTTGAAATTCCAGGTTTGTTGGGGGCCAAAGTGGTGGTGGTTCAGCCACCGGATTGGTGGCAACCGCCACTTTTGTTGCCAAAATTTTAGAAACTCCTTGTTCTTGATGTTGTGCCACCTCCATGGGTTGAACCGTGGTGAGATCATGTTTTGTAACTACTCCCATCGGGTTTTTGTTTGTTGTCAAATGGTTCTTTGATGAAGGAAGTGAAACTTGAACATTCAAAGTCGTCCCATCATTTCCGCATGAAGGTGATACAATTTTCTTTGTTCCAGAAGGTCCAGCTTCATGATGCTTCACTGGTGTCCAGCGCATTTGGATTGATGCCTTTGTGTGATACTTCATGTGCTCACTAAGACCCGTTGGTTTGTTTGCCAACACCGACTCTCCTTTCCTGCATGCTTCGTTGGTGTGGCCTATTTTCTTGCACTTTGCACAGTAGCATGGCACTTCTTCATAGCTGATTTTTTGCCAAATGCCTTCCTTACCAACCCCCAGCCAAACTCTAGAAGGGAGCTCAGAAAGGATGTCGACTTCCACGCATACTTTTGCAACACTTGGCCTGGTGAAATTTGCGGTTGCCAAGTCAAGTTTGAGAGAAGTCCCAAGCGCTTGAGCGAGGCTAAACACGGCATGTTTGTTGAAGAAGACTGATGGAAGACCTTCAAAAGTAATCTAGATGGGAACTATGGACGGTTCCTCTTTGGTGGTAAAAAGTAGATGCCACTTGAGTATTCTCATGTAGTATCCATTAACAAACCAAGTGTTCTTGAGCCAGCTTCTCAGATAATCCTCCTCCAAAGAAAATCTGATAAGAATGTGCTTGTAGTCAAGGTATCCGATGGTAAACTGACCTTTGAAACCAATGGTATGAAAGCTTTTTCAGAGTATTTCTATATTTGGCTTACCCCTCGGAAAGTTACCAACCAGTGTGTATCGAAATGGTGCAGCAAGCTATTGTATTTCTTCATTGGAGAAAATATTGCTGGTTTTCCCTTGTGCGATTGGAGGGCCTTCAATGGATTGTTGGAATTTGGGGTTTGAATGTTCAGATTTTGGCCAGTCGAGAGTACTTGTGCAAAGGATTTGGGTTGCCCTTCAACCGGTGGTTGAAGGGCAGCTTGATCGGCCATGACCGAGAAAACAAAGTGTAATAGGAGTATGTGGATTCTAAGCTTTAGAGTGAGAAAATGTAGAGAGAAGGAGGAGAGAATTTTCCCCAGGCTTCAAAACCTTATGTTATTTAGCCACAATTATCCTTTTTATTTTATCATTCTTTCTACCCATCACCTTAGTAGTTAGTGTTGGTGGTGTACAACATTAGTGCTATGTGAACAATGTTATGGATGGTTGGGAAGAATATGAGTTTTGTTTGTTGGGAAAAAAGTCATGTCTATGACTTTAACATTTGTAATAATCCCCTATGTTATGTAATGCATTGTTGAAAAAAAGAAAAAGAAAAAAAAAGAAGAAGGACAATTCCTTGTAAGTTGTGTTAAATGTTTTGAATTAAGAAGGACAAATTCCTTCTAAGTTGTAATAAAGGTGTATTTTTTCCTTCTAAAGTGGTAATTGGTTAAATGCTATGGTTGTTCGGGAGATGTTCTGTCGGATTATAGTTTGACGTGATTCACTAACATATATAAGGTGATCTGAGCTACTTTATCCAAATATATATCCTACCTTTTTCCCTTAAGATAAAGACCTATTTGATCCTTGGTTTGAGTTCATTTGTATTCGTGAGTATTGTGTGTGTTAATTTCTTCCAACATATTTGTCATTTGGTGAACTCTTGTTCAATGAATTTTTCATTGATTAGTGAGTGAGTGATATCTGCTTTCTTAAGTGGAGAGATTAGTACTTTCATGGTGATTTGGGATTGATTAGCAAAATTTTCTTATACACATATTTGGTTCATTTCTCTACTCGTACAATTTTCCTTGTTATTGTTGATACATTTGAATAAAGATAATGTGTTTTAAGTCTTTGTCTATTTTTTTTTGCTTAGAACTGCAAAACCTTAAGTTGGAGGCATTGATAACCCTAAGAAATTAGCATTATTCCAACTCTTTTTCGTACGGCTTTTGCACTAGTTTTGGCGTTTTTAAATTTTATGTGTGTATTTTCATGTGTTTCTATTTTTATGTGTTTATATGTTTAGTATAGTGTTTTAATGTTTATTTGATGTTATTTAGCTTATATTTATGAATGTATGTGTTTTGGTTTTTACCTCATTCCTGTCAGAATTAGAGTTCTTTATACGTTATTGTGTGTCTTTTGTTAATAGTTTTAGTAAGTGTTCAAGTATTATTTTAGAGTTCTCTTATCGATATTAATGTGTGTTATTGTTCTAGGGTCGTATAGAAACAAATAGTGTATCACTCGAATGTCGGATGGAAATTTTAGAGGCAAAATGGCAGAAGTATGCAAAGCTGTCAAAGGGGGCTCAGTGATGGTGAAACATAATTTTGAGCATTTTTAGGGTTTTGGGTTTTTGTCTGTTTTGGACCCGTTTTAGTGCGTTTGGAAGCCTATTCAGAGACCTACACTTTGTAACTCTTATAAACTATAAATAAGGGTCTTTAGGACCTCAAAAACATATTCTTTCTTAGCTTCCCTTTGGGGGGGGCTACAAGATTAGACCAGAATTTTTCATTCTTTTTCAAGAAGGGTTGAAGATTGACAACCTTGGACCAAGAACTTTCGATTCTTCATTAGAGAATATTTTTTTAAAACCCTTAATTCTTGTGGTATTGCTCTTTAATTATTCACTTTCAATCATTGATTTCTTTAATTACTTTCTTAGATTAATGTTGAGACTAGTTTACATGCTTTCAATAATTTCTTTTATGATTATGCTTTTATTCATGTTGTAAGGATTAACGTTGGATGATACCAATTCCATTGGTTAATGATTAACTTGATCATAAATTGGAATAATCATAAGAATTGGGTATTAATTAGCACAATTTGACAATTCTAAAGAGTAGCTAACTTTAGGAATTTTGGTTAGATTGGCTAAGGTGATATGGTAATTGACATTCTGTCATAGACCTGTGTTAGATTATTTGGTTAGTTATTTTGAGATCAAGGTGGTGGGATTAATTAATTAGTTCAAAAGAAAATTTTATATAGATAATACTCAAATTAATTCAATTAGGATAGAGAGGTCTTGACCATTAGTTAATTTTTTAGGGTTCAATCGTTGAAGGTTTCAAGGTTGATTTGACAAATGGGAATTGAACTTCCACGCGTTATAATTGGACCACTTAATTGATTGAAGTAATCAAAATCGGGAATCAGCTATTCTAACCCTAATCCACTATTTCCATTAGTTAAAGTCTTTAATTCTATTTTATTCAACTCTCTCTCTCTCTCTCTCTCTCTCTCTCCTATTTTGATTCTTTAAATAGCATTCAAACTAAATAATAGGTACTTGCTAAACCAATTCTTGTGGTTTCGAGCCATATTTCCACTATATACTATTTGACCCCGTATACTTGTGGTACTTGGCGTTATCTAATTAAATAGTAGAGTTAGGTAATTATAAACAGAATTACTAGATATTTCCCATATTAGAGGGGGAATGCCTATTCCAAGTTCTTCCATGCTTCAATGAAGGAAAAGCATTCGAGATTAACCATCCATAAAATTAAGGGTACGGATTGTTCTTGGCCGGATGACTATGCTGAAATTAAATCTGCTCCTACCACTTTCTTTTAGAATCTTCTCAAAGTCGTGGCCGCCATTGATAGAAACATGATCGGTAAGCTACTAGAAAACATCCCAGCTCTCATACCAAAAGAACAAAATATGAATATAATTTGGCTTGCCTCATTGGATGAAGTGAAGAAGGCAATTTTTGGCATGGACATGATAGTGCTCCAAGACCTTTTCTGGTTACTTTTTTGTTCATTTCTAGGAAATTGTAGCCAACGATTTGTTACTTGTCGTACAAGATTTATTTGCAGGTGTCCTGATCCCAAGAAGTATTGCTAGTTCCTTGATTGTTCTGGTTCTGGAGAAAACACAAACCTTAAGGATTTTTTTAGAATTCAAGCCTATTTCTATTTGTAATTTCCATAACAAAATTCTAACAAAGGTTCTTTTTAGTCAATTAGCTCTACTTTTACCCCTGCTCATCTCTTTAAAGAAATTTGCTTTTGTTGGAGGCCAAGCCATCTTAGATCTAAAAGTTGGTTCAATTACTTAGATAGAAGCCTAGGGGTCACAATATGTTGATAAAGTTAGATATGATGAAGGCTTTTGATTGGGTCTCATGGGAATTTTTTGAAGGGGGTTCTTCTGAAATTTGGTTTAATGTTGAGATTTGTAAGCCTTATGCATAATAATTTACAACATAGCTAGTTTTTTTGTTCTAATCAATTGAGAGATCTGTTGTGGTTTTTTTTCAAGCATCTAGAGGAATCAAACAAGGGGATTCTCTCTCCTCTTTCCTATTTATGATTTGTTCAGAAGCTTTGAGTAGGGGTCTTAAGGCTATTTCATGGTAGGGCTTAGTGCAAAACTATGCTTTGTATCCTCGCGAGGTTGTGAGCCAATCGCCCAATGAACATTTGCAGATGATGTGATGTTGTTTACAAGGGGTAATAAGAAGTATGAAACATCTCACGAATTTTCTTGAAGTCTATCAAAATGGGTCTTGTCACGCCCCGAGCCTGCTAAAACTTTACACAACATTCGCCATATTTCCATGTGTATTACTCGAAAATACAAGGCATCATAATTAATTCATAAAATTTATAAGTATTTCACTACATAAAAATAATAATAAAACTTGCAAGTGATACAAATTCAGCTTAACATAAGAAGTCACAAAGTACTTTAAGGATTGACTTGTCCTTGAACTACAAACTCAAATTTTAATACTAGTAACATAAATTAAATGCTAATAAAGGTCTTGAAATTCAACCTAGCAATCACCAATTTCGACTGCCTTTGACTCCTTTATACACACTTGTACTTACTATCTACTGCAAAAAAAATGTTGAATATGTAGGGTGAGCGAAACGTCATTCAGCAAGTAACTTAAACACTTATACCTCCTCCATAGTGAACCATACATATATTTATACATACATATGCATTAAAAGAATTTTTAAAACAAGCAAACATTCATGTTTAGTACTACATATATAATTTGCAAAACCATCATGTACTTGATCATGAATACATATAATTTCACATGAAAGGAGGCATGCCATGACTTTCTAAAATTTCGTAAAACAAAACAATTTGGCTCATCTACTAGTTTCCATGCCTTAACCGACACTGAGTACTCAGTCTAGTGCTGCCTCACAAGAAAAGGTTGTCTTGATACCCAACTGAGTACAAGGGACCATGAACACAACACAACTAAAGGGCCGACCTTGCGCTGACACAACTGATCCATAACATGAGTCAACAGTCTGATCTGAACGGCTGCAGTTGACAAAAATGAACCATGGTTCATCAGTCTCAACATGTCCATAATATCAGAGCCAACATGAACGCGAAACATAACATACAACATGCGTGACTATAATCATATGACATGCCACCTCTCTTAGCACTTAAAAATTTCACAAAATACATATTGTTCGGTTTTTGTCTTACAAAAATAGCATTTAAAAATCATTCAGTTCATAAACATTCTTCAAATTCCATGAAGGAAGTAAGAGTCACTTACCTCGAATGTTTCCAAATTTCATGCCTTGACTAGATCTTCGTAAACATTCTTATTTTTCTTAATTTTTCAAGACTAGAAATAATTCACAACAAGAATGAACTTATATTGATCTTCCCAATAAAAAGTCGTGACTAAAATACTAATTTCAGCTTTGACAATGTTTACTAAAATGAACCAATCTTGAGATACACAACTCCAAAAATTGCGAGCTTTATACCGTTGTAAACTAGATTCAAAATTCTACAATTTGTGAAGAATTATTCTTAGATTCTTACTCTA
This sequence comes from Cinchona pubescens, assembly GCA_025175665.1. Lineage (NCBI taxonomy): Eukaryota > Viridiplantae > Streptophyta > Magnoliopsida > Gentianales > Rubiaceae > Cinchona > Cinchona pubescens. The sequence continues at coordinate 1,429,428 of JANKKI010000039.1, read as the reverse complement.
ATATATTCAGATTTAGTCTCAAATCTACAGAATCATCACAAGTTCATATACCAATTTTTAGAATAGATATGATTCACTAAAATCATCATGTCTTGACTAATAGGCACAGTCCAAAACTCATGTTCTCTATGTCGTTGGAAACTTAAAACAATATGCTAAAACTTTTATGAAGGAATGATTCAGAGATTCAGATAATATTCTATTAAAAAATTATTCCAAACTCAGTACATAAATAAAGACGAATCTGTCCAAAGTTATCAGTGTTGATTTTTTTATCAACTTTGAAAATTTTGTACCTTCGGTATAAAACTAGTTATAAGGAGATCTTTATAGAAAATTAAACCTCTATGAGTCTAGTTTGAAACTCAACAAACGGTAATCCATTCTGATGTTCCCACACCAAGATATAGCCAATTTCTCACAAGTGTGCAGTGCTGTATGGAAAATCTCAGTTACAGGATTTTTCTTCTAATTTTGAAAATTCACTAATATTAATACACAATGAATCAGATTTTCATGCCCCCAAAACAGGACAATGACACATCGCATATCAGGATCACCCCAAGCGTGCAAGGCACAGTACAAGAGCAATAAACAAACCATAATACCGTATCATTAGATCTCAAGATCAACCAAAACAAAATCTCAAAAGTATATTCCACAACCATGTCCATAACAATCCACGATGACCAAATCACACTTATATACAAGCACTAAACCACAAACAAAACGACAATAAAAAATTCTAATAAGCCATTAGGAACACAGGCCTATACACAATCACAAACTCACACAAAGACGATGGATAGAAAAAATCTAACTCCAATAACTGGGCTCCACACTGTAATCCCCTCTCGGATCAGCACTCGACTCAGGACCTGTCTCATGTTGATCCTCGACTGCAAACAAGGGTAAAAACAATAACGGAGTAAGCACATAGTGCTTAGTAAATAACATTTAAGCCCAATTATAGTTAACATGTATACAATCAGTGCAGGGAACAATATACGTGACATTTTTAATAATTAAAATACAAATGTCAATCAAGGAGCTCATGGTCCACAAAAGTCTTCCCGGCACTGGATCCAGGTCTACCTATTATCCGCCCGAGTAAACAATGCATAACGGAGTGTCTATTACTTGTCTTCCCGATAGACTGGGTATAACATTTATGAAGCAGAGTACTCAGTATATCATTTCATTTACTCACTCATAGCCAAGTTCACTCAAGTGACCTATTGAGCTCTTCACAATAATCATTTATTAACACATAGGGCAATAATGAACAAATAACACATTACATAATGAACACACAATTTATAAATGTACTTACCTTATAAACATTACTCAAAAATAAATATACTTACCATAATATCAATTATTCTAGGGTTACAAAACAAATCATATACAAGGCATCGATAAAAAGGCGTAAACGTTACTTACCTCGAAAATCGATTTCGTAGATGTATCCTAATTTTGATGGTCTAAAACTCTAATCCCGATTCACCTAAACCAGGAGAGTGTTATACCGTTAGGATAAAAATCAAGGTAGATAATTCACTTTTGGGCATCACCCAAATTCTCAAAGTAGGCAATAATCGAACACAAACAAGTAAGGTTGACTTAAATATCGCGAAATAGGATAAAAGTCTAAGAATTAGGGTTCATAATTTCAAGTATATCACCAAAATAGGAATTGTCAAAATCGTCATTCAAATCTCACAAAAAACAATAGTTAAAAAGTCATTTCAAACCACAAATCAAGTCCCAGCAGCTCATAAACATATTTGGTAATAAAATCAATTCACAAACGACAAAAATTAAACAACTTAATTTCTTGAGGAACTTGAAATTTAACATGAAAACCATGCAAAATTTGAAGTAAAACTTACTTGTCAAGATGGATTCTATGAATACTCTTGTATCACCAATTTGATTTGAGGAGCAAAATTCCTAAACTAGTAATTGGATTTGAGAATTGGAAAAGAAAGTTTTTGGAAAAAAGTTTGAAGCTTGCTACGGTTTGGAGGAAAATGGGTTCTTCTGGAATTGTACATAAGACTTCATAAGGAAGTCTTATATAATTTTTTATTTACACTTTAGTCCCTCAAATTTTGTAAAATTATACTTTTACCCGAAAACTTTAGAAAATATTTAAAAAGGATAAAACGATTATTTAATAATTGAAAACGATAGTTATGGATATTTAAAAAAATATGATCAAGTACGAAAATATGTGGAATGGAGTGAAAAAGTCGGGTATTACATAGATCATGAAATTATATTAGTTTAAAGATCTATGAGTCTAGTTTCTAACAAAAAAAGGCAATTAAATTAGAGTTTTCTACACTAAGATATGATCTTTTAACGAAAGTTGTGCAAATCTATCTACAGTTACGAGTTTTAACTTACTACCATAATAAATGAATTCTATGCTATCAAATCAATTCTTAATCATGTTATTTTCGTCCTAAACCCATATATGAACAATTATAGACATGAATATACCGATTTATCGTAAAATAACAGAACAATTCTCACCTTAATTAGAATATTTCTCCCAAAATCGATGGTTCTTCATTCTCTCTTCTTCCCCTTCATCTTCTTGGTTTTCTTCTCATGGTAGGATTATTCTTCTACTACCTCCTAACATCGATCTATCCTCCCTCTCTCTTATTCTTCACTCTCTTGTGTTTTGCTTTCTCTCTTTGACTCTCTCTCTTCCATCAACTAATACGTCAGCTAAGAGTGTGATTACAAAGTTAATTAAAATAACATAGGATTCTTATAAATTGGGTATTTTGCACCAATCTCTCACGCTTATCTCGGTAGAATTTAAATTCTTATTTTAAAAGTTGGTTAGGATAATAAAGTATATAGATAAATATTGTTTTGACTAAATTAATTATGTAAATACGTATTTAGTTTGAAATAAAGTAGGTATTAATAAAATGCCCTTTTTTACAATAAAATAACTTTTAATTTTTCTACTAAAAATTATTTTTCTTAGAAACAGTTCTTTTCAATAATTTATAAAATTATTTTTTTTATCCATTCGTTAATATAATTATTTAGTAAAGAAAATAACTTTTTTTAAGGTAATTTATTAGTGAAAATTTTGAGGTTTCACGGGTCTAGATGTTGTATAACTAGATCAATGGACTTTCTAAACACAAGAGGTATATGTTTTCTCATAAAGTTGTAGTAGGTTATGTCAAAGGACTTTTCAACACATTATGGGGTTATCTAATATGTTGGTTGCCCACTCTTCAAAGGCAGGAAGAAGTCTAATATTTTTTCACAAATTAAAGCAGAATCTCATAGGAAAATTGGCTGGATGGAAGAAAAAACTACTATCCCTCGTAGGTAGACTTATCTTGATCAAACATGTACTCTTGGCAATCCCTACTCATATTTTGGCTGTCGTAAATCCACCCTTGTTAACTTTTAAAGACTTGGAAAGATTGACGGCTGATTTTGTCTGGGGGAAGACAATGGTGTCCAAAAGAAACACTAGAAAAATTGGAAATTTATTTGCCACCCTAGTTCTGAAAATGGGTTATGCATTCATTGGTTAAAAGATATTGCCATTGCTTTTACTTTGAAATTTTTTGTGGAATTACATATCTTGTAATACTATTTGGGCAAGCTTCATGCACACGAAATATCCCCGTTTCAAGGTGGCATGGCTCATGCTAATGCTTCACCAACTTGGAAGCGTGATGGTTCAACAAAAATATCAACCTATGTTTTAGTAGAACGGGTCCGCTCTTGTGAAGCTTTGGTTGGATGCTTGTGCAAGATAGAACTAGTTAATTTTGGCATCTCAATTCATCAGGGGCTGGAGCACTGTCATAGGGTAAATTGAGCATTGAGCACCCTAACCTGTGTATTAACCAAATCTTCACCAATGGAATTGTCTGTTAGCTGGAACAAGTTCATAGTAGTCTTGCTACTTGGGAATTCAATTTATGTCTAACAAACCTTTATTTCTATCAAATAGACTAAATAAGTTGTTGCAGAAGCCAACTTTTAGTGGAGATTTTCCAGTATGCTCAGCTTATGATATCTTAAGAGAAATCGACCAATACTTGCTTCGTGCAAATACATTTGGAGCAAAAGGATACCAAACCGGGGTTGAATCTTCATATGGCTCCTTTTGAATAAGCTTCTTCCATTCCTTCCAAATATCTTGATGCAAATGCAGTTTGAATGGTCTCTAAATGCCAATTTTGTTCCTCCTCCGAATCCATGGATCATATGTTCATTTCAAGTGCATTTAGTCAATTATTTTGGACATGTTTTGCTACTATTTGTGGAGTCAATTCGTTGTAGGTGGATAAATCTTTACATAGGTTGCAACATTAGTGGTTTAACTACGATGTCAACATCAATCAAATTTAGCCAATTGCTATTTGTTGGGACATGTAGAGAGCCCCATATTGAAGCTTTCTTCAATTTTGTTATAGTGACATCTGGTAGCCTCGGAACAATGTTTTGTGATTCTTACAAAAATATCCGCTAGATAACCTTTTGGTTTCAACTCCAAAATAATTCAACATCTTCAACAGAATGGTTTTAATCTTTTTATTGCAAAGTAGACTCTAAAAATTTTAAAATATTCCACTAGCTGAAACTACCAGTTGGCACTTTAAAATTGAATGTGGATAGTTCTTTGCTTGAGTACTCCTAGTCCATCAAAAGAAGAGGTGTGTGTCATGATCGTCATGGCTCGACTGTCATAGGCTTTGCAGAATTCATTGGAGAGGGAACGAGTTTGAAGGTAGAATTTAAACTGTTTTATTTGGTCTTAAGCTATGTTCTCCTAGAATCTCTTACCCCTTTTCGTTGAAATGGACTCCCAAATGGTGGTAGATATGGAAAATAAAAAAGTCAATAATCCATGGAATTTTGACATAGAGTGAGGACATCATTAGTTTGCTCTCCAACAGAATACTGATATCTCATGCTCATAAGGAAGTAATTTTTTCTTTTTTTACTGATGAACTGTCTATTATGGGCAATTGTCAACAGCATTTCTCTGCTTACATGTCCCAGACATTCCTTGGAAGATTAAAGTTCTTGCTATTATGAATGCTTCAGGGTTCCTTTCCTTTTAGCAATGCCAAGCACTAGTAGATAGAGCTTGTTTATCTTGCTTTAACTTTTTATTGCTAGGATGTTTTTAATTGACTACTGGGTTTTTACCCTTGATGTATTCTCTCATTTGGAGGTTTTGGCCTTGTCCCTTCCTTTCCTCTTTTAATTATTGATGAATGTGTGCCCAGCCTACCACCAAGATACCAGTGGTTTTAATTAAAAAATACAAACAATTGCATCAACTTTAGTTTCTAGGCAATAAATATTCAAAGATTTAATGAGAAATAGTCCATCTAATAACCTGTAATTTAACTGTTGTGTTTATGGTAGTTCCTAGTTTTTGTGGAGAATCTAGAAATCCAGCTACTAAAGTTATCTCTTTACACTCCACCAGTAGGTCTAGGATTATCCTAGATAATCCATCAATATTAAGTTTACAGAAGTTGGGTTTGCAAAATGCTTCTAAAAATAGTTCAATTTTTGCAGAACCTTGCTTTGATAAGGTCCTAGAAAGAATAAAAGAGGCTATGGTAATAGCACTTGAAAGAGCACTAGGTTTGGTTAATGATAGTTCAAACACAGTTTTGTTCCTAATAGAACTGTAAGAAGTAGTTTTTTTTCCTGATAGACCAACAAGTAAAGGAAAAGATAGAGGCCTGATAAATGTTCTGCTAAGGGGATCTTGATCTAAAAGAGCAACGAATTTTCATCTAGTCAAAAAAGAAGGGAACACTATCCAAAATATAGGACAATTCAATTTTTTCCAAACATTAGCAGTAGCTAAACATCTTCGAAGGACAAGTTTAGAATTCTCATTCTAAAGCCCCACAAATAGGATAGCTATCTTCTTGCACAAATTTTCTTTTAAAAAGACAAGCTTTTGTTGGGAGCTTACTAAGTAGAGCAAGCCATAAGAAGATTTTCACTATTAAGTTAGCATAGCACTTCTGAATCCAAAATGGATCTAGAGTATTAGACCCCTGTTTATCAGAATGATTTTGAGAGTAGATATAGAAGAAAAAAAATGCTATTTATGAATTCCATCTCAGAGTGTTACTTTGGTTTAAAAAGGATATAGTCTGGGAATAGTAACAAATATCTTGACCATGTCATCTGGCAATTAGGAGCAATATTTTTAATAAGGATTGTCTTGGAATAGTATCAAATGTCTTGGCCATGTTGTCTAGAATTAGGAGCAATGTTTCTAAACTTAAACCATATCCGATAGTTCGGCCGTTTAAACATGGAACTGGCTATAGTACCGGTCCGACTATACAAGATAGCCGAAAATGTCTAATAATCAGTCAAAACTGGTAAACTAGTATGATTTGCTAACGACCTTTTTGAAATTCTGGATATTACCAACGACTTCTCAACAATTCAATGCTGACTATGATTTCTATCACCTTTTTCGGTCATTATTCTCTCAAAAGTTAATCAAGCCATCACTATTTCCTCTATTTTTTTCTTTAAAATACTCAATAATTTTTGTTCATTTTTTAAATGGAGAAATGAGAACCAAGGACACTTAAAGCCCTAGATCAATAATCTGGGAGAGAAAAAATAAGGAAAATGCAGGGGGAAACGGAGAAAAAAGAAGAGAAGGAGGGGAGGCTGAGGACGAGAGATGAGAAAGAGGAGGGGAAATAAAGGGGAGAAGCATATGGGGAAGAAGATGAGTGGGACGTCGAGGAGGAGGCAGAAGGGAGAGGTAGACCAACTAGGGGAATGAAGACAAAATAAATAAATGGATTTCTAGGTTTTCTTCTTTTAGTAAAGTTATGAAGGCTTTGAAAAAGTGGGGGAATGATGAGTAAAATGATAGAGAAAAGGCACAGTAGGGCTCATGGGTCTTGAACTTTCATCCTTAGTGGTAGGCATAACTTCAACTAGCTAAGCTTCTACAACATTAATTGCCAAACTGTGGGTGCATCGATATAAATTTATGTTTTTGACAAGTGTAGTGGAAGTCTTCTAAATTGTCACAATCTAGAAGACCTAAAGGCTCTATAAATATCCATTCCCTCTCCAAACAAAATTCCTTTCCATTTTTCTTCCAAAAATTTCTATGGTTATATTCTAGAGTGGGAGAGAGAACCGAGAGAGAAAAGTTAGTGGGAGGAAGACCTTAAACTAAGTGACTAGTTTTCATTACTTTCTAACTCATCCTATCTGCAATTATACATGCTCTGTGGATATATTACTTTCTATTTCTTTCTATTGCTTCTTCTCAATATATTCATGCAAGTTAAAAATTGTCCTTTTAAGGATGGATTATTCTTATTAGTTTATATGATTATTGAGTGGAGTTCAATTCATGTACAAATTATTTATTGTGATCATGTGGTTTTCCAGTTCATGATAAAGATTGAAAAACAGAATGAATATTGTTTTTCTTTCAAGATTGATGGCTTGATGCCAAGTTCATGGTTATATGCATATAAGTGATTATCATACCTGTAATTGAAGTTTACATGTTCCCAGTGTTTAGGGTTGCTTAGATTTGTTTTCAACCAAAATAAGTTAGGGTTCCAAGAAGTGAAATCAAAAGTTTAAGTAGTTCTTCATCTTTTTATTAATTGTATTGTATATAGTTGATTATGCAGCCATAGAATATGTACAATCAAGGTAATTATGGTTGTTTATATGATGGATTTATAATTCGGAAATGCAAACTAAGCTTAGTTCAATAATATACATTTTTTAATGTTATATTTATCCTATCTATGCATTGGTTATATACTCTACTTCTCCATAATTTGGTTTTAGTACTATTTACTGAACAATATTTTACTCATCCTATTTGTTGATATTGTTTTAATATTGAGGACCATTATGAGGAGTGTGCTAATCATGTCAATAGTACTGAGCAGAAAAGGGACTACAGTATTGACTCCAGCTATTGGACCTATGTTGTGTTGGACTAGTAATGTGAGATTTTTCGTTTTGGTTGGCCTGTGTGCCAATGTACTGTTAGGGTTTGTTTTTATATCGATCGACTTTTTAATGCTTTGTGAGTTTCGAATAGCTTGTTGTATATAATTGTGTAATGTTTGTGTAAAGAAATGTCTATGACTTAGTACTTGTAAGCAATTGAATATGACTTGTTTAAGACTTTTATGTAAATGGTTTTGTGGTTATGGTTACTAATTGCTCTCGTTGTATAGCGCCTTGCACGCTTGGGGTGACCTCAAAGTGTGTCGTGTCATTTTCCCAATCCTAGGAGTTATGCTTTTAAAATCCTAAATGATCCTTTATTTGAGCTAAGTTTGTATTAGTGAAGGAGCAGTGAAGAATTGCTTTTTAATTTTGTATCACTAGTTAACCCTTGCAGTCAGTATTGTCTCATCCAAATGAATAAAATTGATTTTGTGACCATTTTTGCGTAAATATATTTTGGTGTTTTCATGGTGAGACTGCTTCAGTGGTCAAATTATTTTATATACTTGAATGATTCTTTGTTCAATACCTGGTCATTATTTGTTACTACCATTGTCTAATTATAAGAAGTTGATGTATTAGCTTGTGTTACTTTGTCTGTTGTATTCTTTTACTCGGGACTAATAAAAGTTTACGTTAGGGTGGTCCTATAACTCCACAAAATAGAGTTATTTTTCCATGCATTTCACTTTAGATTTGGGCTGGGTACATTTTAGGGTTTTGACTATGTACATGCTTTTAGTACTTTTTGGGTCTTAATCTTTTTGTGTGTTTATTAGCTTGTTACATGTTTTGTAGGTTGGTGGTTGGTTTAGCATTGAAAGTGCAAATAAAATGCAAAACAGTGTAGAAATCGAGAACATATAGTGGTTACCAAGTGCAATGGTGTTCCCATTTACTAAGGAACCAAGCGTCGCACAATTCATAAGTTTGAGTATCCAAGAGCAAAGCGTCACAGTGTTGTGATCATGGCCAAGTCCAAATGCCATGATGTTGCATCAAATTCTTAGACGGGTGAGTTTGTGACTCTTACGACTTTTGAGTCTGGATTTTATTTATATTTAACTTCCTGATGTAAAAAATAAACAAATTATGGTATGTATTATCTTTAAATAATATTCAATTATCAATTTCTAAACATGATTGAATATACAAATCATATAGTGGAAAAGATAAAACAAGTTCATATGGCATGTAGTTGGATTACATCAACACCTAACATGAAACTACTAGCTATAAAAATTAAAGATAAAAACATAAAAAACAAGAACGAGAAAGCAAACACTAGAAATCATGATGAATTGGAGAAGAATCACTGTTTGATGTCTCCTACAGACGAAGAGCGAAGTCCCTTTGACAATTCTCAAAGAATTTTTCTAGGGTTGTGAAAATTTAAACTAAGAAAAATATGTTTTAAACCCTATGATCATATCAAAACTACTGCATGTTAAAATAGGTCCCAAAGGGTCTTATTTCTATCTACAGGTTCTCCATATGTGTTGGAGCTAGTTCTAGACCGATAGTGGTCCATATGGTCGTTTAGTGCTCAAAAGAGTACTGAGAATTAGGGTTCCAAAGATCCTGATGATTCTAGTACTGTTTGTCTAGATAGACTCGAGAAAGAATTTTTGAAAGTAAAGAGAATTGAAATAGCTATTAACTTGAAAAGGACTAATGCAAATTAGGGAACTTTGTATCTTATGTGCTTCTTAATTGGATCTTGTTTGATTTAGTGTTTCATGGTTATTTTAGTTAGGTGAATCAAATTCCCTAGCATCCCTGTTTAGTTGTTCTCATCCATGCTTTTGTTATTTAATTGCTGTAGTCTTTAGTTTAGATTAGTGGTTAAACAACTCTTTCTTTTGTTTTCTCAGATAATGCTTATATTTTTGTTGTAATTATTTCTGTGCATTTCACTCTTCCTCGTGGAAGATCGTACTTGATACTTTTATCATTTTATTACTTATTCGACTACTGCACTCACCAAAATTAGCATGCATCAACTATCCCAAAGCTTTGACCATGAGGGAAAACTTCCAAGGATATCCAATTCTAATCAAATCCAATTCAGAGATAAAGCTTTTATCTTGATGCTCTTCCAGTAGCAAAGCCATCTTTCTATAAAAATTTCCTTTCAAAAAAGAAGTAGATAAACCTCGTACCTCCTCAATAATAGATATGTCCAAGGACTGAGTTGAAAAATTCTTGAATGATTTGTAGGGAATAATCTATTACCAGTTAACTAGAGAAAAGCTCAACAAGCTTAGTAGGACGATTCTGAGTTGTTTTATTAAGGTTTAACAGAATTAAAGGAAAATATGATGAAGAGGAAAGATTCAATAGCTAAAAGAGTTGAAGGTTTAGAAGGGAAAAAATAAAGGAAATATAGTGGGGATCATAAGGTTTATCAGAAATGGTGGAAGATACAAGGTAGAAAGAAAATAATGAAATTCCATCCTCCGATATGAGGCCAAATGAAGAAGGAACCATTTGGAAACAACACTCGTTAAGTCAACTACTGATGTCTTGGAAAGATTACAAGCCATTTGAAGAATGTCCAATAGTCTTCCATGTCCAACAAGACCTGTAAAGGTTGGCAAGAGCTGATCTCTTCCATGAGTCGAGTGGTGAAAATGTCTTCTTCCTTTACGGTTTTGGACGTAAATTGTGTACTTCTACTACACCATTTAGTGAGGTCCACATCTATCAGTGTTCTTATCTATTTATGTGGACATTAACTAGTAGGTCAAAACAAGAAGACAAAGAACAAAAAACAAAAGCACATAAATGAACAAGCACAATAGATGGATACAAGTCTATGAATATTTTTATACAATCTTCAACCACAAGCACAAACAATTTACTTTCATTGTTAGTTTAGTTATGAAACACCTTTTACTCCTGGTCCTATAAGTGGATATCTTCCCATCCAATTCATGAGCTATGCAATGATGTTCAAGTAATCCCTTGCTAAATGCATAACAATACACCAAGCACTTAGCAGCTACTGTAGTGTGTCGTACTCTTCCTCCATTATGTCCTAAGCTGAATGTTAGACGTTCAACATCTAAAAGGAATCTAACAATAGTTTTGAATGGGGTTTATATAATATCATGCTCTAGCCTCTTGTTTTCTATTTTTTGACCATCTTATGTTGTCAAAGCCAATCTGAAGGCTAAAGGACTTTGACTCTGTGATGGTGTTCAGTAAAATTTGATGTTGGTGACCCAGGAAATGGGCCATAAGGCCAAGTGAGAGACAGTGTAAGAATGCAAACCCTACAGATAAACTGACGAGACCCAGAATCGATGCGGAACCCAAGAACGCTTAAACAAATCCGAGTTAATAGATTCAAACCCATTGATTAAGAAATCAAGAATATGAAGTATCTGTTCTCGACTATACGAGATATCAACGCGTTGTCTATAACGAGACAAGAACCGACAGTGTTCAAGATAGGTAGTCGCAAGAATCAATCTTGCAAAATACCCAAGTCATTGGAAGACAAGTTGGAAAATTTTCTCACAAAGTTTTTTCTGATTATTGATGAATGAATAATCAGTTGGGGGTATTTTTTAACGTAATAAGGGGCTGGCCAAACCCTACAAAATAGGCCTAATACTAATAGGAAACATCCTTGCCAAATCCCAGCAGGCTTAGGATTGGAATACTAGACATAAAACCGGCTAAACTAATATTGATATAGGTTGATATTTTCTCCCCAAATAAAACCAAAATCCCATAAACAAATGCTAAAAATAAATCCTAACTTAATTGTTTAGAAATGGATGGCTGAATAGGGCCTTGGTCCAAATTAGGGTTTTTTGAAACCTTCGTGAAACTCTTTAATTCTTGGACTTGAATCTTCTTGGAGTTGGATTTTATTTGGCCACTTGTGCTTTACTTTGAAGAATTGGACTTTATGTATAAAACAATTGAGGATAGTCCAATCCAACTTGATCATAACACCTCAAATATGCTCTAATCTTGGCAACCTTAAGTCCAAGCTTGCTCTAGTTTTCATCTCCTAAACTTGTTACATCCTTAGCCTATCCATACTCATATCATTCCCTCCCTCCTCAAAAGGATTTGTCCTCAAATCCGAACCTGGATGGAAAAGGACAAACATTAAACAAAGGAGACAAAAATTTAAACAAATGACTTTGCCGAAGCAAGAAAAGATTCAATATATGCGGCACAAAAGTATCAAACACCAATGTTGAAAATAGATGTTGGGAAAATGGCTTGTGAAATAAAGAAATCATGGAGCACACAAACCCTAAAGTCATGGAGCATTTTACTTCAGCCAACAAATAAAAGAAAACTAGAAGATAGTTTTGAAAGATTGAACCAATCATGCTCAAAAAGACTATCACGCCACATTAAAAATTGATGCATATTGAAAGAACGAAAGAACTTATGCATATTGTTGAGTAGAAGCACACAATTGTTAACCAAAATATTAATGAACTTAACATAAAAAGGGCAATCATGAGGCTTACAAAATAGCTCAAGAAAAACAAATGTACAAGAAGAAATAGAAACATTAAGTAAGTTAAGGGACACACAATGAGTATTTAAAAACTAAAATTATAAGAATTTGGTAAATCAAAATTCCTAAGTATTCCCTTCACCAAACCATTTACATTTAAGTTTGAATGATGTATAGAAGTTACTAGAGCTTTGCATGTGGAAGGTGCAAATTCGAAATTTTCATTGTCTCCACTTGTTTCTTTGAATGGCTGCACAAAAGAACTTGGAAGAAAATTGTTAGGCAACAAAAGATCAAAAACACTGAAAAACTTTTTCTTTGACGAACAAGTTCTCTTCCTTTGGAATTACCATTAAAGCTGATTTTTCCATAGGATTAGAGATGGCTTTCTCGTTACCTTTTTTTCGATTTTCAGTCAACAATTTATCATGTTCTTCATATGATCTTTTAATGTAAAGATGCTCTTTATGGACTTGATCCGGAAGTAATGGCTTAAGAATAATCTTTTTACCGTCTTTCTCAAAACTATATTTATTTGCAAATCCATCATATGTAGCTTTCAAATCATATTGCCATGGCCTACCTAACAAAATATGGCTAGCATGCATAGGCGCTATGCCGCATAAAATCTCATCCTTATATTTTCCAAGGGTTAAAGAAATTAAGGCTTGCTTAGTGACTTTTAATTCACCACCTTCATTTAACCATTGTAACCTATATGGATGTGGATGTTCAATGGTTGGCAAATTCAATTTATCTACCATGAGTTTGCTAGCTAAGTTCACACAACTACCACGATCAATGATCAAACCACATGCAGGATTTTGAACCACGCACTTAATGAAGAAAATATTAGAACGTTGTATCTCATTTTGTTCATTGTTAGGTTGAGCATAAAGTGCTTGTAAAATCACCAAGGCGGGTTTCTCAGAAATATCTACCTCCTGTTCATCACTCTAAGGATGTTGTTGATTCCTTAACCTTACACCTGCATCATATAATTCAACATTAGATTCATAGTTATTGGAATCATAATTAAGACAGATACCTTGACGAGCTTGTCTCATTGTGTGAGCATAAGGCTCAACTCGGTAAGATTGATGACTAGGCTCATTTCGTGCCTTAGTTAATATCGCGAGAAAGTGTTGAATGCTTTCAATAGATCTTGCCATTTTGGCAAAACGAGATTCTAAGGCATTAAACCTTAAACTTTCCCTTTCTTGAGACATGTTAAATCTATAAAATTGAACTAAAAGACAAGGAATTCAAGAATTAGGGTTAGTAAGAACTAAAAAGGACCTTTATGCATACACGGCACTCCCTGAGTGTTTACGCTTAAATTTAAAGATTTCACTCGTGTTTCACTCAAACCCAAGGATTTTACCCTCCAATGAACTCACCACTCCTGCCTTTTTCCTCTCATTTAAATTCTCCTCAAAGTCTTTCGCAGACTTGAAAGCACAAAGCAAGAATGACACAAACAATTACCAACACTTAGAACACAATTTAGTGGTTATAGACTAATGAAGCAAAGAAATAATAAAGTAATGGCGGATCGATTTAACAAAGAATGCACACTACGCACTTTAGAAAGTCGAACAATAAGAAGGTCAAACAAACTAAGGTTTCGGGTTAGAAAGAATTAACTCGAGGGAACAAGGGTATTTTTAGTATTTCACTAATTTTTTCTTATGCAAGTCGAGAGAAAAATATAAAAAAATGAAAAGAATATAAACAAATTTCAGTCGAGAATTATGCCTTAGGAAACTAGGAAAATTGCAACACTTGACTTCAAATCCCAATAGGAAAAGGACAAAAATTGTTAGAACTACTCCTAGTTGGAAATAGGAATTAGTGTAATCCAAGTTGAACAAGGATTCAAGTGAATGATTTATTCCAACCAAGCCAAGGATTGAAAATATGCAACAAGGAATTAGCACAAAATTCCTAATGCAAGAAGGACTTGGAAAACCTAATTCGACTGGGTTGGAATTCGGCCTCTTTTCTCCTTTTTTTTCTTTTTTTTTTCTTGGCTATTATTTTTTTATAGCCTAAGATATGAATTTCCAGCAATAAAATACCTCCAAAACTTGGCATGAAATAGCCACAAAATTTGAAGCACAAGTAAATCGCAAACAAGGAAATCCCAAAAACGGTTAGGGTAGAATGATATTTTTTTAAAAAAAATTTCGGATTTTCACACAGAGAAATATGCACAAAATCAAAAGCCAATCACATCAAAATTTGCATAAAAATATCTATAGGGAGAATTAAGAACAAAGCATCAAATAGCAAAACCCTAAAAAAAATGATTTAGCGTATTTTTTTCATTTTTTGAATTGGATCTTTTTTTTTTTTTTTTTTTTGGAGAGAAAGGAGGAAAGGGGTTCAAAAGAATACGACAAGAATGAACAATATATGAATAAGTTAAATATTTTTTTCCAAATGAACAAAAGGATGAACAGTAACTATTTTTTTTTGAATAAACTGATAAAACAGCAAGAAAACAATTTAAAGATGTATGAAACAAGAAAACAAATGTGTTTAGGAGCCAAAGCTCTGATACCACTCTGATGCGAACCCTACGGATAAATTGACGCACCCAAAATCTATGTGGAACCCAAGAATGCCTAAACAAATTCGACTTGATGGATTTGAACCCGTTGATTAAGAAATCAAGAATCTGAAGTATATGTTCTCGACTGTATGAGATATTGACTCATTGTCTATAACGAGACAAGAACCGATAGTGTTTAAGATAGGTAGTCGCAAGAATCAATCTTGCAAAATACCCAAGTCTTTGGAAGACAAGTTGGAGAATATTTCTCACAAAATTTTTTCTGAATATTCACATTCTCTGATGAATGAATAAGCAGTTGGGGGTGTTTTTTAAAGTAATAAGGGCCTGGCCAAACCCCACAAAATAGACCTAATACTAAAAACATCCTTGTCAAATCCTAGCAGGCTTAGTATTGGAATGTTAGACATAAAACCGGCTAAACTAATATTAATATAGGTTGATATTTGGGAAAATCGCTGAAATAGTCCTTCAACTTTTTTACTTTAGCCGAAATAGTCCCTCAACTTTTTTTGTAGCCAAAATGGTCCTTCAACTTTTATTTTTTAGCCAAGATAGTCCTTTTATGTGAAATTTATCAAAAAAAAGAAAAAGGTTTTTATGGTGGCTCCACCATAAAAGGACTTTCTTGGCTAAAAAATAAAAGTTGAAGGATTATTCTGGCTAAAAAAATGTTGAGGGACTATTTTGGCTAAAGTGAAAAAGTAGAGGGACTATTTTGGCAATTTTCCCTTGATATTTTCATCCCAAATAAAACAAAAATCCTATAAAAAATGATGAAAAATAAATCCTAATTTAATTCATTAGAAATGGATGGCCTCGATCCAAATTAGGGTTTTTCGAACCCTTCGTGAAAGTCTTTAATTCTTAGACTTCTTAGACTTGAATCTTATTGGAGTTGGACGTTATTTGACCACTTGTGCTTTACTTTGAAAAATTGGACTTTATGTATAAAAGAATTGAGGACAATCCAATCCAATTTGATCATAACACCTCAAATATACTATAATCTTGGCGACCTTAAGTCCAAGATTGCTCTAGTTTTCATCCCCTGAATTTGGTACATTCTTAGCTTATCCATACTCGTATCACCGAGTAGAAGACTTTTTTAATGGGTAATGAAAATTCAAGAAGTATGATATAGTAGAAATTTTCTTTTTCCAACATGTTTATCAGTAAGAGCCTCTTTGGTTCCAGCAATTTACTAAGCAAAAGAAAAGGAAGGAAAAGGAAATTAAATTCTTTGAAAATACTTAATTTGCTACCTTGTTTGGTTATTGATGAAAGTAGTAAGGAACAGAAAAGCTGATTTTTAGGAAAGTGATTCTTGTATTTGGTTTATGGATTTTGGAAAGGAAATGGAGATGGAATGTATCTTCTTTTTATTCTTTTTTATTTTGAAAATTAACAAATTAAAATTTCTAACTTTTTAAAATGATTTTCTAAAATATTTTAATTTACTCATATCAAGTAAAGTCTTCTTGATTACTTCATTTTTAGTTTCTTTATTTTGCATTGTAATCAAATTATATTATTCTAATTGACTCATAAAATGAGAGATATTAAATGAAAATTTGACTAGAATGATATGTTTGTACCAAGATATTTTCTATTATGAAATTAATTAGGAAAATAACTATTAAATTACTTTAATACTGTTGGCCCCAAAAGCAACCTAAGAGGGGGGGTGAATTAGGTTGTCTCTAAAAACAAACCTTTTTAAGTGCTTAATGGAAATTCAAACTTTATGCACCAAATGAAAACTTAAGCACAAATGAATACAATAGATATTCAACAATTTAAGCTTAAAGAAACAAATAAGAATATTGAGATTAAGAGAATCAAACCAAACTCCCAAACTTCTCAAGTTTGGAGCTTTCAACTACAAAGAGCTTCTTACAAGGCAACTACCAAGTTTTACAACTTGAAGTTTAGCCACTAAAAGTCTCTTCAAAATAGGTGAGACAATAACCTCTTGTACACAAATGAGGATCACTCTTGCTCACACTAATTACCTTTAGTTGAGCCAAGAGTTTTACACTCACAACCTCCCTTTGTTACAATCGTTATCTCTTCACTTTTACACTTGAAGAACTCTTACACTTCTAAACTCTTTTCACAAAACTACCTACACTATTACAACACTTGTTCCCACTATTTCTCTCAAATAGCTCAAGGGTTATTTGTAATCAATGTAGAAGTCTCTAATTGTTAATTCAGACCTAGGGGTATTTATAGTTGTCAAAAATCTGCTTCCAACAACTTCCCAACGGCTATTTTCTGTTTACTGGATTACTAGCCGTTGGACCTTCGGATTGAGACACGGCCGATGCAGCAAGAGTGCGTCCGAACAAACTAGCCGTTGTAACTGTTCGGACGGCCGCTGCTAAACCTTGCGTCCGACACTTGTCCGTTCACATCTGAGGGTATTTGTTCGGACGTCCGAGGATGCGTCCGAAAATGCGTCCGATCGAAGCAAAGTCTTCTGGAAATATGATCGGACGTTGTTCTTCGTCCGAGGCTTGCTTCAAATTCTTTGTGTCGGACGATTACCATCGTCCGAAGCTTTGTGACTCGGACAGTCATTTGCGTCTGTGAAGTCTTGTGGTTGTTTTGTTCGGACGATCATTTGCGTCCGAACCTACCTGTTTTTCTGCACACTTGTTATCAAACCATTAGTATGATTTGGTCATCATCAAAATATGATTAACATAACTGGGGTTCAACAAATACCATGACATTAAACTAGAATAAGATCATATGAAAAATATTTCAAATAAAAATAGCTCTGTATTCTCAATTGTAGAAACCAAGATTAGGATATTTAGGTAATTAATGAGCCATATCAATCAACTCTATTGATAACCATCCAAGAAAGTTGTAACATTTATGTATCTCATAAATTACGAGTTATTCCATGGACTAAGTTACACTGAAAAACATTAAGTACATCATATTATCAGTAACTATTAATTAAAAGTATTTCATCAACAAACCAGAATATGTAACTTTTAACATTTTCACACCCATCTAAAGTACTCATATTGTCACTATGTAAGATGTATTTATAAACCAGTATCAATCTATAAAAGCTTTTTCTAGATAGAGCTTGCAAGCATTTCTTACCTTTTCAAAGTATGACCAAGAATCAAACAAATATTGAATCAAGTAAATATTGGCCATATTTTACACTTAGCCGTTATACACGGTTAGATAACCCAAAAATGCTCATGCAACACCCACATCCTCGGTCAAGATTTGGTATACTCTCATTTGTGAAATATCACTCATACCACTGACTTTCCCCAATCTCCTGATATAACTAATCTTTAGAACAGCAGTTGTGAAAATTTCCCCGATCAAGTGTAGCTACCACATCATCTAAACCTTCCTTGATGGACTTTATTTCTTAGCTCACCATATCAATTGTCTTGTTTTCTTTTTTTCTTGACTTGGCTTTGAAGAGATATTAGGTCCTGCCTTTTGAAGTACATGAGACTTCATTATTCAGCTCATCTTCAACATCACAGGTATTATTTCCCTTCACTTTTCATTGACGTCGTCTTTGCTTTAGGCCAATAGCCCGATTTCCTATAGCTTGATCGTTCCCATAAATTTCATTAAGTTTTGCAAAATTACGAACGGAGGTATGTCGAAGGTAAGAATGTGTAGGCTTTACCTGTCAAAAATTTAAAACAAACAAAATGCCATGTTTCAAAATATTACGAAACATGTGTATTATATGAGAGGCAGTATAATAATATAAACAAAAATTTATTTTGCATAAGTTGCATCATGTTTATGCAATAAAAATGAAGAGAGATATGTTCACATCATATTTTGTACTAGCAAACATTGTGAATATAGTCAAATTAAGAACTAAATTGGCAGAAGCCGTGGCAGAAATCATGACTGAAATCATGGCAAAAATATGTGGTCAAATGAGTATGATGTCTTGTATCTTTGTTGATTCTATAACATCAAAACATGTCCTACTTGCAACATCCTACTACTACTATAATTATAATTATTTTCCTATTTCTCTTTCTAATATTATAAAGATCAGTACTTGAAGCAGATTGATGTCCTTTCATTATTAATCCATGGCTGTTGAGCAGTTGATCAGAAACAACAACATAGTCAAGTCTTATTAGCTACTGCGTATTCTTTGGGGGATTGATCAAGTTTCTGGGGTGATTTTCAATATGACCATGATTAATCCTGATCAAAATCTCTCTAAACGGCATTGCTAGGGCGCTAATTATTATTCAGAGGGTAGTTATTATGATCTTATGACCAGCCGTCGATTAGAGGGTTGTGGTTATAGTGAAGAATTAGCACAGCAGAAGCTCCGGAAATTATGCAAATGAAATGAAAAGATCAAAAGAAAATATTGCATAGCAGCACATCTCTTTAATTGATATTGATAATGACCACTGGGATTTTTGTAGTTATGTCCCAATGTTTGGAGAAACTGAGTATAATCCTGACCATTTTATTTCACATATTAGTTTTAATAAACAACCTGATGCTTTGGGCTACTGGTAAGGTTAGTAATGATGACCTAAACGTTCAGTTAGTATTTGAACCTATTACTTCAGGGTGATATATTTCTGTAAGGGAATATTACTATTATTGTAGATTAGATACATTGGCAATGAAACTATTATGGAGTTATGAAGTTTCTGGAAATTGGCCAAAAGGAACCTTGCTATCCAAGGATAGTATCTATGTAAGTATTTTATGGCTAACTTCTTTTTGCTGTTGAGTAATTGTCTTTTATTTTACTCTTGCTTGCTTTTGCGATTGAGGATTTCAGCTTCATGAATGCAGGATGAGAAATGGTAACTAGGAAATTAATCTAGTAGTTTGTCCTTGAAGAACATGTTTGTGGTGCAATTGTTGAATATATATATATCTCTTATACACATCTATATATATATATATATATATATTACTTTTTTAATATTTTGTTCATCTCCACTTATCACCTTAGATTAGGATTTACTCTCTAATTTGATATTTTTTCTCCCTTTTGACAGGTTTTAGGATAAAGTTTTGAGAATGTAAATACATTTTGATAATTTAGATCTTGAAATTTGGCTTTATTATACTTTTTTTTTTTTTTTTTTTTGTGTGGATTTAGGGAAAGTTTATGTACTTGTCTCATACACTGAAAGAATTCTAACATTCTTTTTTATGTATATTGTTATTTTTTGATAAATTTTAGTACCCTTGTCACCTTTTCATGTCACCTTTTCATATAAATTATTTGAAGTAACTTGTATTTCACTAGTTTTATCATGGCTTGGATATCTTATAGGAGTTAATTTGTGTGTTCGACTCTAACTACATAAGCATAATGCATTTGTTATTTTATTAATTTTTATGTTATTAAATGGACAAAGGGGGAATTAAGGAAATCATAGGTCAAATAAATTGAAATTGATGAATTGTGTAATGCAACAAAACAAGTTTTTGTGATTTGCAAATGTGCAAGTCACAAAAAGATGTCAATGTTCAAGCTAATTTTTAAGCTTATTTATGACTTGTCAAGTTGGATCACAAAGACCTTTTGTAATTTGTAAATTTGTTGTTTAGTATGCGACTTGTAATTCATGTCACAAAATTTTATTTATGACTCTTTTTTTTATGTCACATAGAAAATCATATTTGTTTTTCACTTTTTCACTTTTTCACTTTTGTTATCCTATTTGAAGATCACAAAGGGATCACAAAAAATTTTATGACTTGTATCTTACTTTTTATGACTTGATTTTGAAGTCACAAATACTCATTTTTCTTGTAGTGTCCTCCTACTTGTACTAATTGCTTACTATTAGGATCTGATCTAGTAAAGACTAGTGGTTGGTGGTCAAATGGCCGAAGATCAAGATGAAACAAGAACTGGTGATCATGAGACTGCTAGTGTTATTAATGAAGCAGAAGCAGTTGCCTCGTCCATGAGTTCTAAGGATGATGCTACTAATAAGAGGATGATCTAGAATGGCTTCAATTGAGTATTGGTGGCTTTACAACAGCTGCCCATAATAAACAAGAAGAAGAGATCAGACTAGTAGACAATTGAACCCAAATCCACTTAATTTCAAAACATCATCAACAAGGTGCTTCTTCAAAGTCTTCACTTGATTTTTTACATGGACTGAATTACAAGATAGGTTGAACATATTTGAAACAGCTCTTTCAGCTTCTCGGTAAGCAGATTTTGCAAAAATTCCTGAAATTTTCTGTCCTTCTAATTTTTCTGCAAGAAACATATCGACAAGAAAATCATCCATTTTATTGCTCCATATCAAGTGTCTTCTATCTACTACTGATGATTTCTTATTGTAATCTTCTACCAGATCTTCATAAACAAAAATCAAAGATGAGATATAAACATAATTATTGGCAAACAAAAAGATTCATACATGCACAATAATTGTGATATCAGCTAGTTGTTCTTCTCATAATTCTAGAAACTACCACATTGAGTGACATCAAGCAAATAAAGTTAAAGTACTGGGTTGGTTATTAATTTGTTGCCATTACTGAATGCATTATCTAGTATCAAGAAAACAAAAAGTCAAACACAACATGAAAGAGATAACATTGAGCTTGGTGAGTTTTTAACTGTAACAATAGGCCTACATAAGAATCGATTAGGTTTCTATTGAATGATGCTGAACTGTGCTCGACCCCCACAATGAAATGTTGAATTATCTAGAAGAAAGAATTCAACAGAGGAACATTTTATAATGAACTTTATGAATGGATTCTGCAGAATCAGAATTGAATTGAATTTTATGAATGGATTATACAAAAGAAAGAATCCAATAAAATCCACCTTTTTATCAAATCAAAACCAAAATATTCTCCTTTTAGCAATAAAACCAATACATGCCCAAAAATTGCAATCCCTTCAACCATTTTAACATAAACAAACACCATTTCCTTCCACTGAAACCAAAATTTTCACAAAGCCCTTTTGATAAATCAACAAATGAGTTCATAATCCAATCAATTGAGCAGATTCACAAGAAAAAATAATCCCCTGATGCAACTAACAGAAAAATAGTTATAATCACTGTATAAAATAAATGAAAGGTCAAACTGAAAACAGCCCTTCAACATGAATATTATTCTTGAATGAAAAATCAGTAGCCTAGCATTGAGTTTGGTGAAAATCCCAATTACCTAACGTTGTTCCCGCCTTTAGCTTGAAATGTTTCAGGCTTACCCAATTTCATAAACTTCATTTTCTCTACAAAAACACACTAAAAAACTCCCTAAACAAAAACCCCTCCAAAGTCCAAACTCAACACTCCAACAATATCCCAACTCTACTGTCCTTTTTGAACTAATCAAGTAGATCACTCCAAAAACCAACACTCATTACCACAAACTGAAAGGAATACGACTCTGCAAAAGAATTATTTTCTTTTTCTGAGATCTAAATAATTCACTCACAAGTACTGATTTCAGAAAAAATCAGCAAATTCTTGTAATTCCTCGAGTACCACAAATGAGGAGGCATCTTCAAACTCAAACCCGTACCACATAATTTAATCCCCCCCTCCAAAAAAAAAAAAAAAAAGAAGAAAGAAGAAAAGAAAAGACAGTGGCATAATTCCATCACAAGTACTGATTTCAGAAAAAAAAATCAACAAGAAAAAAGCTAAAAAAAAAATGCAAGGACAAGAAATATACCTCTTCTAGTAGTTCGTCGGTAGCATTCTCGACTGGCTTCGGAATATTCGTTGATCGAAACTCAGTTCGCAGTTCCAGATTTGGTAGTGGAGACTCCTTCCTCACATTCAAGAATTCCCTTCTAGAGAAAATTTCAGATGGCCTTTCAGAATTTGACTTTGACACCGATGATTTCCCCTTCACAAATTTCGCTGGTCTTTTATCCGAGAGTGGAGGCCGCCGATCATTCACCATCCTTGGAGAATGAATAGATGAGAAATTGAGGAAGACTAGAGTGAATTAAGGGCTGAAATTGAGCAAAGAAAAGTAGATAGGAAATTAGGGTTAGACCCAAAATTGAAGGGAGAGAAGACGACGGAAAATTAGGTTGATTCTTAGAGACTTTTTTTAACAGTTTTGACCCGTTTAAGGATTCGCATATTGACCCATTTAGGGTTAATTTCTACCGTTTCTTTATCAAGATGTGAACTACTACTAATTTTCGTATCATTTTTCATGAATTCTTTTCTTTAGTATTTTCCCCTACAATCAAACATCAAAAACATTTTATGAGAAAATTCTTTCATTTTCCTTACCTCTTTCTTAAAACCAAACAAACCCTAAGCAAATTCAGTAATGGATGCCCAGGCCAACTTTGCCAGTGTAATGGGTAACGTCAATGGTTCCATGTCCTTGTCTTTGATCTAGCTAGAGTTACATAAAAGAATACAAAAGAGGGTTAATTACATTTACTTTCCTTGAAATTTGATCAAATTATTGAAACCCCCTATAATTTGACAAAATCACAAATACCCCCTTACACTAACGTTCCTTGACAAAACTAATGAAAAGACTAAATCACCCTTAATGTATATATCTTGATTAGTCCCTCAACTTTTTCATATTTTAGAAAAGTCCCAAAACTTTTATTTTTTGCCAATTTAGTGCTCAAACAAAAGTTTTGTGGCAAATAGATCCTCAAACCTTCTCCAAGAACCATCACCTCCTCCACTATGAACCATCGGCTACCACTCCATCCTCGCCACCGCCACTGCCACTGCCAACGCTAGGCCATCTTTGCCTCTGTCACTCTATTCTTCCTTTCTCCTCCTCTCCCATATCTCTTATCTTCCTCCACAAAATATCCAAATTAAATACCCTTCACCTTCTGGCAAAAAAAAAAAAAAAGTCCCCTTAACCAAGTCATCTCCACCTCTCCCATCAACAACCATTCTCAACCAATCACCACCATAAAAAAATCCACCCACCTCTCTCTTTCTTTGAAAAAAAAAAAAAAAAAAACTAGTAGCAACACCAGAAAAAATTTGCAGCAAATTAACATCAAAAGCAGTAGTGATCCCCTCTCCCAAAAAAAAAAAAAAAAGAAAACATCAAATCATCATCTTCAACCTCCAGAGCCGCCATCAAAAAAAGGAATGGGAGTGACGAGCTGAGGAAGGGAGGGGGAGGGGAGTAGAGGAGAAGGGGAAGAGGAAGTGGCATGGGAAGGAAGGTGTCGAGAAGAAGAGAAGAGTGATGTGGTGGGAAAAGGGAAGAGGAAGAAAAGGAGATGGAAGAGAAAAGTGGAGGAGAGAGGGGAGTAAGGGATGTGGCGAGGGAAGAGGAGAGAAAAGGGAAGGAAGTGGTAAGGGGATTAGGGTTTGGGGAATTTAATTTTAATCAATATTGATAGGAAAGCAGATTAGGAATTTAATAATTATTTACTGTTGAAGTCGTGAATTCTTTGACATCTGAAGTTAAATAGCATGGGAGGTAATGATTAAATGTTTGGACATTCAAGGGAGTTGACTGTAATATTACAAAACTATGGGAGTGTTTTGGTAATTTGGTCAAACCTCAAGGGAGGTAAATGTAATTAACCCATAAAAAAAATCTTGTCCTCTTTTCCATGACCAAATTATGACTTCGTAGCTAAATATGAAACTTGTGTAAGTTAGGAGGTTACAAACCTTTCAAGAATTCTTGAAAACAATATTCTTGATATTCACGAGAATATTTATCCTGTTTCATCAATATATGCAATTCCTAAGATTTTATGATTTTAATTTTTGCTAAACTACACATTTTCTATTAGATTGTTTGTTCCCAATAAAGAAGTGTATTCGTAACATTTAATCAAAATTTGGGAAGATCTAAAACATGGATTGGTTCTAGTGCATCCACTAACTCGTTTAGGTTTCCTAACTTCAAGTGTTTACATTATGTAAAGCACCAAATTGAATGACCCCAACTTTCGAACAGCTAAAGGGACCTGGGAAGAATAGGAGTAATACATCATTTTTCACAGGTTAATCCTGGCTAATCTTTAGTAGATTGTTTTATACTGAGGTTAGTTTTCTTAAAATTTGGACAAATTCTAGTTACAACCCCATGTAATTATGATTAAAAAGGCACAATTACCACCTGGTGTTTTGGGATAAAGTTAGAAATGGACAAAAAATATTCTCTAATGAAGGAGATTTAGGACAAGTGCCCACTAAGGCGCTTGATTATTGAACTCTTTCTTTATTTCTCTAATTTTTATCTCTCTATCAATTTTTCATCTACCTTATTGATAACTCTATGAAATTAGACTTATTTTACTTGTTTACTCTAGTATTGTATTGGTATTTTCCAGATTTTAGAGTTGATTTATGTATTTTGTTTAGTTTCATTGCATTTAGTATTAGCATTTGCATTTTATATAAACACCATGATATTAGTGTAATGTTAATATAATTTGTTATTTATTAAGTTTTTGGTTTATTTTGTAGATTTAGATTAAAAAGTATGAAATTTAAAGAATGGAAGATTCAAAGAGCAAAAAGGCAAAAAGGAAAAATTCAATGTTGTTGAAGAAGACTCCATACTGCGGTATTGATGAAGAATTGGAAGACTATTTTGACCTCAATACTGCGGTATCGAATCATGTATTAAAAATGATACCCCGATATTCATCAGGAATTTAAATTTTTATCACTTATAATCTTTTGACTCAAGTCGCCTTTAAAACTGAACATGTACTATATCATAGGACATATAATAGAAGTGTAGTTAGTTTTTATTAGTTTTAGTATAGTTTTAGTTTAGTAGAAGCCTTGCTTAAACTTCAAGTTTCTATTTAATTAAAAGTTCTATTTCATTTGATGTTTAAATCTAATCTTTATATTCTTGCAAGTTTAAATCTTTATTAGTTAATTTTAGTGGGTTTTTAATTTGCTACAAGTAAATATAATTTTTACTTGCTATTCAACTAGATTCCTTGCAACCACAAGTAGGGTAAAAACTTAGATTCCTTAAAAAGTTCTTCTTGTTCTTTCTCTGAATTAGTGATTTCATAGTTAATTTTTTATTTCTTGGTTTCAATCCATTAGAACTTAATGGGATTTCATTAAAATATCTTTTTAAATAAAAAAATTCTTAATTTTAACTCCAGATTTCTAGTCATTTCGTAGAATTTCTTAGTTTAGAGAAAATGATTATTTTTCAATCTTCTAGTTCAATTAATATTTTCCTAGTTAAAATTAGTTTTAAACGCTTTATGTTTTAATCAAGATTTCTTAAAAAGTAGTCAACTAGTGTTAATTTTACTTGCTTTTTCAAATTAGATTTATTTAGTTTCTTAGAATAATTTTATTTGCTTTCTTATAGTAAATTACTTGCTTGTTTAGATTATTTCTTACATGCTTCATTAGTTTAATTCCTTGATTTATTATGAGTTTAATTATGCTTCTTAGTGTAGTGATTAGTGTTAATCTTTATTTGTTTTCTTAGATTCATATAACCCATTTACTTTCTTTCTTAGTTTAGTTGGTTAATTTAGTATTTATTTAATTGCTTTCTTAGTAATACTTATAGTTAGTGATAAATTACTTGTTGATTTGTTTAACTAGTGCAAAAATTCATTAAGTCTAATAATTGCTATTCTCAATCCTTGTGAGACGATACTCACTTGTTACAACCTATAATTCTACCTCATATACTCGCGAGAGTATTAGTGAGGTTTGGTGTTGTTTGAGTTTATTTTATTACTACTTGTTTGAGTTAAAGCTAAAACCTCAATACATGTTGACACTTATGGTTTGTTAATTTCTTTAATTCTTTTTATTGCCATCACCAGGAAAAAAAGAAGAAAAAGGAGTAGACTATTTTGAGGGAGGCCGGTTGAATTTGGGTAGCTCGTAATGGCAGAGAGGTGGCTATCATGAGATACGATCAATAATTCGGAGTAGAAAGAGGAGCTCCTGATGGAGCTGAAGTCCTTTTGCATCAAACCTAGATTGATTATTTGGTTACCAACATAACTATAGATTTACTACTATTTCTACTTTCACCAGAAATGTAACTGTCGCTGTAATTATCACTAACATTTGACACTTATAATAGAAGAAGTATCAATCCAAATTTGAGATTGAACATTATCACTTGACACTTCTATTACAATAGAAGTATCAATCCAAATTTGAGACTGAATATTATCACTTGGCACTTCTAATAGAAGTATCAATCCAAATTTGAGACTGAAGCAACTATTAATATAATTGTTAATCTATACATGTAACAATTATATTAATATGATTTGTTCAACTATACATTGATTATCATCACCCACAGATCCATTATTCACAGAACTAATATTCCGATAACTATTAAAGAAACTTTCTAGTTCATCAGAAAAGAATGATTGTTGTCAAAAATTTGATTTTCTTCTTTGGTTGCTTAATATGGATTAGACAATAGAGACATAGGTACACTTCCCGTCCTAATTCCAGTCAAAAGCTTAAAACTTCCATAAAAAACACGCAGAGAATTATATCTTTTGAAGCACAAAGGGGTTACCTAATAAAACACTGGAGATCAAGTTAAATTCATCCTTCCAATTTATTGTCTTGTTTTCTCTTCATTTGGCAATCATAATGGTGGATATTTAAGTCATTTTCCTAGCATTCCTAGTATCTTAGCTAAAATTCAGCAAAATTTCATAGGGGCTCAATACATATCCAACCGTTTAACAAGTGGACCAAGTTCGAAACTCGCATTTTCTGTGCCCTCTTTCTTCTAACAATCTGGGCTTTCTTACATGGCAGGCAAGTTTTTGGTTACCCGGGCATTACAAGAAGTCTCGAGCACCAAAACTCTTTCTCGAAGCCCAAGCCAGATTCCAAGACGCACTGCGTAATGAGCTATGGCAACTCCCACACACCACCTTCCAATGTCGACAAAACTAAGTAATCCAACTACTAAAGCTCGACTCCACCCCTACCATGCTGTGTTATCGAAAAGAAGACCCAAGTACTCATAAAAGCACCTGTAAGGAGCGAATGTAACAGATTCCTATAATCAATTACATGTCCTTAACAAACGAAATGAAACCAGAATAGGTAGATTTGTAACCAGGCCGGACAGATCAAAATATAGAGAATTTTATATAAAATTCCGGCAACGAAATCAGCTGAAGATCTAAAATACATGGGTTGATTGTTTTACATTGGACAGCGGCATTAATCAATTTTGACCTGACACCACAGGTTCAGAATCAGCGGAAAGTTGCACTTCGATTTCCTGATGCTGGAAAGGCCTGCCGCCTCCTACCCAGCGGTAAATCCCTTGTCCCATCTTCTTTCTGGGATTTCTTATCTCCCTTATTAAGCCTACTCCTACTTTGCTCATCAACCCTTGGACCAAATTTTCCATCAGGATCTTCCCCAAATATTACCTGCTTCTTTGCTGCTTCATAGTCAAAAGGCTTCAATTGCAGGAAGCCCACGCGTTCTTGGGAAATCTCCATCAGTTGTATGTCATCCCGTGTTTGATTGATTGAGGGGAGGCACTTCTGGAAACTAGAAGACAAATCAGACAGAGACATAGTATCCTCTCCTTCCATCACTGGAGCAGAACCTATATCATTTTCTTCGTTATTATTTACCACTACATTCATAGCTTCTTTGCCAGTGTCAACTGATTCATCAACATCAGATCCAGCTCCCAACGATATAAAATCTTCTACACCCGAACTAATTGACACAAGTGGTGCAATGTGGGCAGTTGGTTCTTTTACAGCTGGCAGCAGCAGCTCACCACTGCCAGGAAATGAATGGAACGGACTATTCACCGAGGACTTGATCTGCTCCAGCTTTAAGTCTTCCTCGTGCTTGTATTTATTGCAAAAACCAAAAGCAATGAATTTTCTGACCAAAGAGAATAGATCTGTACCACTAAATAGATCAAATATTTAACTAAACATCAGCTAATTTATTAGGGCTTCAACTAGTTCATGGCAATAGGAAGTCGGGCATGAAACACATCACATCCAATATGCTGCCCACGAATGTCTATTTGCACAATTTAAGCACATGAATGACAAGCATCACACACACACCCACCAACACCCACACAGGTGAGCACAAAATTAAAATGCAAGGATATGATTACAGCCTAGCATAAAAAAATATTACTCGAGAGAAAGCAAACTGTTATATAGATTACCATTTTATCAGGTTTACCACTTTAATATACAAATGAATTTTTTTACCAAAGTGAATAGATCTGTACCACTAAATAGATCAAATATTTAACAAACCATCAGCTACTTTATTAAAGCTTTAACAAACGATCGGATACCAGTTCAGACCATAGGAAGTCAGCCACGACATCAGATCTGTGATACCCAAAACACCCTTGTCATAGTTTAGTTAAGTTAGTACTTAGAATTAGAAATTATTTAGGGTCAATTTATAATTAGAAGAAAGGTTGGGGGTCAAATCTAAATAATTAAACTAGCTTACAACTACTAAACGATTTTCCTATTCTTATACTTTCCTAATTCTTCTACCTAGAACAAGGGCTTGACTTCCAAGGGTTTGAGGGAGGAGGAGAAACAGCAAATTCAACTGCAAATTTCCAGAATTGAGGTATGGAATTCCTTTTTCTTAAGTTTAATTAGTTAACTTGGAAGTTTAGAGGTATCGTTTTAGGAATTTCTCAAGAATAGTGGGTTTCAAAATCCTAGGTTGTGGTGATGATTTAATGGTTAGAAATAGGTTTAATTGGACTTATTTTCTTGTTCTTTGTTATTAAAGTTAAACCCATGGACATCTATGTAGAATTTAAAGGATTTGGATGTTTTTTTACCAAGAAAAGTCGAGAAATCAGCTGAAATTCGCAGGCAGCCCTGTGCGTCTGTAGAAAATCAGCTATATCTCAGTAATGAAATATCGAAATTGCACACCGTTTGTTGCATTGGAAACTAGACTCGCGGCCCTTCGAAACGGTATAAAGATGTTCTGTTTCTCAGTATATTAACAGCAGGATTGTCCATAAAGTGAACTGAAAATCTGGTTCTGCAGCAGAGTATTTTCTGATTTGCGATCCGGTTTTGAGCAAGTTATTTTTTGAACTCGGAAATGTTGTTTTCTTGAAACATCTAGTAAATTGAGTCTAGTTTCTATCGGAATCAGTCTTGTCGTTTTTGTACAAATATAACTTGAGTTATCGTTGTTTTTATTCAGCACTGTCAGTGCTGAAATTATGATAGCTAACCTTGTTATGCTATAGATCAAGCCTTATTAGAAATTTAATGAGGCCAATATTATTGTAGATTATCTCTTAGGTTATGAGATGGTTTATGTTCTGATTTTACTGTTTAGGAAGGATTAACGGGAGTTCAAGTAGCTTGGATTTCAAATTGGAAACATTTTGATTACTTGGTAAGTGGCTTTTTCATGTTTCTATTGTTTAAAAAAAAACTGATTTCTCAAGTACTTTTATACTAAATGATTATTAATGCTTTGAAAATCTATTTGTTCTATTAATTTGCTGCTGAATTGAGCATATGGATAATTTGTTTGGTGATTATATGTCTATGACTGGTTGCTTATTATGCTATCTTTGGTATCATTAGACTCGTTAAACTAGTAAAGGAATGGGAAAGGCTATTGAATAGCTATGTTAAAATGTTGGTATGGCCCTCCCACGGGATACAATAATGGACAAACAGCCTTGTCATAATAGTGACAGTAGTCTGATATCCGGAGCTACGTTTTAACCGACATATGGCCCTACCACGGGTAAGAATAGTGGGTTACGGCCCTGTGACGGGTTATAATAGTGACCATAGCATATTCTTTAGCTGAAGGCAAATAAAAAATAAAAAATAAAAAATAAAAATAAAAGGATTGTAAGAATTAAATAGAACAAAAAAAAAATGTATCCATTATAGTTGTATATGTCATACATACGTGATGCTTGATTGTGGTTAAATTGTTGTGAAATGATTTTCATGAAATATACTATGTACTTTTAACGTGCTCAATCCAATGGAGATGTAGATTGAGTTACTTATTGAGCTAGTGGACGCTCATCCCACTTACCTTATTCCCTGGCAGGTGATTAGGTTTAGATCACTTTTTGGTGGAGTTTTGATCTACTGTTTAGTAGGGTTAGTTTTGCCATGTTTCACCTTGTATAGAAGGCTTTGTATAGTTGTATATATAAGCCTATGGTGATTCTAGTGTGATGTTGTAGTTGTGCTTTCTTTCCAGGTTGAAAACTTGTAGTGTTGATGATTTGAACTTATGTAGATATTTGGACTTGTGTTAATATAGGTTGTGTATGTATATTTTAGCGATTGTTACTTATAAGTGTGATAGACGGCTTTGTATCCTCTTGGAATTTTAGGTTTTAAGGGTATATTAGTCTTTTAAATTATTGCAGTAAATTTCAGCAATTGTATTTTTTAGTTTTAAGCAATATTCTAATAGGTTCATAATAAGAGTCTAGTTGATAAGTAGGATGGATAGTTATTTTTAGGATAGGAATTAGTAATTCTAATCACAATAAGATTCTAAATATAGAGTATATTTACAGCTTATAAATAGCCTTGTTACTATGTTATTTTAGACAGAGAGATTGATGGATTAAAGAATTTAGTTATTTGTTTGTTTATTTTGTTCCTCATTGTTTTCCCTTTGATTTCTCAAGAATTACTGTTCAATGGTACTGTTCACAGCCCCAAAATAGCCCAAAATTCCCTCTTTTCTTCCGCTCGCGCTAGTAAACAAGATATCCCAATCTTGTGCTACATTAGTTTGGTAATTAGAACCGAACTTTCCCATCTTAACCATATTTTTCCTTCATCCATAAATATGGTTACCAACATGCAATTCCAACAAATCAAGTTTCTTCCATCTTTTGATGGGTCAGGTTATCCTAAAATATTCTATAGATGGAACACTTCTATGGATTATTCTTTTATTATAATAATCACATAGATGATTATTCTAAAATTCTAATAACCTAGATGAAACTAGATGGATGCGCTAATTTGTGGTGTAACCTCCAACACCAAAGATATACCTCTACTTGGGTTGAGATGAGAGATTTACTCTTAGAAGAGTTTTTCCCATTTTATCATCATCAAAAGAAAGAATTTTATCACCGTCATAGGGTAGAAAACATGTCCATAGCAGGTTTTGTTGAGCCAAACCAGATCGTGATGCCCGAAAGGGTAGAAAGCAAGAATCTGGTCTGTGATCCTCTAATAGAAGAGAAAGTTTTGGTTGCTGATTCAACAATGAATACTTCAAAAGTACATGAAAATTCAGAATTTGTTGTTGAACTTGATAAGTTGGTCGAGCAACCCAAGGTTGACGCAAAAGAGACTTGTTTAGTGAAAGAAGTTCAGAATTAAGCCTGTGGAAACCATTATTGTTTCAGCCCAGCAGACCAAGGATGATTGCATGACCAAATAAAATCTAAATTTGGAACTTGTCAAATCAAAGTTGGAGCAGGATCAGGAGCAAAATCATGAAGAATTTCCTGTTTTATTCCCGTCAGCTAATTGACTTTGTCCTTGAGGATCATAATCCAATGATGTCCAAAATTTACTTGTTGCCACATCAAGTGAAACACATGAGCAGCATTTAGAATTACAATTATCTTTCTAACTCATGGACAGGAAATCAAATCTGAACATTCTTTATTCTACAGTTGCAGTCAATGAAGAGATCAAGGAAAAGCAAAATAAAAGTTCCCCATAGTTGTGTAGCTGTTAGATGTCTCAAAAATCATTTTATTGGAATTTTAGGTTTTAAAGGTATTTTAGTCCTTTAATCGCAGTAAATTTCAGCAATTGTATTTTTTAGATTTAAGCAGTATTCTAATTATATTAGGTTCATAATAAGAGTCTAGTTGATGTAGGATAGTTAGTTATGTTTAGGATAGGAATTAGTAATCCTAATCACAATAGGATTCTGATTATAGGGTAAATTTACCGCTTATGAATAGCCTTGTTACTATGTTATTTTAGACACAGAGATTGATGGATTAAAGAATATAGTTATTTGTTTGTTTATTTTGTTCTTCTGCTTTGTTTTCCCTTTGATTTCTCAAGAAATTACTGTTCATGGGTACAGTTCACAGCCCCAAAACAACCCAGAAACCCCAGTTTTCTTCTGCTCGCGCTAGTAAACAAGATATCCTAATCTTGTGCTACAACACTACCTCTTATACCATATTAAATAACGTGGGCTTCTATCTCAAAATCAATTGATTCTCAACCATCCTATTCCAATGGGCTCTCTATATCCCCAGGAGCTCAACCAAGACCAAGTCATGGATTATGTCTCTAGCCCCGGGCACTCAACCAACTTAAGTTGTGGGAAAGAGGGTGTAAAATAACGTATATCCCACATTGGTTAGCCAAGAGATCCTAGATTAATTTATAAGTTTCATGGACCATACCACTCATTGTCAATTGGTTTTGAGATGGAAGGCCATGTTATTTAACAAGATCTAATACTTGAGAGAAACCAAACTGTTACAAAGATTACCATTTTATCTTACAACAGGATGGAGCTTCCTCTTTGAAGAACCACCTAGTAGTGCTCCGAAACCACGACTTGGCTTCCTTAGCACCTGAACAGTGGCTCCAGCCTACAAAGAAATGAAAAAGGTTTACATCGCCATAACAAGAAAACAATTATAGCTTGTGACAGAACAGTTTGGTGTCTACCTCTGCAGGACTTTCAGATACACTACAGACTGCCCTTGGCATGGCAGTATTGCAACTATCGATTTCATCATTTATGCTTCCACTTTCACTAGGAGAATTGGGAATTGCCTGTGGGTTTGCCCTAATACCTGTAGAACATCCCGGCTTGAGCAACTTGTTTTGTTGCTGTACAGAAGCCAGTGAATGCCCAATTATACTGTTATTCGATACAGTGCTAAAAACATCATCATCTTCGGCATCTCCGACAGTTCCCAAAATCTCAGGAGCTTCAGGGGCCAAAACTTCAGATACTTCAGCAGCTGAAGTGTTTTCAGATGCCTGAATTATTTGGATTTTTTCAAAAGAAGTTACTAGACCAAACCACACTGGATTACAAGAACTAAAAGTAAATAAAAGCAAGGTGCAGAAATACACATTTGTCCGCATGGCAAGCTGGTACTCTTAAAGAAAACCAAAGACATGCAAGCTGGCATTCGAATTCAAAGGGCTTTCAAGTACTTATATTGTTCTCCAATGATTACAGAATTCTCTCCTAATAAATGATTCAGTTCCCTAAATCCCACATTAGATCAACCATATAAGTGCCATTATATTGAAGAAAAGTGACCATTTCCAAACACAGTTTCTAGAAATCCCATTAGAATATGAAACAAACAATTATTTTTTGTATTCAGATACAAAAACTGCTCAAAAACAAATAGTTTGAAAATTTTCCGCAAATGTAATAACACCAATTAACTTAATAAACTCCAACAACTGATTCAGTTGTCAAATTTTAAATTAAAAAGAAATTCCTAAGGGTTATACAATGAACTGAACAAAAGAGGAGGGCATCAATCATAACAAAAGAGAAGGACATCAATAATAACATTCCGCAGGTTAATAAAGTTTAGAGATTAAGCCATTAAAGTCTTACTCTATCCATGTGCCGCTCTTTTAGCCGTTCAGCAGCATCTTCGAATGCAGCAGCATTCTGCATGGAGTGCCTAATGATACTAAGAACAGAAGCAAGATTCCGCTCGATATATGGATGCTTTGATTTCAATGATCGCCTCAATTTGTTAGTGTTGAGAGGCATCTGTTTGGCTTTTTGTATTGGGAAAAGATGAGGGTTGAAGTCACACATATCAGTTACTTTCATGGCAACTCAAGCGAACCAAGCTTTGAATAGACTAAAATTTGAATCAATTTCCACATACCAATTTCAATAAGAGTTTTATTTGGTAAGACATAGCCAGTACTCTCATCTTCGGCACGGGCCACAACATCCCTCCATTCACATAGACCCTGCAAGGTATTCAGTAGCCGTGTAAAATAACCTGGTCACAAGTTAGAGCTCACGGAAATTAATTAATTAAGATGATGGTGTCCTAAAATAACCACATCACACACACACACACACACACAGAGAGAGAGAGAGAGAGTAACTAGCACATACTTGCTAACTATGAATAAATCAAATACAATAAAATAAGGCTCTAAAATGAAGGTTACATAATCTCAATGAAGAGAAGAACACATGAATGCAAAAGCAGTAACTCACAGCAACAACAGCAAGCTGCTGAGCATTAAGACCAGCATCCTGCAATCTGCATTACAAAGGTTTGGTCAATAAGAAATACAGTTAAACAATTGAAAGAAACATGGATATTTTCTTGGAAACATATCAGTAAATTTTCTGCTATAAAGTGTACAACCACAATTATTTTGGCTAAATCAGAAAACAAACCCATAGATATGGAGATATGAACTATCGGTCAACAGCTCCTTTTCATAAAGCTGCATGCAGATATCATAACTGCGCTTGTACACCTGAGTGAACACATCAAACACACTTGCACTAATTCAAAAAAATGTGAAAAGTTCGAGTCCATTTTCAACATGTGCATTTTAAGTCCATTTTCAACACGAAGAGTGTTAAACATCTTAATGTTATATCATTGTGCATTGAATTCCATTTCCTTCACCATTTAACCTGTCAATGACAGTAGAAAAAACAGAGCAAATCCTTGCTTGCTAGTGGGCGGATTTAAAAATACAAAAGCTTGATTAGGCTTGCAATCTCATGAATCTATAAATTTTTAACCCGAGCTCGACTCGTTTACATAAACAAGCTGCTCGAGATCAATCCATGCACGCCGAGCTTTGACTGAGCCGAGCTCGTGAAAAGCTGGGGAGCTGCTCATTATGCACCCTACAGACACAACCCTGATAAAAAATACTGGAGCATTGCTTAAGAATAACTAGTACCAACTACCAACTCTTTTTCTGTTACATATTTGTTAACACCAAAATTATTTGATCAATCCATTAACATTTTTCAAAACTCTTGATCCAAAACAGCCTGAGTTAATCATGCGATTAACAACTGAAAAACAGATACTTTGTATGATGATAGAGGACTGATCTGCATTAACCTGAAATATGGTTGACTATCCCAAGCACCACTCGTCCTCGAACAGGAAATAAGAAATAGAAGCTGCAATTTCTACTCTACCCTAAAATGCCAAAAGGGTTGCATATCCATGACCGATCAATTTGGAAATAGACCTTTATCCGACAAAGTTATTCCAGAAACATTGAGAAAACAGAATATTAATGAGCTAAAATAGCATATGTTGACCACATTTTGCCATATTCATGTAGCAAAAAATAAAAATAAAAGGTCTTACCTCTAGAAGAGGAGGATCAGCATCTTCGGACTCGGTAGACGCTGATAGCAGCTTCATTCTCATTAAATCATAAATATATAGAAGGTAGTGTGTATCTTCTCTGGCATATCTAAGATATTAAAGTAACTTATCAGGACACCAATTATGAACTTAGAAGAGAAACGAGCACAACAATTATGAAGCACTATCATGGTATTTCAAAATTCTTTGGAAGGGGAATAGGGATGTAGGTATTAGGCAAGGAGACAAGGGGAGAATAGCTTGGTTGACCTTCTTTCTTCATTTTCAGATCTATACTGAATGATTGACTGGCAAAAATTGAAACCCCCGTTGCATATTGAGGATACAAGGCACTTAACCATCAGGCTCTATCCAATATGCTAGGGATTAATGTCCTTTCTAAGTACTTAGAGGTCTCTTCTAAAACCATTAGGTTATAGGGTCAACTCTTGAGTTCTTTAACTTTTTCACTTCATTAAACTACATTAATTGAAAGGAAAAAGATGTCATTCTTCGGAAAATATTGTATTAAAGAGTCGAAATGAAACTTTGATGTAGAAGCCTTGAAAAGGAAAAAGTTATGGCAAACACCTCCATGAGCATGAAGCTCTACAAAAATAACATTCATTAGATTTTTATTTTTTTTTTTTGGGGGGGGGGAAGAAGCACGTGTTAAATGAATAAGAGAAATGGTCAAAAAGAAAACATTCACCTTTAAAACAGAAAAGGGGAAAAAAGGAGGTCAAATAGGCATATTTTAAGAAAATGAGAACAGGCCCATTACATGTTTAACTATAAGTTTATCTGCAGTTCCAGCTTTTGTGTTTATAAAAACTAGAACATGGAAATCACCTTCGAGTAAATAAAGTTAGCAATAAAAATGCAATACAATTTAGACACACAAGACAGGATACCAAACTCCTCTTCTTTGAACCACCAATTAAGTATCTACGATCTTCACCTTAGTAAGAAGATTTTACATAACACAACACCTTAAGAAAGACCCAGTATTTTCAATTCGAATTATCATTTGAATAGGGATTCTAAAGACAACAGGATATTAAGCACATCGATAAACTAACAGCCAAATGTCCAAGCCACAAGAACTATGTATCCTGCAGTACACAAGGAATCTGATTCACACATAAGCGAAAACTTTAAATTGGCACATTTCGGGAATTATATATGGGGCCAGCTTCATGTAATGTTTACATTGCCAATGCCTTGTGTGTTGAGGAACTTTCAGAAGTAAAAAACATACTCTCCACATTTTACATAAACAGATACTCTTTAAGCGAGATATGAAACCTATCACCACCATTCGACCACTCAAGAAAATGGACAAATTTATAAGCTATGGCGTATTTGGTAGGCCATCATTAAGTTTTGAGGGTAGACAGCCGGCAGGTGTCATAATGAATCCTCCAATACAAGCCGTCTGCCTAATAAATATATGCACAACAGTAGAATAACGCTCAACATACAAATTTATACTTGTATTTTCCTGCAAAATATTATTGCAGTGGATATAAAAAAATAGCTGCAAGCTCACAGACAGAATATTATTGGTAGGTGATGACTGTGTTGACTGTTGGGTTCCTTAACATTGTCAATTCCATGATGATGCTAATGTTGACAGAATTATACTGACGAGGGGGATGAGGGAGGCATTTGTTACTGCAACATGTGAAAAGTTTTATGAATGGCTCTAATGTTAATCGTTTAGGATAATAAATGATGGACCAGTTCTGCACTGCCTCAGGCATAAAAGGCTAGGTGACCAAGTCCTGTTGCTGTAAGCAGAAAATATCTGCACGTACAAATGCCCTAAGCACCAGTAGAATAACACTGCGTACAAATTTATAAACATGTATTTTCCTTCAAAGTATTGTTGCAGTGTATACAAAAAATAACTGCAAGCGCACAGGAAGGATATTGACAGGTGATGGCTGTGTTGACTGTTGGGTTCCTTAACATTGTCAATTCCATGACGATACTAAGATGATAGAATACTGGCGAGGGGCTGGGGGAGGTGTTGTTACTGCAACATGTGGAAAGTTTAACAGCTCTAATCTTAATCCTTCAAGCTAATAAATGATGGACCTGTTCTGCACTGACTCAGGCGTATATTACTGTTAAATGAGACTGCATATATTTGTGGCAGCATCAAGTCCTAAGCACCAGAAGATCCATAAAATCAAAGGATATTAGGTGACCAAGTCCAGTTGCTGTAAGCGTAACAAATCTTCACATGGATATCAAGGGAACCTCCTAAAAGCACCATCAAAAAGAACATAGAACTTCCTAAAGAATACAAAGGAAAAACTTGGGGATAAAAAACCAACTTACAAGCAAAGAAAAATATGCTCGACCTTACTGCTAGCAGGAGACAATCAATCAAACATCAAAACTGACTAATATGTCTAATCTTAATAACTATAATTAAAGGACTCTACTTGATAACCCAACTAAATAAATGAAACAAAGGATCACATATCTCTTCCAAAAATGTACCTGAGCATCTCATGAGGAAGAGGGCGTAGTCTCCATTCAGCATTTTGGTATCTGTAAACAATATGTTGGGTCAATCTTAAGGCATTGACAACAATTAATATTTATGCAGGAAGGGGAAAAGAGGGAGGGACACAGGTGCAATTATAGAGCAGCAAATTATTTATGTTACTAAACATGATCTATCTGCAAGTGGTCATTTTTACATGCTTACTCCTTATTTGCAGTAACTCCACAGAAATGATGCAGCAAGTATTTCAGACTGTTCCTTTCCAATTTCAATACCCTTGAGGCCTATAAAAGAGTTATTTCCACATCAACATATTATACAGAAAACATGGTGCACTCTATCATAACGAGAAAACAACGAGGTACCATAAGGTGTTTCAATATCACATGCTTTTAGAAGTTGGAAGTCGAAATGCATTAAACTTTGCTTTCATCATTTTTTTCCTTTCCCGTATCTTCTATAACCAAACTGAGGAGCAAAATTTTTTCTCATTTCCATTTGTTGATGTGTGAACCATTTGATGAATGTTGCAAGATCTAAAGAATAACAAGATCTTTTGCTTAATTCATACCAATTAGATTACCACTAAACCAGAAATCTTATAAATGAAAAGAATTTCTATGATGTTCAAAATTGAAACCTGAAATTTAAAGTTTCATTTCTGCCACAAATGTTAGTTACTAGAGCATAGCACCAATAAACATCTGAACGGACACAGCATTGGAACAAGGTTCAGTACCAGAAATTGCCTCGCATTCAAAAACTTCTTACAGACAAGGACACACTCAAACAATGGTGAGGAAGCAACATGTAAGGGTGTGAGAAAAAAATTTCTAATTGCACAGGTATAAAAAAGACATACCAAGTAGAAATCAAGTTAAGAACCTAGGATTTAGAAGTCGTAAAACCGGTAAAAAGAAATGCTGAAACAAATGCATGTGCTTTAGAACATGACACAGGTGTGCAATCTTCCACAATCCATTCTCTCTATTCCCAAGTTCAATCACTAAAGATCTATACGTAATCAACACAAGATTGAAACCCAAATTCATCCATCATAGGACCTCACATATGGTAAAGCTCTTGGGAACAAAAACCTTTCATCCTACCCTTGCATCAGACATATGATGCTACTTTACACTAACATGATGATTCTGGAATTTTACATGCTGGATTCTGGGCAGGTAATAAATCCTCCTCATACAAGATGAAGGTGTTTGGTGCACCTTATTCTAAGCAATCTACCCACCCTAGCATAAAATAATCACTCAACCTTGCTATCATCGTTGACCAATCACTGACCATTTTGAATGCAAATTTCCAATTATCTCAACAATTAACAGATTTACTATTTTAGACTTCTCCAAGTTGATTTTCAGTCCAAGCACCACTAATTGCTAGGGAGCATTGAAAAGAAAGAGAATAAAAAGGAGGGGCAATGAAAGAAAAAAGGAAACCTAACTCATGGCCAGCTGAAAAACATTAGTTAGCCCTTTAAAGGACTCGTGTACTCATTTATTTTATTACATTAACTTTTCCACCAAACAGTTATCAATCTTTTTGGGCCATATCATGTTTGAAGAAAATCAATACACAAAAAATAGTGAAAAACACACAAAATAAACCTTTACAATAAAAGTCATACCTACTTGCATGAGCACAAAATGATGTC
The DNA here is from genome assembly GCA_025175665.1 of Cinchona pubescens. Lineage (NCBI taxonomy): Eukaryota > Viridiplantae > Streptophyta > Magnoliopsida > Gentianales > Rubiaceae > Cinchona > Cinchona pubescens. The sequence goes on along the minus strand of JANKKI010000039.1, from coordinate 1,388,753 downwards.
TACAACCTTACAATTAAGTCCTGTTACATATCTTCACAAGGCATTACCACCCATTGAACTTTTAGGCTCAATTGACCTACTTTTCATAGTTAATCCCAAGAACTCCTAGTGTTCTTGGTAAAGTTCTTTTCTCCAATGCAAGGTTCGAATGCTTTAGGTTCCTAATTATATTCCACGGATAAATTTTGAACAAATCGTTACCTATGAAGAGACTTCGTTTCCTAAAACATTAGTTTCCTATCAGATCGAAAACACATGTTTGTGTTATATATTTGAATTCTAGAAGTATGAGAAAGAACACATGTACTTTCATATATGGCCAGACAGTTCTTTTCTTCCAACAAAGTAGGAACTATTTCAACACTAAAAGTAAGCTCTTAAAAGTAAAGAGGTAAATCAGAGAAAAGGTAGTTCTATTAAAGGTAATTAGGACTATCTAATTAACCACAATATGAAAAGGTTAAATGTTACTAAAGTCCATAGAATTTTCACATTGGACACATCTGCAACTTTCTATAACACATTCCTTTGTTTCCTGAAAGTACTATGGAGCAACATAATTGTCCAAACCATCGTGAGAAAAGGCATAAGCAAAAGCCAAAACAGAGACGCAAGTAAATACCTAATTCTTATTGCCAGAATATTAAATAAGTTATTCCAATAGGAAGCAAGAGTGAAGTTATCAACAGATGGGCCAAACCAACAATATCGCCACATTTTTAAACAATATAACACAAACACAACACTTAAAAACACAAAAGAAAATTAAAATAAATAACTTGGTTCAAAAAACTAGCAGCTTAAGCCAACAACCTGCCCAGTGTCAAACAAGTTGCAGATGTATATGCCAAAGTCTCGCTGAAGCCATATAATATCTCGATCTGCTCCATGCATCACCTAATTAAACATGTACTACGTAAAAAGTGCTGCAATGCCAAATCCAGAGAGTAAATGATCCTGCAATTTACCTTTTTTTTGCAGGGATCTTTAAACACTTCCCTCAAATATGGACCAACATGAATCCGAAGCTTAAGTGTGTCTATGACAAAATCCTCGACTTCGGGTAGATATTTGCATTAGGCATGTGAGTCCTTGAAATGATCGATACTGATTATGTTCCAGATCAACCTAAACAAGAGGTACAGCATTACTACTAAATATATGCAGTTGATTAAGGAAGTTGTGTTTATAAGCAAATAACATCAGCATCTAGACATCTAAAAGCATGGTAAATGTGAGGGCTAAAATAAACATTGAACAATGGCCCTCATGATGTGCATAAACATAGAACATCTTAAAGTTTAGGCGATACTTAAAATCCTAAACTGTCCATATAATAGAAAAAAGTAAAGAAAATGTGAGGGCTAAAATAAAGCCAGAATTAATAAACAAGGAAAATAAAAGATAAAGAACTGGCATATCCAATTAACTTTAGTAATGAGTGTCAACAAATCCTAATTAGGGATAAACAAGGCACGCAAAACCAATGATATATACCCAGTAAACAAATAATTTACTCCTCAATGCCAATACAAGATGCAAGTCAATACATGTGAATTTTCAAAACTGGGAAAAAAATGGATTTGCCAAGAAGTTCTCAACCGTTCTCAAGATGACAAGACAAAGCAAGTACTTACATTCACAAGACTGAAACAACAGAAAAACCTCAGGGCTCTGTTTGATAGAGCCACACAGTAATCTCAGGATTGAAAGATCAGACAAAACCTCAGGGCCTGTTTGAAAATCCACTCAACAACCTCAAGACCTGTTTGATAACTCCACTCAAAGTTGAAAATTAATGGAAAACGGGTTAAGAGCTTTTCAAATTCAGAATCTGATAATAGAATTCCATTATCACTTAGGGTCTGTTTGTTTGGATGTAAAATATTTTCCGGAAAATATTTTGTGCAATTTCCGTTGTTTGGCTGGAAAAAAGCTTGGGAAAATATTCTCCTATTGAAAACATTTTACAGCAAGTGGTGTAAAACAACTTCAGCAGAAGAGCTACATAAGTTAATTTCCACAACCGAGCTTGAGGCACCTGTACTCTTTAAAACAAAAGAGTCATGACTCAACCTTCTCCTTATAACAGCTTATCCGCTGCTTTCCCTGGGCCCTACCCCTCCATCTTCTCCTCCTGATTTCCAGATTCCCCTCTACCTCGGCCTACTGCTTTGTGCATATTAGAAGCAGAAACCAAGGTCTGCTAGGGAGCAAGGGCTTTGGGAAAAACTTTTCATCAAGTGAGCCAAACGCAGAAAAGTAGAGGGAAAAATCGTGATTTTCTTTGAAAATATTTTTCAAGGAAAACATTTTCCCTGGAAAATATTTTACATGCAATCAAACAGACATTATGCACCACTTAGTTGTGTTCAAAATTTTCTGTGGAAAAAAAATTATTTAGTTTGCTGAATCTTTAGACAAGTTGTATGAACACTGACTAAAATTCTGTTTATGCTCTCTCACATGCATGCAGACACGTACTCTCTCTTTCACACACACTCTCTCTCCCTCCCTCCCTTCCCCACACAACTCTATCTCATGAGCAGTTACACAGTCTCTCAACTCTCTGGATCACACACGCACATTCTCTATATCACACACAAACGCACTTTTCTCTCTGACACACATTTTTTCCTCTCTCTTATACAAACAGATAATGGCTATTTGTTTAGATTAAATTATCATATTTATGAAGCGCGACTTCAATTCAGTTAGTAAAAACAATATAACTTTATCAGTTCAGCAACTTAATTCAGACTTCATACTTTAGACCATATATATTACTTTTATCTAACATGCTCTACTTCTCAACTGTATCATCTTTTCCATCTCCCACATACTTTTCCTTCTCTCACATATGCATATATTTTTTTTAATTAAATTATAATATTTATGAAGTGGGATATTTCAATTTAGTTGTTTAATTTAGCTAATTATAAATAGATACAACTTTATCAAATCATCAATTAATAGTTTCAACATTTAAATATCAGACTTCAGAATTCATACTGGTAACTTCAGCTTTGTCACCTCATTGTCAACTTTGATGATGGGTATAAGTATACATGCACATATTATCTTATTGACAGGTAACTCATTTCACAGGAAGGTGATATTCAAGCACGGCCTAAAATAAACCCATCTAATGCTGTATAGATTGTTTACACTGCACATCAAGTCCAAAGGTCCACTGTCAATAAGCATATCATCCTTATCCCCATTAAATGAGGACCAACATTGAAGAGCCAAAACAAAACTAAAGAAAGGAACTAATATGTCAGATACAATTTTACACTTGCCAGAGAATAGCTAGGCAGAAGGTTTATGTCTATGCCTGTTCGTTATTGAGGAAAATATTTGTATCAAAAAAGAAATCAGTTCGTTGCAAAAGTCTAAAGACACAGACCATCTCTAAATATCTCTTAAGGGGAAAACTGTTTGTTTTGTCCTATTAATTTGATTTTGACAACAGGATGCTATACTTTCTGTAAAACAAAATTTTCTATAACTCATGTGCAAGATACGCAGCACCTGAAACCAAAATTAGAACCTCTAGAGCAAACAGGCAAATACGATCTAACTAAATTATTTGGCAATTTGATTTGAGGTCATCAAACGATTAATTTTGCAAATTTGGTCATCAAACTCCAAAAAGAGTTGAATCCGAGTCATTCCGTCAAGTAGTTAGGGTTTATGCAAAGTTAGTTTATAAAGGTTAAAGTCATCAAAATACCCTAAAACCAAAACCGACGGAGACACCACGGGCCGTCACCAGAGGAGTTTTCTGTTGAGATTATCCAAAATTCAGATTCAATCACCACAAACTATGCCAAATCCAACAATAATTATACGAAATTCACCACAAATTTCATCAAATTCCGACCAATTTCAACAAATCCATACCAATCACCAATTACACCAAATCAGATCCCCACCCTTACCTTTTTTTCCTTATCAATGGAGCAGTGGAGGGGGAGGGAAAGGGGAAGGGAAAGAGGTGGGAGTTGACAGGGAGAAAGGAGAGGGGGTGGTGAGAGGAATGTATCTGAGCTGTTAAGTGAACAAAGATAGCATGTCAACAGGTAGGTTTGAATGCCGCCTACACTGTTAGACTAAGGCCATCCATCCATGTCTCCAACATGCTATCGTCATTGGTATGGAAACTAGTATATGACCTGGTTAGCTGATCCATAATAATTGAACAACTCAAGAAAAATATATAGCGAGAGAAAAATGTCAGCACACGAGCTGTTTGTCTTTGCATCTTTGGTGTAGAATTTGCAAATTTAAGACGAAACAACGAGGATGTTGAAGAGAGAACTATAGCAGTCTATATAGTAAAATGTAGCCCTGAAGGGGGAGGGCATGGGGGATCTGGTGGGCGGGGGTATCTGGGGGAAGGGTTCACCGGGAAGGGGAAGGGGGAGGAGGAGGTGGCAGACCTGGCCAGGGAGGGGAAGGGAAAGAATGGATTTAAGGTCAGGGGTGGTGGAACTGTGGGAGAGTGGGAGGATCAAAATTGTGATATTTCCCCTAAGTCTTCTCTTTTTTGGTTTGACTCCCATTTATTCTTTTCTTAAGGTGTTTGATGACTTTGTACCCCATAAAAATGACTTTTTACCCGTCGTAACGGATCAAATTGATAGAATGACTCGGATTCAGCTCTTCATAGATTTCAATGACCAAATTTGGAAATTAATAGTTCGATAATGTCAAATAGTTAAGTGACCTTATTTGTCGTTTGCTCTATATCTTTCATTTCTTGCTTCCGTTATCTATACATTTCTTCCTTCTTTTATCTATGCAGATCTTCTTTCGTAACCTTTTCAAATAAATCTATTAATCTCTGTCTTTCAAAACCTCCCTAGTTAACACAAAACCCCATTTGTAAACAGATCAATGCATCATATTCAATAACGGCCAATTATATGAAATTCAACAAACAACTATAGCACTTAAAATGAAGCACTGAACATCCAGCATGATATAACCTTCAAACTTATCTAGCTCCATATCCCATAAATTGTGGAAAAGACCAAACAACATACACAAAAAGTACAAATAGCATGGGCATATACACAGTTTAGAGGTGAACAATTAATAAACTATCATTGTGACTAAGACATACTACAGTTGAAGCGTTGAACCAACTAGTAACATATCATGCAACATTATAGACTTTTTCACTCTTGGATAAAAGGAAGCTCATGTGTGTGCAATAAATTACTGAAGTTGGGCACAAGCATGCTTCAAAATGTTCACAGCCAAGCAAGAACATGTGCAGCAACATTTTGAGAGCAACCCATCTCTCACAAAAGAAGAAAATGCAAGCAGCAGACCTGATGACTGATACTGTGATACAAATATAAATTCCAACAAACCTAGCAAGGTGCGATTTCTTTTTAAAGGGGAATTTCAAAGAATCTCATACTAGTACATTTCCCCCAACCCTTTCCCCAACTTGGAGCAGGAAACAAACAAACTTAACCCATGTGTTGAACTAGGCACAAAAAAATACAACATAATTTAATAGCCACTCAAAACACATTTTTGATTCAGGCATACCATCAAAACCAACAATGAAGAGCATCAAATTTCACTCAGTACTTTGATTGCTTACTTAACCATCCAAAGTTGGATTTCAATACAGAAGGGTGAAAGACACCTAATCTTTGAAGTCTTCTTAACATGTTCTTAGTAACTAACGAATAGGAAGAAAGATAAAAATATTACCGCAAATTCATCTGCAATTTTCAACTTGGAAGCTAACTGCTTCAAATCTTTGACGTCTTCCACAAGCATGAAAGGCGTAGACTCTAGCGGATGAGGTTTCACAGGCGTAATCTTACTGATACTTTTATCAACAAAGTCCAACACACAGTGATTCTCCTGTACAAAAGAAATTTAATTAGCCTTGGTGTTTGTGCAAGTATACATCAAGCAATAGTGGCCCAATGAACGTGGAATTTCAGAAAGTGAAATCAACTTTTATGAACCAAACCATCAACTTTTCTTACAAAGCATCAAATTCAAGCACTTCCAAAATTCTGGATGAACGCTGACAACTATCTACAAACTAAAAAGCAAAGTGGTAACTTCAAGAAAGAATGTATGGTACAGTTTCCTATATCTCAGGATTACAGATATTATGAAGCTATTTTTTTTGCGACCAGATTAGATCATGGAGCAGAGCTAGCTTTGTTGTTCTCCTAGCTGCCCTAAAAGCCAATTTTTCAATAACAGGTGGTAAGATGGTAAGAAATACTCTATTGCAATCTCAAAGGATTTCCAGCAATTGAGCAATAACGAATTTATAATTAAGGCTTCAACTTTCAGGGACACTATATTTCATCAGTTTATAAATTGATGAAATTACTTATTAAACGTTTAAAATATTATGCATTCAAATTTAACAACTTTTCTACGAATCTACAAATGCAATAAAGCCATCCTAAAATAGTGCAATCTAACATCCCCAAAATCCCAGTATCCCATAAAGGCCCATACTCTAATTTCATTAGGCAAAGAAAATGTACAAGCCTATTACTTTAAATTAGAATTCTAACAAAGAAAGGCACTAAACACACTAAAATTTTGAAACATTCGGGATATTTACGAGGATATGGTTCCTAGCATGTTCCTTCACTTTAGCTGCTTCATAAAATCTCACATAACAAGAATAAGAGTTTTTGAACATCAAACACAAGGGGCAAAATTAAAGAAATATTTAAAAAAAAAAAAAAACATGACAACAAACAACTTTAGAAAATCAATCAAAGTGAAGGTCAATACACTAAATACATATAGTGGAAAAGGCACACCTTATGGATGTGCAATTTTAGAAAACTTTTATACAAATATAACAATGGTATTACAAGAAAATGATTTGATGATAAGGGTAAACTTGGCAAATCAAGAAATGACATCACACCAAAATTCCATTTAATGGAAACTAGTAATACCATTGTTAATGGACTCTCATAAAAAATGCTACCGGGGTCAAATGATGAAAATCATAGGAGATTGCTCCAAGCCTACCAGCTATTTCACTATAAAGCAACAACATAAGATTAAGCCATACTCAAAGCTAAAATTCCCTAAAACAGCACCAAAAGAAAATTGTATTAATGCTGTAAGATGTTTATTCAGTACCAAAACTGTTAAATTCTTGAAGACAATTCTGAGGATTGATATAGAATTAAGGGGGGAAAAATCAAGTAGGGAGTCAGAGTTTAGATCTTATCAGGAAGCTGAAATTGTAAATGTGCAGAAAGGTTGGAAAGAAAAGAGACGTGGGAACTGGGGAGAGAAGAACACATTTTAGGACACACCTAAGAGTGAGGTAAACTAAGATTCTGAAATTTCTGTTATTTAGTGCATCCCTTATCAAGAAGCTAATACATGGTATTTATAGGAGAAACTCAACCAGCTACAGTAGCATTATTTAAAACATGATAGCCAAGTTGGTCCAAAAAAGCTGCTGCTATGATCTATGTTACGCCTCTTACCCCCGGCGTACCCGTGTCGACACAATACGACACGGGTAAGGGTGTGGGATTCATATGGGATTCGGTCAAAATCCAACGAACACTTTGACTCATGGAAGCTGAGGAGGGGTTATGAGGGAAAGAAGGGATGAAGAAGAAGAAGACGACGATGAAGGAAAGAAGAGATGAGGAACAAGACAAAGAGATGATGGTGCTAAGGGTCAACGACGACAACGAAAAGTTTCCGGTGACGCTTCAGTTGATGGCCAACGAAGACAAAACCAGAGAGAAGAAGATGAGCGGCAGTAGTATACTGTTTTGTTTGGAGGTGTAGAGATAGGGTTTAGTTGTTTTAACTTGTCTAATTGGGCTAGTGTTGTTTTTTAAAGTTGGGCCAAAGTTTCTCTGCAGTTTTTATGTAAATTGGGCGGCCTAATTTTAATTTCATATAAAGTAGTACTAATACCTTAGTAAAATTGGGCCAAGTAAAATTTGGCACCTAAACAACATAACAAGTAAAATTGAACAAAATCTCCTTTTATTTTTGTCTACCACTATTATTTCATATTTTACACACACAAAATATTTATATTTTTAAATATTAATTATAAAATAATATATATTTTTTAAGTTATCAAATTTTATTAATAGATACAGAAACACATATAATTATATTAGACGTATCCCCGTACCCATATCCAACTCTTTTACCGTATCCTCAATTTATGAATTTGATGAACCCGACACCTAGACATGTATCCGTATCCGAAACCCGCACCCGAGTCCGGGTAACATAGGCTATGATCGCTGTCCATTAAACTTCCACCACAGCTGAGCCTTGAACTCCTAAGCTTTGCCTGAACCTTAAACACCTAAGCTTTACCCGAACCTTAAACTTCTATCCATACCTGAACTCTACCATTGGTGTGGCATAGATCTGAAATAATAATACACTCAATTATTTATACCAGTGCCTGCTACACTGAGCAGAAATTTCAATCAAAACGTGCACAACAAACAAATAATATCTAGACTCGTCTTCTACATAAATAATAAGGAAGAGTCAATTAGCTTGTGAATTTGGTTTTCCATCCTTTTATAGAACTTCCCAAATTTGTTCTTGTCATCATTTCCATCAAGTCAGCATTAAAAGGTAACTCTTTTATATGACGACCTATATCAGGTCAAAAAGTCAAGCCTGAAAAAGCGGGGTGACATGAATGCAACTTACAAATGACTCGGTAGTCAATCTCTTGGACATTATGATTGCTCTAAGAGCACATCAAAGCGTATACAGGTGACAAATAAACATATGTAAGTTATAAACTATGAAAACAAATATGGATGTTGTAGCCCTTACGCTTAGTCTTTCCCATGTAGGGGGAAATAGCCCCCCAGATGGTATCTTTTCATGCTAACCGACATAAAAGTTTATGATTTAATTTCACGTGTATATAAGGTTATTATGTTTGAGCAAAATACACAAAAAATTCAACTATAATATCAAAGGGATATTAAAAATACATCAGATTGTCAACCATTTTACTTATTTGCTCATAACTTGGACAACTGATGTGTTATGGTGGTCTCATTAGTCCAAATTAGCTTCCCGCTCCCTTTTGTCCTTGCGGAAAGGAAAAAGCAATTCAACAACTCTATTTAGCATCAATATCAGATTCTTTGTCCCATCAACTCTTTTCACGGTACACAACAGCTAAATGTGACAGGAAGCCATCCACTAACAACGAAAAAAATAATATGTTGATAATGCAACCATTTAACAATTCACAAAGATTTTTTTTTTTTTTTGGGTTGCATATAGAAACCTTTAAGACATAAATATCTGCTCGATAGATTATCACGCATAAAATAAATCTCCATCCATAGAATAACCCATCCATCAAGAATCCAATATTGACAGGAAAGAAATAAAAAATAGCCTAATATTGTAGGCTTTTTACTAAGGAAATTTCAAAATCATAAAATAACTATCGAAGCAGATTTTAGCCATTGCATCATTTACTCTTAGAACAACACTGCAACTTTGATATTACCAGGTACCTTTATTTCAACACGTAAAAATCATTCAAATCATTAAATCTTTAAAACCCAAAAACCTAACTTCTTCAACCAACTAAACCTCAATGCTCATGCAAAGTACTTCTCTTCAATAAAATTTACACGGATAAAAAACAAAAAACCAGGTGCCAAAAAAAAAGGCAATTGGACCGAGAATGCAATTGCATTATAAAATCGCAATTGAAAATGATACTTAGTATATTCAAGATTATTATGTCTTCTTGATGAACCAGCGCTTTGTATATAGATATACAGGATTCTTGTTTTGTTCCCGGAACTAAATGAACAAAGATCTATAACATGTTAAATATCTAAATGTAGGAAAAAAATTCCCTGCCCATCTCACCGTCCAACTAGACACATTAACAAACAAGCAAGAACATCTCTGCAAGTGAGGGCTGGGTGCAGCATCTCATGCACATTCATGGCAGCAGGGAAGGGGAAGGGGAAGGGAACCCAAATACATAAACTTGAACCAAAAAATTGTCATACTTAAACATGCATATATTCATTCCAATAAACCAGGAATCAAATAACAAAATATTTTAATCAAAAAAATGAAATGTATCAAAGCCCAAGAAAGTAAACTAGCTCAGAATTAAACTAGGAATGGGTGAAATACACATGAATTACCATGAAATGAAATTGAACAAAAAAAAGTGCTCACCAAAGGATGAACAAAGCGAGAACCATCCTCACTCCTCTGCAACCAAACATGCTCAAAGGGCTGATTCGAATTATTCACAATAATCTTGTACTCATCCTGCGGCTTTGGGATAGTTGGTATATGAAATGGCACCTTAGGCTTGGGCTTCATGGCCACCTGCACACCTCTAATCCCTTCTTCACTACTACTACTCATTCCTCTCCTACTCTTCCTCCCCTGAACCACTTGGAACCCACTCTCCTCTCCTCTTGTGATGCGAAATTCATCGAGTGAGGCATCAATCCTCTCCAAAACGTCATCGTTTACATTTACCAACCAATCATACGCATCAACATCGTCAAAATCCAAATTTTCAGGAAATTCCAGCGACTTCCCCCACAATTGCGATGACACACCAATTCTTTGCAGTAGGGTTTTCGATTTATCATCCACTGCTTTGATGGGGGACTTGAATTCGTAGAAATTTTTGTAGAAATGGAAATCTTTTTCCGAAGGAATGCCTCCAGAAGACTCCGATAACTTCGTTAGTGAAGATGGTAAGGGACCCTTCGTCGCTATATCGCTCAATAAATCGGCTCCTACTTTGGAGGATTCTTCTTCGGATGGATCGATTTCCATTTCCAGAATAGTTGATGGATGAAATTTAAGAAAATTAAAGAAGCGCCATTAGGGTTTTGGGGATTTTGGGTGTTAGGGTTTTTGGGGGGAAAAAAAAAACAGAAAAAGAAAAACGGTTTTGTTTGATTGTGTGTGCTTGTGCGTGTTTTTGTATAGTATACCAGGAGGACTACTGCATTCTTCAATGTAAAATGAGGGGGCGTGGGGCACAATGTGGAAGGTTTTACGATGGCATCGTGGCACGTGCCATTTCTTCGTGCGGTCTGTTTTTTTTTTTTTTTTTTTTTGGGCCTTTTTCCGCTAATTTGTTTTTTGTTTTTTCTTTTTAAAAAAAATTTAATTACACTTTATATGTACTATACTCTAGTATCATCTTCTGAGCAATAAATTCCTTTAATTATACATGCTAAATATTGAATAAGTCTTGCCTACTCACTACATAATACGGAGTGGGTATAATAGTCGTTGAAATTACTGAAAACAGGTGGATCTCATTAATTTTTAATCATCCAACGGTTTCTAATACCCACTAGCAAAGAATTTTCATTAAATATTATGACCATTTTACTCTTATTATATTCTAATCTTTTTATGCTTATTTTTGTCTATTATAATAAATTTTCATGAAAGGAAAACTTGATTCATGTAAATTTTGATTTGAAAAAATGCTCCCTAGAAGATGAATGCGGCATTTTTTACCAGCTTTTTTGCTACAACTAATTGAAGAAAATCATAAAATCGGACCAACATTATTTTTTTATGCACAAATCTCCATAATTAACAATCAATTATAACAATTTCACTCCTCTTAATTAGAATGACTTATTTAACTTAAAAATCTACGAGCCTATAAATTTTGAATTTATGTAATATTTATCCTTTAAAATTATTTATGCCAATCAAAATAAAAGGAAAATTTTTAAAGCAAAAAAATAAAATATTATTTCTTGTTAGTGGTGGTGATGGTGATAGTGGTTACTACTTACTAGATGTATGGAGAGTAAACGGATGTAAAAAAATATTCATATAATAAAATAAGAATAAAATGATAAAAATGTCAAGTTGACATAACGAGGTAGGGTTGAGTGATTAAAATATAACGCTAGGGATTAAAGTTCTAGTCATAATAAAGTTTAAGGGGTAAAGTGTAATTAACCAAGGGATATATTTGTCCATGTTGGCCCCAAAAGCAACCTAAGAGGGGGGTGAATTAGGTTGTCTCTAAAAACAAACCTTTTTATGTGCTTAATAGAAATTCAAACTTTGTGCACCAAATGAAAACTTAAGCACAAATGAATACAATAGATATTCAACAATTTAAGCTTAAAGAACAAATAAGAATATTGAGATTAAATTGTTGAATATCTATTGTATTCAAGCTTCTCAAGCTTGGAGCTTGCAATTACAAAGAGCTTCTTACAAGGCAACTACCAAGTTTACAACTCAAGTTCACAACTTGAAATTTCTGGATTCGTATTCATATTTGTCCTTTATAAAAAAATTAGGAGACAAGGAACTCCAGTAATGACCATGTTTTGATTAGTTTATACACATCACCACCTGTGTATAATACACATCTAAAAGTTCTTCAAGGTAGGATTTTCTGAGCAAATGACAATTGTTTGTCATCAAAGGGAGGTTGTGAGTGTAAAACTTATAGGCCTGTCTGTTAAAGGAAATTTCTCCCAAAAGTGAAGAATGATTTCTACCCTCAATGTAGAAGTCTTTTCTTAATGTCAGAGCTAGGGGTATCTTATAGACAAATAGATCTGTATTCAACAACTTCCCAGAAGGCTATTTTCTGGTCAACTGAAAAAGTTGAGAGATTGATGTGTAACAGTTATACACAACCAGATGTTTTGAGAGACAGGACCAAACGCAGTACTAATGGCTGTCTCTTATACACATCTAGACTGTTCTTCATCCGAGGCTGTATAAGAGACTTTGTATCGGACGATTACCATCGTCCGAAGCTCTCTCACTCGGACAGTTATTTGCGTCCGTGAAGTCTTGTGGTTGTTTTGTTCGGACGATCATTTGCGTCCGAACCTACCTGTTTTTCTGCACACTTGTTATTAAACCATTAGTATGATTTGGTCATCATCAAAACATGGTTAACATAACTGGGGTTCAACAATCTCCCCCTTTTTTATGATGACAAATCAATTGGACAATTCAGAAAATGACCATAAAATATGAAGTACTACACAAGAGAATTTGTCCATTATTTCTCCCCCTTTGGCATTATCAAAACATAAGAAAAAATAATGCAGTTAAAGCTCCCCCTAAGTTTATTCTCCCCCTTGAAAGATGAATAAAATGAGGACACGGAGAAAGAGAAAATTCATGCAATGCAGAATTATGATCAATTGCACTTATGATCAAAACAATTTTCGCTTATTCTTTACTAAAAAGCATCATCAAAACAATGAAGCATGTGTGATGCAATTTCTTGTAAAAACAAAGTCATTTTAAAAAAAAGAAAAAGAGAATGCTCCCCCTTTCTTTTGCAAGTAGTGATATTTATAGACAAATTTTGGGGATACAAGTATCCTAGCATTCTAAACACATTTGAGCATATAGATGAGTAATATTCAAGAGATCATAGTTCAATTTGATAAATGAAAGCACACAAAACTTTAGATGTTACCCATTTCAATATGATCTTAGCTCATATGCCTTGAGCACCCTTCATAGATAATCTATCTTGAATTTCTTGGTGTTTTCCAAGCATACCTACATACAAAGTTAAGCAACAACTTTTGGTACCCAAATTTTCTTGGGTCCAATTGGATTAGTAACATGCTTAATCACCCAAATAGAATTTATTCCTAATTTTTCATTTCTTTTAACATAACAAAATTTTTCTTTATATGGCCGTGTTGATGACAAGAATTACAAATAATGTTCTTATTGCCATACAAAGAAGATTTAGATTTAACAAAGCACAAATCATTTTTTCTAAAGGTGATAAAATTTTTGTTCAAAAACATATTTCTAGTTCTGTTCTTTTCAAAAACATTTTCTTTCTTCGTTTTCAAAGTAACATCAAGATCATCTAATCTCTTCTTTAATGAAGCTTGTTCTTCCATGATCTTGATTTTTCCAACAAATCTTTCTTTCAAAACATCATTCTCTTTTGTCAAAGAATTATTTTTATGCACAAGTTTTGAGTTGGCACTCAATAAAGTATTAACTTTAATTTTTAACTCTTTGTTCTTAGCATATGATTCTTTCAAACATTCATGCATTTTAAAAATAAATGATTCAACATCATCATCATCATTATTACATGAATCATCACAAGAATCACAACTAGAGGATACCTCATTATTGCCAAGTGCCATAAAAGCCATTTGAGCATAATGCTGAATCTCCTCATATTCTTCTTCAACCTCTCCATCCGAATTGCAATCATCCCAAGTGATTTGGAAGTTGTTGAAGTGAGGCTTCCTTGAGTCTTTTCTCCTTTTTGATGAAGCTTTAAATGCTAAGTTTCTTTTTCCGTTTGCCTCCTCATCTTATAGCTTGTATTTCAACTTCAATTCAAAGGAGGTTAGAGAATTGATCAATGAATCAATAGGCATAGAATTTAAATTTTTAGACTCTTCTATGGCAATGGATTTAGGTTCCCATTCCTTAGGTAAAGCATTCAAATATTTTCTATTCTTTTCACCCAAGGAATATTCTTTACCCAAACCTTCCAAATCCTTTACCATGTCATTGAACCTAAAATACATCTTGTCAATGTTCTCATGAGGTTCCATTTTGAAGGATTCATATTTAGCCACAAGAAGTGACTTCTTTTGCTCTCTAATATCTTCACTTCCTTCATGGATTTCTTTCAATTTGTCCCATATCTCCTTAGCCGATATCACGCAACCTTTTACTTTAGAAAACTCATCTGCATCCAAAGCATTATACAAAATATTAATGGCTTTAGCATTTAAAGATAAATTTATTTTATCTTGTGCATTTAACTCAAATCTGGTTTTAGGCCTTAATTTATGAGTATTTTCATAAAAAATATTTGCCTCAAAAGGACCTTCATAAATAATATACCACAATTCAATATTAATAGATTGAACAAAAAAATTCATTCTATCCCTCCAAAAAACAAAATTAATGCCATTAAACATGGGAGGTCTAGTGATAGAATGCCCCTCTAAAAAAAAAGCATAATTGGTTGCCATGATCTTTACTCTAATGCAATTTAAGCAAAATAAAGAGACCAATGCTCTGATATCAATTGTTGGCCCCAAAAGCAACCTAAGAGGGGGGTGAATTAGGTTGTCTCTAAAAACAAACCTTTTTATGTGCTTAATAGAAATTCAAACTTTGTGCACCAAATGAAAACTTAAGCACAAATGAATACAATAGATATTCCAACAATTTAAGCTTAAAGAACAAATAAGAATATTGAGATTAAGAGAATCAAACCAAACTCCCTAGCTTCTCAAGCTTGGAGCTTGCAATTACAAAGAGCTTCTTACAAGGCAACTACCAAGTTTACAACTTGAAGTTCAGCCACTAAAAGTCTCTTCAAAGTAGGTGAGACAATAACCTCTTGTACACAAATGAGGATCACTCTTGCTCACACTAATTTCCTTTAGTTGAGCCAAGAGTTTTACACTCACAACCTCCCTTTGTTACAATTGTTATCTCTCCACTCTTACACTTGAAGAACTCTTACACTTCTAAACTCTTTTCTCACTACCTACACTATTACAACACTTGTACCCACTATTTCTCCCAAATAGCTCAAGAATGATTTGTAATCAATGTAGAAGTCTTTTCTTAATTAATTCAGACCTAGGGGTATTTATAGTTGCCAAATATCTGCTTTCAACAACTTCCCAACGGCTATTTTCTGTTTACTGAAAAACTAGCATCGGCCGTTGGACCTTTCGGACGGCCGCTTCTAAACCTTGCGTCCAACACTGCGTCCGTTCTCTGAGGGTATTCGTTCGGACGTCCGAGGATGCGTCCGAACATGCGTCCGATCGAAGCAAAGTCTACTGGAATATGATCGGACGCTGTTCTTCGTCCGAGGCTTGCTTCAAATTCTTTGTGTCGGACGATTACCATCGTCCGAAGCTCTGTCACTCGGACAGTTATTTGCGTCCGTGAAGTCTTGTGGTTGTTTTGTTCGGACGATCATTTGCGTCCGAACCTACCTATTTTTCTGCACACTTGTTATTAAACCATTAGTATGATTTGGTCATCATCAAAATATGGTTAACATAACTGGGGTTCAACAGTCCATTCATCTGAAATTTTAGAGTTCATTACAGTTGACCATCAACGTGAGAACTTTAGTACTCGAAAGATAACATTAGGGATAAAGTGTGAATGACACTAAAGTTTAAGAGATTAAAGTGTAATTAACCCAAAAAACAAATTAAAATTGATTGAGATGTGTTTCATAACCTTATGAATACCTAAAATAATTAATTAAGTGATTTCTTTATTAAGTTGTTTGATAACATAATTCTTCTATATCATAATACATTAAGCACCATTCAATTTGTATCAAACATCTAAAGGGTATAATTAATTGTTCATTTGACTGAGTCAGGGAAATCCAATAATTAACAAATCTAGTATCAAACCTACCTTCTTTTTGTCGATTGAGGATTTATTTTCAAAATTTTTTAATTGTTAATATTATTTTAATTCAATAGTTTCTTTTCTGTTACTGTTACGTGTCAAATCTATTCACCGCTATTAACTAGCAACTTTCACACGTCTTCACAAGCATACAGGTTGCGTAATAGTCTATAGCAATAAGGATCATTTCCACAAGGATAAAAGATAAACAACTACCGAATACTAAGTAGTAATCACTATTTAGATAATCAAAATAAGTGTTTTTGGTTTTTTATAATTTTGGATTATAAGCAATTAGAATTACCTAATTGTATTTAACAAAAAAAATAAGGAGTTACTAAAAATCAAGTAATTTAGAGAACTGAATAAGAGACAAACGGGTTGAATAAATTATATAAAACATAAACTATATCTAACTATGATTTTCAATGAAAATATGCTAACTTTCTACTTGTAACTGCTAATGAATGCTAAACTATAACTAATAAAACCAACGGAATAATAATAATTGCAAGGAAATTAAGTAAAAGAAATAACCAATTCATGAACAAAGAAAGTATCCTCCAAAGATCTCCAAGTGATCTTTAGAAAATCCACAAATTCAAGAAGAACAAGTAATTAGATTTGCTAGTTTGATCTAAGAATCAGAGAACAAAAGCTCCAAGACTTGATATAAAAAGATTGTTTTGTATTCTAAGAGAGAAATCCTAATTAATTCTCGTAAACTACTCTAACTGACGGCTCCATAGGAGTATTTATAGCTTCCAAAATCCCGCTACCATGCTCGCTATGGCGAATAGGTTGTACTAAGGGAACCTCGTGTCGTGGCAAGAAAGTCTTCTGTTTTGGATTTTAGGGGGTTCATCACGACAAACCTTTCCTCTTTGATACTCTTCACTGTGGTGAAGGTCCTCGATTAGCATCACTCTAGCTTAGTTTCCTTCCAACTTTGCACGCCTATCCATTTAGCGATTGGATAAATCTACCCATAACCTGCACAAAGAGGATATGCCAAATATAACTAGTGATATGTAAAATATTTAGTTATAAAATTTATAATCACCTAATCCAACTACTAACTACATAACGCATTGCAAATGTACGAGATCAAATAGTATATAGCATGTGTAGGAATCAAATCCACAAGAATTGGTTTATCAAGTATTGGTTATTTAGTTTGAATGCTAATTGAAGAAATCGACAAGAGAAGAGAGAGTTAGCTAAACTAGATTTAGAGACTTTAACTAGTGAAAATAATGGATCAGGGTTAGACTAGTCAAATCTCGACTTTGATTAATTCATTAATTAATTGATTCATTCAACACAAATTTTTAAAGGTCAATTCCCATTATCATCAACCTAATCCTAATTCCTAGTGCTATTAGGATGTTCAATCCAGTTAATCTAAATAGGATTCCTCCTACCACCTTTTTTTTTATATTTTTTATATATATATTTTTTTATTTATCAGTTCCAATTTGGGTAAAATTTGGATTCCTCCTACCACCTAAAACTAACCAAATTGACTATTTACCCTATAGAATTCTAGATGACCAACTAGGTAATTTAGTCCATCAAGATCATATACTAAACCTAGTCCAATTACTAATTAGGACTAAAATGGAGGTTCAACTTCCGTTCTCCCCTCAATTTAAATTAACTAAGAGAGTGATCAAATCCCCTAATTATTATTGTAGTTCATTAGAATTGTCTAATTATCAATTTACCATTTAATTTATCAAATTAATTATTACCCATGAAATTGGCATTATACAATCTTAACCCATGACAAATGAGAACATGGATGAAAGGAATAACACAAAAGAGAACATGGAAAGAACGAGCAAACTAGTCTAAACATTAATTTAGGAAAGAAAATAAAGAAATCAATGCTTGAAGGCAAACGATAAAAGAGCAATAATATTAGAATTAAATAGCACAATAAAGATCTAAAAAGGTTTAACAAAACTTTTCTAATAGAAAATAGCAAGTTCTTGGTCCAAGGTTGTTAATCTTGAACCTCCTCTTAAACTCTTTTAGAAAAAGAAAGCGAAGCCAAGTCTAATCTTGTAGCCCCCAAAGGAAAGTTGAAAGAGAACTTATCTTTGAGTTCCTAGAAACCCTTATTTATATTTTTCTAAAAGTTACAAAGTATAGACTCTAAATAAGTTTCAAAAAGCATTTAAACAGACCCAAAATGGACACTCAGAAGTTTAAAAAAAACATAAAAATTGCGTAGGCCTACAACCAAGTTGATCCATTCACTAAGAGCGAATGGTTCACCTTTGCTAGTTCGTTGGGAACAAATGGCTCTCTATTTCGTTCGCTCTCAGTGAATGAAATGGGATTTTTAGAGTTTGTTCTCAATGTACTCCCTTGATAGCTTTGCATGGGTCCGTCATTTTATTTCTAAAATTTTCATCCGACGTCTGATTGACACACTATTTATTCCTACACAACCCTAGAACAAAAACACACATTAATATCTATAATATAACTCTAAAATAACACTTAAAACACTTACTATAGCTGTAAATAAAAGACAATCAAGAATGCACAAAAAACCCTATTTCTAGTAGAAATTAGGTAAACAACCCAAACACAATCCTTAACACATACGCACATAAAAATATAAGCTAAATAATATCAAATAAATACTAAAACACTACATTAAAGATATATTAACCCATAGAAACAGAAATGCACAAAAACAAATACATAAACCCTAAAAGCGCCGAAATTAGTGCAAAAGATATACCGAAAAAAGTTGGAATAACCCTAATTTCTTAGTGTTATCAAGTAGCTAATTTTAACCCTAATTGAATATAAAAACTATTAAAAATACAATAAACGACAAAAAACCCACCTGACACCAACATTACTCAATAAAACCACAAAAACACAAGCAACAAGACTAAAACCATCACAATTAAGTCCAAAAGAATATTAAATAACCCTAAATTCTAAGGTTATAAGTTACATTTATTTAATTTAAACTAAGAAATCTCCAATTTTGATTGTCTAAATTAATATTGTCGTATACATTTGATACTTATCAGTGTAGTCCTCGTAAGAAAAATCCTTATTCTCCCTAACTATATTGATACCATATACTTGAGGAATTCAATGTACAGTTTCTAGAATAAGAGTATTTAAAATTTTTATCAAGTTTTTGCACTGCTGCCTGGGATTGCAGTTTTAGGCAATATTGAAACATCGAGACAATTTCTAATTTAAACATTTTCTTTATTTTTATTTACCTTTGTTGTTCTTGAGTTTTTGTTTACTTGATTTTTTCATGTGATTGGTTTGTTATTATTATTTGCCAGTGTATGAACCCTGACTAGGGCTTACTTTCTTTTGACTTTGAAACTGAAAAGATATTAAGATCTTTGAGTGAGATGACATGAAAGACAACAACAAAAGGAAATCGAGCAAATTATAGCGGATGAGGTCAATCAAGAAGAGCAAAAAATTCTATTAAAAGAAGAATTCAATGGCAACAATGAGCAAAATGTGGCCAACAATGAGCAAAATGGAAACAATAGATCCTTATGGGACTACACCTTGCCCATGTTTGATGGGTCGAACTCCAGTATTATGAGACCATCCATCAACGAGAATAATTTTGATATCAATCCGAGCTCGATAACTATTCACTCAATCCCACAAGTATACGATATTAATGTAGTTAGAGTCGTTCCCATGAGAACTATGCAAACAAGTACCAAGAGTGCCTAACAATACTCTATTTAGACATACTTAAAATGATTGATTTTGGACTTTATAAAATATTTTAATAATAAAAAATAATAATAACTATGGATTACCAGTCCATAACAATTAACAAATAAAAATTCTATCATATTGTAAAAAGTATGTTAAGTACTGGGCTAGCCAATTCTCGAGATCACTCGAATTAACCAATTAATTGTTTGAATTACACATTTTGGAAGTTCAATTCCTAACTATAGTCTCATCTGATCCCTTGTGTAAATTTGACTGAGGATTGATCCCTCATTTCCTAAATCTAATAAAATGAATTCTTCCTTCTAAAATTACTATGAACCAATTAGGCACTTCAGCATGTTATGATTTAAAAATAATCCCAATCTAATAATTAACAATGATCTATGATGGGACATCAATGATACCTAAAATATCTAGTTATAAATTTATAATAACATAAGTCTACAATTAACTAGATAACGTATTGTAAGTGTACGAGATTAAATAGTATATAGTCGAATAGGGATCGAATCCACAAGGATTGGTTTAAAAAGTACTGGTTCTTTGGTTAGAATGCTATTTGAAATGCCAATTAAAGAGATTGAATTAAAACTAGACTACGGACCAAAACAAATGAAAGCAGCAGATTACGGTAAAGACTAGCTAATTCCCAACTTTGATTAATTCATTCAATTAATTGATTAATTAAATACATTAGAGGTTAATTCCTATTATTAACTTAATTCTGATTTCTCGCATCATTAGGTCGTTCAATTCAGTTAGTCTAAATGAGGATTTCTCCCACCATCTAGAACTAACCAAATTGACCATTCATTCTATGGAATTCTAGATGACCAACTAGGTAATTTAGTTCATCAAGATCATAAATTAAATCTATTCCAATTTTTTATTAGGTCTTAAATAGAGGTTCAACTTTGGTTCTCACCTCGATTTACCAATTAATTAATTGAGAGAGTGATCAATTTTCCTAGTTATCTTTCTAGTTCATTAGAATTGCCTAATCATCAATTTCATCATTTAATTTACTAATTTAATCATCATAGAATTGGCATCACTCAACCATAATTCATGACAAATTAGAACATGCTTGAAAGGAATAACACGAGAAATTAATGAAAGCGATTAAGAACCATGGGCGGGACCTATTCATTAAAGATTTAGAACTAATAAATGATCTCACAGCATTTAGAAAAGAACTAAGAAATGTGGCCATTCAAACTTGCTTAATAACTAAGGAAAAAGTTATAATCGCTCGCTATTGAGAACTAAGAAAGTGAACTAATTGTACTATGTTATGAATCGGAAAAGAAGAACATATCATACAATATTAAGAGCTAGTAAAGTAGATCTAGTCGTATTAGATTAAGAAACAAGAAAGGAGTTCTAACCAACATACATTTGGAAAAGATAATTATATCTAATAACTCATGATAAGCACGTAATATGTGATTTAGTTAGACTAGATTAAGAATCATGCGCGGGAGCTATTCATAAAAGATTTAGTAATATGTGATCTAATTCTATTCGTAAAAGAGCTGAGACAATTATATTTGCTTAATAACTAAGGAAGAAGTGCAATCGTACGATATTGAGAACTAAGAAAGAGGACTAATCGTGCTGTCGTAGGCACCCAATAATTAAACAATCTCTCAATAAAAATGTAGTAGTGGTGAGTCAAGTTCGTCCCACAGAGAATGAAATTTATTCCTGTGCTAAACGAAAAAAGAGGGGTTTTCTTGAATGCTTTTGAACTAAAAATTAAAACAATAAAATAACTAAAGAGAATTCGATGTAATGAAATTCTTGATTTCGGTCATATCCACCATGGCAATTTCACTAGTCGATCCTTGACACACAAGATAATTCAATTCTATAAAAAGTACTAATTGAAGAATTAACCCGAATTCCAATTCAAATTTGATTCTTGTTTCTTTCTAAAGTTGGTTAATTTTCAACACGCTATCCAATTAACCCTAACTATTAATTTAATCCAGACACGCGCCAAAGATTAATTAATAGAAGCATTAAAATCAACAAAGAAAATTAGACTAATTAAACATAAACACAGGCGGTTATGCCTATTAGATGATTAATTTTCTAAATTCAATAACACTAATCGAGTAATAATCAAATTCAGTTGCTTTCACAGATTGAATTAAGCACACGCAGTTATAACAATCTAGCTATAGATTAATTCTCATAACTTAATTATTCTGCAACAATAATAAGATAAAAAGATCAATCATAAAATTAATTGCAAAAAAATAATCAATACTTGATCTAAAATTGAATAAATTCAAGAACAAGAAGTCTCACAACATAGTAGAATTGACCATGGTTTCAAATCCCTTGACCAAGAAAAGGTTTAGGCACAAAGTGTCATAGAAGAATGAACAATAATTTTCTACTGCTGAAAACCCTAGATAAAACTAGAAAATAAAGTGTCGATGCTTTTTCTCACCCTACATGGGGTATTTATAATGAGTACTTAGGGTTACAACTAAGGTCTACGGATAAGAACTTAAAATCGGGTGAAAAAGAGTCCAACCGAGCAAAAAAAATCTGTCAAAAACCCAAAAATACGCAATACTACTGTTTCGGGCGCACATGCATTGCCTGTTTTGGGTGCATGTGTGCCCTAGGCAGAGCTGGAGACAATTCCTTCTCTGCTCACAGTGCATGTGCGCTGCACCTTCCCAGCGCATGTGCGCTGGATCATCACTTTCAACTTCAATTTTGACCTTGATGCTGACCGAATTTGGCAAAACTCAAAACATGAAAGTTGTAGCTCTATGTCTCAGATTTTTTGAAAATTTCGAATGTCCTCAATTGAAGCTCATATAAGAAAGTTATGCTCAATATACCAAACTATGTCAGAATCGCTCCTCGCCAGTGCACATTTTCCAACTTTGCAATTTTGAACTAGATGCCTATAGAATCCTCCAAAACACAAAACATGAAAGTTGTAGAACTCTGCAATATATTTCAAAATCATCCAAAATCATCTCAATCGGAGCTTAGACTCGAAAGGTATGCTTGAAATACGAAACAACATCCAAAATGGCTTCATACTCATGCATGTTCCGCCCTTTGCATTTTCTTTCATCTTTTTTTAGCTCCTTTTCACTTTAACCCTACAAAAACTAAGAATAACCAAATTATTAGCTCAATAACAACTCAAATATTGCTTACAACACATAAAAATGTGGTAAATGACACATAAAATATAGCACAATTATGAACTTACAACACATTAAAACGTGATAAATGACACATAAAATATAGCACAATTATTAACTTATCAATTATGCGCCGCAAAAGGAGATATAATTAAACAAGATTGAGGACACATAAATGAGATCTAGTCATATTAGATTTAAAAGGAATTGAGATCGGGTCCTATTCATAAAAGATTTATATTTAAAAAATGATCTAATTGTGTTTGAAAAAGACTTGAGAAATAAGGCCTATTGATTGTACTTGCTTAATGACTAAGGAAGAAGTTGTAATAGTATGATAATAAGAACAAAGAAAGGGGTCTAATCATACCATATTATGACCCAATAAAGGAGATCTAACCATACAAGATTAAGAACTAATAAAGTAGATCCTGTCGTATCATATTAAGAAATAGGAAAGGAGTTCTCATAAAAGTACATTTAGTCTAGATAGATAATGAGATCTAGTAACTCATGATAGGAACGTAAAATGCGATTTGATTAGACTAGAAAAACAACCATGACCTAGAATAAGAACTGAAATATAATCTAATGGTACTTAAGAAAGAACCGTGAAATGAGGCCAATTATAAACGACAATGGAAGAAGTTGTAATTGTACGATATTGAGAACTAAGAATGGGTTTAATTGTACAAGATTAAAAACTAATATTGGAGATCATTAGTTATTAGATTAAGAAATAAGAAAAGAGTTCTAATCAAAGTACATTTAGAAAAATAATAAGTTCTAATAACTCATGATAAGAACGTAAAATGTGATTTAATTAGGCTAGATTTCAAGCCAAGAGCGAGTTCAATTTACAAAAGATTTAGAACTAAAAATTGATCTAACTATATCTTGTTGCCTCATTTGGGTTTCCAACTGTGCTTCTTGTTGCTTTTTTGCCTTTTCTTTTGCTTCAGCATCTTGCCGCATACGTTGCATAATGACAATAAAATAAGGAAAAAGTTATAATCGTACAATATTGAGAACTAAGAAAGATGACTAATCATATGATATTATGAACTACAAAAGGAGACCTAATCATATGAGATTCAGAACTTATAATGGAGATGTAGTGTCTTAGATTAAGAAATAAGAAAGGAAGTCCAACCAGTGTACATTTGGAAAAGAGACTGAGATCAAATAACTCATGCTGAGAACATAAAATACGTTTTCATAAGACCAGATTAGGTACCATGGGCGGGACCTATTCATTACAGATTTAGAACTAATAGATGATCTCATAGCATTCGGAAATGAAATGAGAAATGAGGCCAATGAAACTTGCTTAATAACTAAGTAAGAAGTTGTAATCGATTGCTATTGAGAACTAAGAAAGTGAACTAATCGTACTATGTTATGAACCGCAAAAGGAGAACACATCATACAATATTATGAGCTAATAAAGTAGATCTAGTCATATTAGATTAAGAAACAAGAAAGGAGTTCTAACAAGCATACAAGATTTAGAAAAGATAATTATAGCTAATAATTCATGATTAATCACTACATTGTTTCTTGTTTTCTCCTCCTTCTCTCTAATTTTTCTCTCTCTAAAACTCCCTACATTGTTTCTTTTACTTGGCCATGGCCGAAAAGGATTCCCTTCAGCCAGGCTGAAGGGCACACGAGATCATTTGTTTGATGTTCTCGTTGGCAAACAAACTCCCCAAAACCAGCTGCAACAATAAAAAATTCCATTGAAGAAATTGCAATCATACAAGGGGGAACCAGCCATCTTCTTCTCTATAGAAGAGGTTCAAAGGTTAGCAGCACCATTTCGATTTACTCTTGTGGGAAACTTTCCACGAGGGAAGCCTAACATGGAGACGGTGCGGAAGAGCTTATAGACGATTGGTTTTAAAGGCAATTTCACGGTTGGATTTCTAGACCACAAGTATGTTCTCATTCAGTTTTCTTTAGAGGAGGACTACCTTCATTGCTGGCTGAAAAACACTTGGTTCATGAATGGATTCCAGGATAGATTTTTATGCGGGGTCCTAAAATGGCATCCTCTCTTCACTCCAGACATTGAGCCTTCAATAGTGCCTATCTAGATTACTTTTGAGGGTTTGCCGATAGTTTTCTTCAACAAATACTCAGTTTTCGGTCTTGCACAAGCCGTTGGCACCCCCCTTAAATTGGACATGGCCACAAAGAATTTTACTCATCCAAATACAACAAAGGTTTGTGTTGAAGTGGACCTATTGTCAACCCTACCAACAAGAGTTTGGCTGGGAGTAGTGGATAACGGGAAATGGCAGAAAATCAGCTATGAAGATATTCCACCCTATTGTACGAAATGTAACAAGATTAGTCACAATGCAGCCAAATGCTTGGTTGGAGCTCCAAGGAAGCAAGACGATCACACGGCCTCTACCAAAGCTCAAAATCAGAGAGACAAAACAATAAGTTGGACCATCAGGCTCGACTCCAGCAAATTTGGTGCATTCAGAATCTCCTGGATACAACCAGGAAGTAGTTGAGCAGGAGGATGACATCTTGTACGGTGGTAGTGGTCCAAGGGGAGAAGACACCACCTCCAAGGGTGGTTGACAAAGAAACAGCTGCCCCACCAAATCTGAAAATTCAAACTTCAAATCCCTTGGAAAGTAGGATTGGAAAATCAAATTTGGAAGAGCAACAAACCCTCCCACAATCAGCTGGAGAAGAGTTGAATGGGTCAAAGGTGGCAACTAACCAGCCTATCTCTCTTCAAATTCAAAATGCTGATTCCTTAAAAGATGATCCCATCCTCTCTCATGGAAGAATTATGGAGGAATTGCCCTGCTACTTTTCAGATAATGAAACAAGCCATGCACAGCCCAAACAAGGTATACAAGACATGCCTATTTCTATACCACAAATAGTAGGTAAGTCCTCCCACCAAAAGAAGAGTAGACGCAAGAGAATTTACAACATGCCAAGACTAATGAGAACTAGGTTTTCATCGAAACCGGCTACCCAGCCTCCTACACCACCTATTTAATATGCATAGGTCCTTGTATGGAGGCCGACATAAGGGGGATTGCCAACAAACCCTCCATTTGTAGACTTAAGAAGCTATTAAGGAACACAAAATAAATATCCTTGCTTTGTTAGAACCAGTGGTAGATAAAGAAAGGATTTATTTTTTTGGCCAAAAAATAGGATTTGATTACTGCAAGTCGATCCCTAATGTAAAATTTGGCTTTTTTGGAATAAAAATTTAGTGTTAGTAGATGTTCTTATTTCTGAGCAATTATTTTGCGTTAGCATTTCACCCAACTTTCTTCACAAGGATATGGAAGCCTCTTTTGTATATGCCAAGTGCACAAAAATTGAAAGGAGGAGCTTGTGGGAGGAGTTTCGAGCAGTTCAGCCAACCTCCCCATGATTTGTGGGTGGAAATTTTAATGTAATTTCTAGCTCTGATGAATACAAAGGCTCAGGCTCATTGAACCTTGAAGCAATGAGGGATTTTAATGAGTGCTTTCAAGATTGTGGCTTGATGGATGTGGCTTTTCAAGGCTGCAAATACACATGGGCTTGGCAATAGATTTGGAAATGTGGTCTGGAAACGATTTGATAGATACGTGTGCTTTCTAGCAAATCCATGTCGAACATATCCCTAAGTCATGCTCGGATCATTCTCCACATCTTCTCAATATGTCAAAAGTTACACAATCCAGGCCAAAAGATCTTGCAGGTAGTTGAACACAATTGGAATATGCTCGGGTCCTCCTCTTTTAAGGCTTGCTTCCAAACTGAAAAGATTGAAAGCCGAGCTAAGAAACTGGAGGCACATAGTTTTTGGGAATGTCTTCAACAAAGTCAAGGAAGCTGAACTGAATGTAGCTGCCTTTTTGCAACTACAAAGTCAATGTAACAAAATAGCGTTAGCTCAATCTTAAGCTAACCACACCAAATGTCTTGCCGAGGAAGAAACATTTTGGAGGCAAAAATCTGGTGTGAAATGGCTAAAAGTGGGTGACCAAATTCAATTTTTTTTCACTCAACATTAATGGCCAAGAGACAAAGATTGACAATCTCAGAGGATCAAGGCTGAGGGTATTAAATTCTTCCAGGACCTCTTATCTTGCGATGATTCCACACAAATTGATCTTTCTTTACTGACAACCTCTCGGGCTCAGTCACAGATGAGAATAACCAGACCTCATTGACCGATCTCACAATGAAGGAACTGAAAGAAGCCGTGTTCTCGCTTAATCCAGAAGTTTCGGTCGAAATTGATGGATACAACGGGGTATTTTTCACCACTTGCTAGCACATCATCCAGCATGATGTCTTTCATGCAGTAAGGGATTTTTTAAAAGAAGAGAAGCTACTAATAACCATCACAAGTACCCTTATCGCTTTAATCCCAAAGTCAGCCAATCCATCATCCTTTAATGAGTATAGACCCATTAGTTTGTGTACCTTTTTCAACAAAGTATGCACAAAAGTTTTGGCTAATCGACTTTCAATCTTGTTGCCAAAGATTATCTTTCTTGAACAGGTGGCTCATGTGCATGGGAGGGAAATTGCGGACAACATTCTACTTAATCTAGGAGATGATTGATTTCATTGATCGGAAAACTCAAGGAGGCAACATGCTGATCAAACTTGATTTAACCAAGGCTTTTGAAAGGCTTTCCTGGCCTTTCTTGTATGCAACTTTGAGAAAACTTGGTTTCACAAGTACATGGATTTCTTTAATAAAGAACACCTTAAAAAATTACTGGTTTTCTATCCTCATCAATGGTGCACCAAAGGATTCTTCAAATCCTCAAGAGGAGTTTGACAAGGAGACCTGGTATTACCATTTCTTTTCGTAATAATACAGGAAACTTTCTCCAGAGCATTAAAAAACCAGTCTCAATTGGGAAGGATCTCAAACTATGCCTGCCGAGATATTGTCCAGAAACATCCCATTTAGCATTTGCAAATGACATTGTTATTTTCACAATGGGAGAACTCAAATCTATCAAAAACCTCATGGCTTTCCTCTCCCATTTTGAAGCCTCATCGGGACAGCTTTTTAGCAAGTCTAGAAGCTCTTTCTATTTATCTGATCAAGGCATCATTGTCCCGAATTAGAATGCTTCAAAACAAAATAGGTTTTGTGAAAAAATCCATCCCCTTTCTCTACTTTGGATGTTCAATTCAGAAAGGAAAGAAGCAGAAGGTGCTTTTCCAGCCAATGATTGAGGAAATACCCTCAAGAATTCATGGTTGGCAAACTCGATTTCTATCCCCCAGAGGCAGAATAATTCTCATTAAACATGTTCTTAGTAGCATTCCCATATTTCAATTGGCAGTTATGTCCCCTCCAAAGTCAGTCCTAAAGGAGTTGGAAATGCAATTTGCTAACTTCTTTTGGGGGGCCTTGGAATCTACTCAGAAGCATCATTGGATTTCTTGGGCCAAAATTTGCCAACCAACATCATGAAATGGCTGAGGAATTTCGTCCATTGAAGAGGTCGTGAATGGTTTCAGCCTTAAACTATGGAGGAAATTTCGCAAAGGAAACTCACTTTGGAGTAGATTCCTCCAAGGCAGATACCTTAGAAGCCATTATCATCCCACTTGTATGGTAAATGAATCATCGGGAGACTCTTACATATGAAAGAGGATGCTAAAAGCCCGACATGATGCTGAACATAAAACCTTATTTTTGATACGGAATGCATGTTTCTCCTTTTGGTTCGACTCTTGGATAGAACAAGGGCTGTTATGGCACATGGTGGATCAAGTGTATGATTATTCACTCACGGTGGCACAAGTGTGGAATTCTATTGGCGGGGATTTTTCTTCTTTGGATGGAAGATATTCCAATGAAGAACTAACACACATTGGTGAAACACTAAAAAACAAAGGGCTTTTTTTCACAGGATAACTGGACGAGTTAGTATGGACCCTAACTCCCAAGAGCCCCTTCTGGATTTCCTCCACTTTTGTACCAAAGGCAACGGTCTTCTCAAGACAAATGATATGGGATGGGAGACTTCAACTGAAAATTTCAGTTTTCATGTGGAGACTATTGCATAAGACTCTACCTCTTGATGATGTACTCCCCAAGATAGGAATCTATCAGGATTAAGATTAGCTTCCAAATGCTATTTTTGCAACAATGAGGAGTCATGTGATCACTTATTTGTAGAGTGTGCATTCACTAAGCATATTTGGCTATTTTTTGAAGCGGCTGGAAGTGTCATTTCCTCCCACAACGTCCATATTACAAAAACTCAACTCATGGTAGTGGGCATTTTCCCCCTTGACAACGGTTGGGACTCTCCACAAAATTATTCCAAGTATCATATGCTGGTTTGTGTGGAAAGCAATAAACAAGGCAACTTTTGAAGGAGTGGTAACCAATGTTCAATGACTCATTATGGATGCTTGTGCGTATTTGAAAAGCATTTATTCCATTCATCCGTTCACAAGGCTGGTGGTGGCTGATGACCATCTACTTTCAAGAGGAATTTGTCACCACTTGATCCAAACAAAACCATGGAAAGCTAGGGCTGTTAAATGGACAACCCCGTCCTTTGGCTTCTTGAAATTGAATGTTGATGGAGCCTCAAAAGGTAATCTGGGATTGGCAGCTGGGAGGAGGTATTCTTAGAAACCACAATGGACAGCTTGTTAAGGCTTTTTGCAACTTCTACAACTATCAAACCAACTTGCAAGCTAATATAGTATGATTAGACCCTTTCTTTGTTCTCAATATCAAACCATTACAATTTCTTCCTTAATCATTGAGCAGGCATAATTAATAGGCCTCATTTCTCAGTTCTTTTTCTTATACAATTAGATAATTTTTTAATTATAAATATTTTATGAATACAACATGCTCTTGGTTCTTTTCCAATCTTAGATGACTAGATCTCCTTTCTTAGTTCTGAATCTCGTATGTTATGTCTCCTTTTGTTGTTCATAGTATGGCACGATTAGTCTAGTTCTCAATATTGTACGATTATCACTTCTTCCTTAGTCATTATGCAAGATAAAATTGGCCTCATTTCTCAATTCTTTTTTGAATAAGGTTAGATAATCTTTAGTTCAAAGTCTTTTTGTATTTGAACTCATTCTTGGTTCTTAATCTAGCAGAATTAATACTAATATCACATTTTACGTTCTTATCATGAGTTATTAGAACTTATTATGTTTCTATATGTTCTTTGATAAGAACACCTTTCTTTTTTCTTAATCTAATACGATTTGATCTCCGTTATTAGTTTTTAATCTTGTACGATTTGTCCCCTATCTTAGTTCTCAATATCATACGATTACAAGTTCTTCTACTGTCATTACGCACGTATACTTGGCCTTATTTCTCACTTATTTCTTCAAAACCAGCATATTATCTTGTAGTTCTTATTCTTTTATGCATCGTTATCGCTCATGGTTCTTTATTTCGTTAAATCAAATCGCATTTTACGTTCTTATCATGAGTTACGAGATTTACTTTTATAAGAACTCCTGTTCTATTTCTTAATCCGATATGACTCGATCAACTTTGTAAGTTCTTAATCCTGTACGATTAGACCTCCTTTATTGTGTCATATAGTGCGATTAGACCCTTTATTTGTTCACAATATCATACTATTACAATTTCTTCCTTCAATCACTGAGCAGGCATAATTATTAGGACTCATTTCTCAGTTCTTTTTCTTATACGATTAGATAATTTTTTAATTATAAATCGTTTATGAATACGACTTACTCTTGGTTCTTTTTAAATCTAAGATGACTACTTCTCCTTTATTAGTTCTCAATCTTGTTTGATTATATCTTCTTTTGCGACCCATAATATAGTATGATTAGTCGACTTTCTTAGTTCTCAATATCTTACGAGTATACTTCTTCCTCAGTTATTAAGCTAATATAGTTGCCTTCATTCTTTTTTGAATGTGATAGATCATTCATTTGTTCTAAATCTTGTATGAATAGGTCCCACACATGGTTCTCAATCTAGTCTAACTAAGTCACATATTATGGGCTTATCATCTGTTATTAGATATTCTTATCTTTTCAACATGTATGTCGGTTTGAACACCTTTCTTGTTTCTTAATTAGCTCCCAAATATTTTGTGATATGTTCTCCTTTTGCGATTCATAACATAGAACATCTAATTACTCAATTTCTTGGCTCCTTTTTTGAATAAGGTTAGATAATCTTTAGTTCAAAGTCTTTTTGTATTTGAACTCATTCTTGGTTCTGAATCTAGGATAATTAAATCACATTTTACGTTCTTATCATGAGTTATTAGAACTTATTATGTTTCTACATGTACCTAGTTGAGAACTCCTTACTTGTTTCTTAATCTTATGCAACTTGATCCCAGTTATTAGTATTTAATCTTGTACGATTTGTCCCCTTTCTCAGTTCTCAATATCGTACGAGTACAACTCCTTCCACTGTGATTAAGCACGTATACTTGGCCTCATTTCTCACTTATTTCTTCAAAACCATCATATTATATTTTAGTTCTTATTCTTTTATGCATAGTTATCACTAATGGTTCTTAATTTGGCCAAATTAAATCGCATTTTAAGTTCTTATCTTGAGTTACGAGATTTACTTTTATTAACTCCTGTTCTATTTCTTAATCAGACATTACTCGATCTACTTTTTTAACAGTTCTTAATCCTGTACGATTAGATCTTCTTTATTGTGTCATAATATAGTACGATTAGACCCTTTCTTTCTTCTCAATATCGTACTATTACAATTTCTTCCTTAATCATTGTGCAGGCATAATTAATAGGCCTCATTTCTCAGTTTTTTTTCTTATAAGATTAGATAATCTCTTAATTATAAATCTTTAATGAATACGACCCGCTCTTGGTTCTTTTTAAATCTAATACAACTACTACTCCTTAATTAGTTCTCAATCTTGTTTGATTGTATCTCCTTTTGCGACTCACAATATATTACGATTAGTTGACTTTCTGAGTTCTCAATATCTTACGATTAAAATTCTTCCTTAGTTATTAAGCTGATATAGTTGCCTCCGTTCTCTTTCGAATGCGATTAGATCATTCATTTGATCTAAATCTTTTGTGTAGAGGTCCCACACATGGTTCTCAATCTAGTCTAACTAAGTCACGTATTAGGGGCTTATCATCCGTTATTAGATATTCTATTCATGGTTATCTTTTCAACATGTATGTCGATTAGATCACCTTTCTAATTTCTTAATTATCTCCCTAATATTTTATCATGTGTTCTCCTTTTGCGATTCATAACTTAGAACAGTTAGTCAATTTCTTGGCATTCAATATCGAACGATTGCAACTTCTTCCTTACTCGTAAAGCAAGTTTGATCGGCCTCATTTCTCTATTCTTTTGCAAATGCTATTAGTTCTAAATCTTCAAGGAATAGGTCCCACGAATGGTTCTTAATCCATTCTTATGAAAACATATTTATGTTCTTACCTAGTGAAATTTGATCTCATATCTTTTCGAAATTTGCTATGATTGGAACTCCTCTCATATTTCATAATCTAACACGACAAATCTCCTTTCTTTGTTCTGAATTGCATATATTATGTCTCCTTTTGTTGTTCATTGTATAGCTCGATTAGTCGCATTTCTTAGTTCTCAGTATTGTACGATTATCACTTCTTCCTTTGTCATTATAGAAGGTGTAATAAGCCAGTTGGCTTCATTTCTCAGTTCTTGTTCAAATAAGGTTAGATAATCTTTTGTTCTAAGTTTTTTTCAATTTGAACACATTCTTGGTTCTTAATCTAGTATAATTAAACCACATTTTACGTTGTTATCATGCGTTATTAGAACTTATTATGTTTCTACATGTACTTTGTTGAGAACTCCTTTCTTGTGTCTTAATCTTATGCGACTTGATCCCAGTTATTAGTATTTAATCTTGTACGATTTGTCCCCTTTCTTAGTTCTCAATATCGTACGATTACAATTTCCTCCACTCTCATTACGCACGTATACTTGGCCTCATTTCTTACTTATTTCTTCAAAACTAGCATATTATCTTGTAGTTCTTATTCTTTTATTTATAGTTATCACTCATGGTTCTTAATTTGGTCAAATCAAATCGCATTTTAAGTTCTTATCTTGAGTTACGAGATTTACTTTTGTAAGAACTCTTGTTCTATTTCTTAATCTGATATGACTCTATCTACTCTGTAGTTAGTTCTTAATCCTGTGCGATTAGATCTCCTTTATTGTGCCATAATATAATACGATTAGACCCTTTCATTGTTCTCAATATCATACTATTACAATTTCTTCCTTAATCATTGAGCAGGCGTAATTAATAGGCCTCATTTCTCAGTCTTTTTCTTATACGATTAGATAATCTTTTAATTACAAATCTTTAATGAATACGACCCGCTCTTGGTTCTTTTTTAATCTAATACGACTACTTCTCCTTTATTAGTTCTCAATCTTGTTTGATGGTATCTCCTTTTGTGACTCGTAATAAACTACGATTAGTCAACTTTCTTAGTTCTTAATATCTTACGATTACACTTCTTCCTTAGTTATTAAGCTAATATAGTTGCCTCCGTTCTTTTTTTGAATGCGATTAGATCATTCATTTGATCTAAATCTTTTATGAATAGGTCCCACACGTGTTTCTCAATCTAGTCTAACTAAGTCACATATTATGGGTTTATCATATGTTATTAGATAAGGTTCTTATCTTTTCAACATGTATGTCGGTTAGAACACCTTTCTTGTTTCTTGATTATCTCCTTAATATTTTATGATGTGTTCTCCTTTTGCGATTCATAACATAGAACGATTAGTCAATTTCTTGGCTCTCAATATCGAACGATTGCAACTTCTTTCTTACTCGTAAAGCAAGTTTAATTGGCCTCATTTCTCTTTTCTTTTGCAAATGCTATTAGATGATGTATTAGTTCTAAATCTTTAATGAATAGGTCCTGAACATGGTTCTTAATCCATTCTTATTAAAACATATTTATGTTATTACCTTGTGTAATTTGATCTCAGTATCTTTTTCAAATGTGCTATGTTTGGAATTCCTCTCATATTTCATAATCTTATACGACTAATCTCCTTTCTTTGATCTGAATCGCATATGTTATGTCTCCTTTTGTTGTTCATTGTATAGCTCGATTAGTCATATTTCTTAGTTCTCAATGATGTACGATTATCTCTTCTTCCTTAGTCTGTCCATTATGCAAGGTATAATTGGCCTCATTTCTAAGTTCCTTTTCGAATGAGGTTAGATAATCTTTAGTTCAAAGTCTTTTTTAATTTGAACTCATTCTTGGTTCTTAATATTTTTTTTTGAGCAAACACCCAATTGGGTGAACTTTATTTAAGAAAGCATTATTTACAATGTCTTATGCAGGGGCAGCTTTGAGCATCTAGGTGCAGCAATCCTCTAATAGTCTTAGGGATTGTGTCTTGGTTATACTCTAGATAGGATGGATTAAGTATGCCCTCATTTTCTAGCCTATTCGCTACTTGATTAGCCTCTCTGAAAACATGTGAAAAAGTAAAATTCCTATCTAATGTGAAAGATTTGATGAGTTGCCATTGCTGGTCAATGCCCCATGTTGGCTTTGAATGGCCCTTTGTTGTGTTCACTAG
The DNA here is from genome assembly GCA_025175665.1 of Cinchona pubescens. NCBI lineage: Eukaryota > Viridiplantae > Streptophyta > Magnoliopsida > Gentianales > Rubiaceae > Cinchona > Cinchona pubescens. Next base: position 1,353,731 of record JANKKI010000039.1, on the reverse strand, counting down.
GGTTAGAGAGTCGAGTTCCACTTCTACTTTCTTGAGCTGCAATTTCCCACAAAGTTTGAGGCCATCCAATAAGGAGAGCGCTTCTAACTTGCAAGTTGGATTGAAGGGTGTAATTGTTGCTAATTGCCTTGACAAGGTTGCCACGATGGTCTCTAATGACACCACCAGCAGCTGATAGTCCTGGGTTTCCTTTTGAGGCACCATCAACGTTAAGTTTTGCACTTCCATACGGGAGAGGAATCCACTTGACTGCCATAGCTTTCCTCGGCTGTGTGGTTAGGATTTGATGGCAAATGTGTTGAGTGAAGAAGGGTGTCATTAGCTGGTCCAGCCCTAGAAAATGGATGAATGATGCTTCGCAAGTGTGAGATATTGATGACGATGTGTTGAGGTGTAATGGAGAGGCCTTCAAAGATAGTCATAATACGTGCTTTCCATATAAACCAACATACCAAAGACGGTGTAAGTTTCTGGACAGCTGCAAGGATTGCCGAAGGAGGGTCGAACCACTACCAAGAATTGAATTTGCCTAATATAGTAGAGGCTGGGGGAAAAAGCACTTCAAGCCATGATTCAAAGTATCACCAAACTTGGCTAGCAGAGAATTCGCATCCTACAAAAAGGTGATCCAAAGTTTCCTGATTGTTGCAAAAAGGGCATTTTGAGGCCAAGAAAGCTCCAAAGGTAGTTATTCTATCATCAAGTGGGAGCTTCCTATTTAGAAGGCGCTCATGAAGATTGAAATCTTGACTTGTAGTCTACCCGTCCCAAATCATTCTTTGAGAGAGCATGGAAACTTGTGAGGGAAGGGTGGATGAAACTGAAAACCTGCCATTTGTTGAGAGAGTCCAAACTAGCTTGTCCGGTTCATTAGATATTTGGAAAGTTCTCCCATTAAGAAGCTGCCCTAGTCTTTCGAGCTCATGAGATGAATAATGCTCTTTCAAATTTGAGAGATTCCAACCACTTGTGTTCCATAATTCGGCAATAGTGAAGTTTGGCTCGACCACTTGGCTGACCTTGTGAAATAAAGGTCATGTTGGTAGCCATGTATCAAACCAAAAGGAGGAGTGGCCATTTCGTATCAAGAATAGGAAGCTTTGCTGCCTTTCTGTCTTCTCTCAATTTTTAAGCATGCACTTCCATATGTACGAGTCTCCGCGCCCCTCTTGTATCATGCATGGGTGGGAATGGCATTATCTTGCATGCATGAATATGGACCACAAGGAACTACCCCTTCAAAATTTCTGGTGTGCAAATAATGTGCGGCGGAGTTGTAATGCTGTCGTAGGTACCCAAAATTAACAACTCTCAATATGTAGTAGTAGTGGTAAGTACAGGTCGTCCCACAGAGAACGGAGTGTATGCTCATGCTAAATGGAAAAATGGGGGTTTTGAATGCTTTTGAACTAAAACTAAAACAAGAAAATACTAAAGAGAATTCAATTAAGAACAATCTTGGTTTTGGTCATATCCACCATGGCAATTTCACTAGTCGATCACAAGATAATTCAATTTTATATCAGGCACTAATTGAAGAATTAACCCGAACGAAAACAAATTCAAAGTTGATTCTTGTTTCTTTCTAAAGTTGGTTAGTTTTCAACACGCGATCCAATTAACCCTAACTATTAATTTAACCCAGACACGCGCCAAAGATCAATTAATAGAAGCATTAAAATCAACAAGAACAATTAGGGCTAATTAAACATAAACACACGCGGTTATGCCAATTAGATGATTAATTTTCCTAAATTCAATAACACTAATCCAGTAATTATCAAATTCAATTGCTTCCCAAATCGAATTAAGCTCACGCGGTTAAAACAATCTAGCAGTAGATTAATTCCAATAACTTAATATTCTGCAGCAATAATAAGTTAAAAAGAACAATCATAAATTTAATCGAAGAAAAATAATCAATACTTGAGATAAAATTGAATAATTCAAGCACAAGAAGTCTCACAACTTTGTAGAATTGAGCATGGCTTCAATTCCCTCTACCAAGAAAAGGGTTTAGGCACAAGGTGCCATGAAAGAATAAACAATAATTTTTTACTGAAAACCCTAGCCAAAAGAAAATAAAAGTGTCGATCTTTTTTTTTCTCACCCTATTTTGGGGTATTTATATTGAGTATTTAGGGTTACAATTAATGCCTACAAATAAGAACGTGAAATCGGGTGAAAAAGAGTCCAACCGGGCGAAGAATCTGTCAAAAACTCAACTTTATGCCACCCTGCTGCCCTCTGCGCACATGCGCTGGGGTCTTTGTGCGCATGTGCTCACGAGGTAGTAAGGTCCAGGCATGTTCCGTCCTCCACGCACATGTGCAAGGACCCTAGCGCGCATGTGCGCGCGAGCCACTCATGGGATTTTGCTTTTGGATGCAGCGCACATGCGCTGCACAGCTCCAGCGCATGTGCACTGGTTTCCTCAACTGTGCTCCACCTTCGGTTTCAATTTTCATTTGATGATTGCGTAATTTGAGAAAGTGTAAAACACAAAAGTTGTAGATTTATCCCTTAGCTTTCCAATGCATCTTAAATCCTCGGGATCAAAAGTTATGCTTGAAATACAAAACAATGTCTAGAATGGCTTCATACTCGTGCATGTCCCGTACTATGTGCTCTTAGCATTTTCTTTCATCTTTTCCCATCTTTTTCATCTAGTTTTCACTTTAACCCAACAAAAACTGAGAATAACCGAATTAAGCTCAATAATAACTTAAATCTTGCTTACAACACATAAAAACGTGGTAATTGACATATAAAATATAGCACAATTATGAACTTATCAAATTACCCACACTTAGCCTTTGATCATCCATCAAACATATAATTAGAACATTTAAGCTTAGCACATTTCACTCAACATATTCCTTCAAATATCCACATAAATAATCAATAATCAATCCAGCAATCAGAGTAGTCTAAGAACCCAAGAGCTCAAATGATAATAAAAACCAAAACATGAAATTCGTGTGTATGTGTGTATAGCCATTCAAAAATTTAGATTTGAAAATATCTAGATTAAATCATGAAGACCCTCAAAATTTTTCTAAACACCCCATAGTTCACTTTTCTTACATACCTCCACTAATTTAGACAACCGATTCAATTCAAATTTAGGTAGAAGACTTTCAGTTCGAAAAATAGGTTAGGATATTTGTTAGCCAAAGAAGGGAGAGGATATAGCAAATAAAAACAAGAGCTTTATAGTAATGACGGCCACACTTTAAAATAAAATTTCTCTTCACATGCGGAATATCAAACATCCACAACCCCACACTTGAGTAACAAACACCCATGAAGAATTCCGAAACAACCAAACGTGCCAACCTCCCTCGGACATATATACATCACGTAGTGATTTTAGTTTTATGTCCACTCCTAGTACGGGTACCAGTGGTAGGCACTACCCGCAACAAATAAACACGCAGATACCAGAGATGGGCACTACCTACAAATACAGGTAACAGTGAAAGGCACTACCTGTAAATATAAAAAACATGCAGGTACCAGTGATGAGCACTACCTGTAACTACAAAAACTTCTATATTCTTTTTTTTTCCAACAATTTTTTCCCAATACCCTATTTCGCAACAAAAATGTACATCACTCACTTCTCACAAACTTCTACCCTTATATCTCCACAAAACAGATAATGTGCACCAATAAGCTCTTAAAGGGAAAAAACTTAGGATAAAACAATGAAAAGAAACATTAAGCTCAATAAGGGTAGGTAACTGATAAGTGAAAGAAGGAGAATGATGTTTCTCTTCACAAGAATAAGGCTAAAAAAAGGTACTTAGAATAAATTGTTAAAACGGTTGGCTAGAAAGGCTCAACAAATGGAAAAGGCACTACCCTCATTTTGAAACTAAATCGGGTCGTTTAAGAATTAGCTTCGAAAATGTAATAAAGTGAGTTTTTGGGATGCAACATAATTGAGTCTACATAAATTTCTCTAAATATCCCAAATCAAAAATTAAAGTATGGCTCAGTGCTCAAAATTTTTTGAAAATCATGAATGGAAAATATTAACACTGACTACTTATTCATGCATGGTTCAACTAATGATTTATATGCAGAAAAATGGAAAAAATACGTTAAGCAAAAACTTTCGAAAATTGTCAAAAAAAATGGTCAAGTAATCCACTCACAAAAATTTTCAAAAATTTTGATAAGCTCTCAGATCAAAGGAAAAGTTAAAATATTGCAGTAAAATTGAGCAAAATACACCAAACAACTAAAAAAATCCAAATAACTCCCATATAAACTTAAAAATAAGTATTGTCCTCAATGCAAAACGAAAAGCATAAAATGGGAAAAGAAAACTTCTCTTGATTTAATTCGTGTTTGGAGCAGTATCCGTTATAAATAACCCCTTGTTGCGAAAGAAAGTTGGATTAACACTAAACAAAATAGAACAAAACAAATAAATAATTCTCTTGAGACAATAAGGAACACAAGAAAATTGTAGAAAATAATCCTACAAGAATCAAGAAAAACTTACTCCCTAAAGGGAATACGCAACTAAAAATAAACGAAAACACACGATAACGAAAATAAACCTAAGCAATATGAAATAAACTAACTAAAATGAAACCTAACTAATGAAAATGACTAATATTGTCTAGGAAATCAATTACGATAAATATGTACACACAAAGAAAACGGCCTAACACATAGGGCATAAAAACTCAAAGGGCATAAAAACTCAATGAGCATGGGGCCCCAAATCTTGTGGAAAAGGAGGAAAGGGAAGAAATGTAGAAGGGTCCTCTCCCCGCTCTCTAGCCATCTGACGAGCCTCCATGGTCTGCTGCCACGTAACCTGATGTTGCATAAACGAATCAAAACGCTGGACCAACTGCTGTTGTTCTGCCAAGATTTGATGTAGAAGCTCCTCTTGCGATTGCTGTGAAGCAGGTACTGGCTCATCATCTGAATCCTCAACTTCCTCTACATGTGACGTAGAAGCTTGAGACCTAGTACGTTTAACCGGAGCTCGTATACGAGGCATTGCAATCATCTGGCCTAGCCTCAATTTTTCTTCAGAAGGCTCAATCACCATACCACTTTCCAAACATAGAGTCGTAATCAGATGGGGAAACCATAATCTCGGTTGCCTACTAGTAGCGGAGTAGCACATTTGTTGACGTATGAGCTGTGAAAACCGACATCTATGGCTTTCCCGGTAGCAATACAATGCAGCAATTTGGCCCGTTCCATAGTGACATGGGTTAGATGGTTTACCGGTAGAAGGCGGCCACAAAGGAATTTAAACCAGAAAAACCATGCTGGCTTAAGTTTATGCACGTGAAAATGCCAAGCCGTCATGCCATCCACCATAAAAGTCCAGTCCACGTCTCCATCACAAAGAACACTTGTGATCTGTTGAAGCTCTACGTTGGCATTACGGGTGTCGGGCCATTCATTGTTACGAATACGAGTGACCTTCAAAACTATATTGATTTCATTGGTAGAGACATCCACTTCTTTTCCCCGTACATATATTATGGTGGAGCTATAATGATCAAAATTAAAATAAAACTCACTTACCACCGGAAGGACGGCATCTATGGGAGTTGAAGTGAAAAGCTCCCATCCACGATTGGGAATGGCTAACTTGATTTCTGGTACCCTTGCCAATGGCACTTGTATGCCTCTTTCCTGAAAGATTGCAGCCTGTTTTGAGATATCATTGTCATATTTCTTCTTGGCTTTCGCAGTTAAAAAATTTAACCCACCACCAACTCGTGGTTGTGGAGCCCCGGATGATGAGGATTCTCTGGTACCCTTGCCTGTGGCTATTTTCTTTCCTGTTCTTCCCATTCCTATAAAACATAAACAAGCATCATGTCTCCCAAACAAACAATGACAACACCCCACACTTAAATAAAGGCCATTTCCCCAAATCATAAGCCTTAGATTATACATGAAAATTCAAGCAAAATAATGCCTAAAACTAAGGCTTATATACAATGCATGAACGTTCCTATGCATGAAAACTAATTAGAAAGAATTCACATGGCATAATCATTGGCTTAGGAATTAAATTCGTGCATCAATGCCATGTGTTTGAACATTTTTATTCATTGAGACATATTATCGAACACATGGCATGCATAAATAAAGAGGAAATTTTTGGGTATATTATGAACATGCAATCCATCCTCAATCAACAATGTATTCCAAACAATAATCACACCAAATTTACGTTTAAAATTCAATCCATATGAGATTTCATCAATCAAAGCATAAAAAGACTCAACATATTCTTGAAAATTAATTGAAATCCATAAGAAAAAATTGTAGAAAGAGAGAGAAATTCATACCTTGATTTGATTTTCCCTTAAAGAAGAAGAAATTTGGGTGTAAAATTGATGGAATTGGGGTGAGTTTTGGAAAACTTGGAGTGGGGAGATTTGACGGTTTGAGAGGAAGTTGAAAGAGAAGAGGAATGTGAATAAATAATGGGATTTGGAACGGTTAAGTTCCGTTAATCCCGTCGCATGCACGTGCGCGCCAGCAGTGTGTTTGTGTGCTAATCGTCTCCGCGCACATGCGCTGAGTTTTGAGCGCGCATGTGCGTGCGAGGCAGAAGACAAATTTTGAAGGGGTCTCAACGCATATGCGCTGAGATTTTAGCCCGCATGTACGCTGAAGGCAGAATGAAAATTATTTTTTTTTTCTCAATAAGAGAATGGATCAACACATAAACATTCCTAAACCACCCTCATAACACATAAACCCCTCAAAGATCTATTTTATCATTTTAGCCTCTTAATGCAATTGATTTCCCAATCAACAACGAAATTAAAATATGCTGTCCTTTAAAACTAAAATAAGCAAAAATAAAGTTGTAAAAATTATATAACAGAATAAAATTGAAATGGACATCGGTTGCCTCCCATACAACGCCTTTGTTTACTGTCTTGGCTCGACTTGATGTTCTTTCACCAATTAATCAAGTAACTCCCATGTGGAGGAGTTCAAGAATCTTCCGCTTCACTGTTTTAACAAATGATGGATTCATTCTCCTTTGCTCTTTTCGGACCCGAACAAGTTGCTCTTCTTGTGACTTGCTAAGTTGACTTGAGATTATTACCTTCTCCTTATCCTTCAAAAATATGTACTTAAGATGACCAGGAAGGCGATTATAATCTGGAATTGTTCCCTGCACAACAGATAACTTCAATTTCTCGTGAGTCACAAAAGTGGTAAAGCATTAGCACTTCCATTACTTGTTTGTTGCAACAAGTCCTTGTTCTTTTCCTTGAGATGTTCTTCACGGTTAGTGTTCACCTCCTGATTATCGGTATGTTCATGAATTTCCTGTATTAGAGGCTTACACACATCGATTACAAAAACAAGTTTAGTATGGTCAGATGGTTCAACAACATCATAAATGCTAAAGTTAACACTTTTATCTCCAAATTCCATACTAAGAGTGCCTTTAAGGACATCTATCTTTGTTTGGGAAGTAGTTAGAAATGGTCTTCCTAACAAAATAGAAGCATTGAAATCACCTTGTTCCATTTCTAACACATAAAAATCAGCAGAAAAAACTAGACTTCCCACTTGAACTAAGATATCCTCTACGATTCCCTTAGGATAGGCCAAAGATCTATCAGCCAACTGAATTACTATACCAATTTTATTCAATGGTCCGATTTTCAATGAATCATACACAGAATATGGCATTACATTAATAGATAAGAGACCCCGCACATAAATCCAGCATGGCTTTTTCCAAGTGTGTATTTCCTATCTTACAAGGAACAGAGAACATACCTAGGTTCTTACACTTTTCAGGTAGAGATTTTTGAATTATTGATGAAACATTTCTCCCCACCTCTACCTTTCTAACTTTCTTTTCTTTTTGCTTTCTTTTATGGGAACACAATTCCTTCAAAAACTTAGCATATCGCTGTATTTGTTTAATAGCATCTAATAAGGAAATATTTAACTCGCACTTACGAAAAGTCTCATATAGCTTTTTGTCGGGTTTCTCTTTCAAAAACTCTGTCAATGCCTCAGGGAATGGGGGTCCAGGCTTAACTTTGGTCGATACAGGAACACTTTTATCTTCACTGCTGCTGCTTTTCTTCTCGCATGGTTCAACTTCTTTTTCGACTGTGGTCTTCTTCTCGGCCTCAATATGTTCAGGAACTATTTTGATTTGCACTTCAACCTCTTTACCACTCCTCAACGTAATTGCGCTCACATTCTCCTTGGGAGAAGTTGATGATGGTTTGAGACGGCAACTTTTCGGAGCTCTGCGCTTCCAACTTGCTAATCGCGGTAGCTATTTGTCCCATTTGATATTGCAACTGCTGAATACTGGCCTTTGTATCTTGCTGGAATTGAATCGTATTTCCAGTTAAAATATCCAGCCGTTCCTCTAAAGACTTACCAGATTGATTATTCAGATTTGCTTGTTGACTTTAAGCAAATGGTGGCCTATAAGGTTGGAAGTTCTATCGATTTTGTTGAGGCTGATTTTGGGCTGGGTTCCTGTATCTCAAGTTAGGATGATCTTTCCATCCAGGATTGTACGTATTCGAATAGGGATCATAACTTTGTCGTGGCTGCCCTGGGAATTCTCTGGCTGCATTTATGTGCTCTTGACCCTTATCTTGTAATATGGGACACATATCTGTTGAGTGTCACTCATTTGAGCAGATACAACATGGTTGTGCAGTCGGTGCGGTACCTGAAGCCAACTGTCGAACAAAAGAAGTCAAACTTGCTATTTGTTGTTCTAATTATGAAACATTTACCTCATTTACACGTTTGAGATGTTGATCACATCTTATTCCAAACTTTTGAGAGCGTGCGGCCATATTCGATATAAGCTCACGAGCATTGTCTATGGTCAAGATTGTCTAACGCCCAGGTTGCGGCGTCGACCATGTTCCTTTCATTAGGCAACAACCCTTCATAAAAATATTGAATTAACAAGGAGTCACTTATCTGATGATGCGGACAGCTTGCACACAATTTCTTAAAGCGCTCCTAATACTCATACAAGGATTCTTCATTGAATTGCCTTATTCCACAAATTTCTTTGCGAATATTTACAGTTCGAGAAGTTGGAAAGTATTTAGCCAAGAATAGTCTATTCATCTGCTCCCAAGTTGTGATATTACCCGAAGGCAAATCGAATAGCCAATCTTTGCTTCATCCTTGAGTGAGAATGGGAATGCTTTCTACTTGATATACTCCTATAACACCCCGGTGGGTCTCATTGGCTATTCGATTTGAATACTTGTGCAAACCACATGGAACTCCTTAAGATGCTTGTTCAGATCTTTACCTGGCAATCCATGAAAAGAAAGTAATAAATGGATTAGTCTAGATTTTCATTCAAATGTGACATTAGCATCTAATTCTGGATATGTAATGCATAAGGGTTGTTGGTTCAGAGTGGGCACGGCTAATTCCCTCAAAGTCCGTTGCGCCATGTTCGTCTCTTCCTATTGTTCCCGATCACCTGCAAAGATATAGTTAAACAATTGTTTTTCACCTAACTGTCGGTCTCTTATCTCTTTTCCCAATCTGCGTAATGTTCTCTGTATTTCCAGATCAAATTGGAATTCAACTTGTCCAGCAGACCGGGTCATAGGCATACACAATAAGCAGAAGAATTATAATAAAAAAGAAAGAAAAGAAAAACATATGAAATAAATAGCACAAACATAAATAAAATCATTCTCCGGCAACGGCGCCAAAATTTTGGTGTGCAAATAATGTGCGTCGGAGTTGTATGATGCTGTCGTAGGCACCCAAAATTAACAACTCTCAATATATAGTAGTGGTGAGTACAAGTCGTCCCACAGAGAATGGAATTTATTCTCGTGCTAAATGGAAAAAGGGGAGCTTTGAATGCTTTTGAACTAAAACTAAAACAAGAAAATACAAAAGAGAATTCAATTAAGAACAATCTTGGTTTTTGTCATATCCACCATGGCAATTTCACTAGTCGATCATTGACACACAAGATAATTCAATTTTATACCAAGCACTAATTGAAGAATTAACCCGAACGAATACCAATTCAAAGTTGATTCTTGTTTCTTTCTGAAGTTGGTTAATTTACAACACGCGATCCAATTAACCCTAGACTATTAATTTAACCCAGACACGCGCCAAAGATGTTGATGTTAGAAGCATTAATGTGTTCCCAACAAGAACAATTGGGCTAATTAAACATAAACACACGCGGTTATGCCAATTAGATGATTAATTTTCCTAAATTCAATAACACTAATCCAGTAATCTAATCTATTATCAAATTCAATTGCTTCCCAAATCGAATTAAGCTCACGCGGTTAAAACAATCTAGCAGTAGATTAATTCCAATAACTTAATATTCTGCAGCAATAATAAGTTAAAAAGAACAATCATAAATTTAATCGAAGATAAATAATCAATACTTGAGATAAAATTGAATAATTCAAGCACAAGAAGTCTCACAACTTTGTAGAATTGAGCATGGCTTCAATTCCCTCTACCAAGAAAAGGGTTTAGGCACAAGGTGCCATGAAAGAATAAACAATAATTTTTTACTGAAAACCCTAGCCAAAAGAAAATAAAAGTTTCGATTTCTTTTTTTCTCACCCTACTTGGGGTATTTATATTGAGTATTTAGGGTTACAATTAATGCCTACAGATAAGAACGTGAAATCGAGTAAAAAAGAGTCCAACCGGGCGAAGAATCTGTCAAAAACTCAACTTTATGCCATCCTGCTGCCCTCTGCGCACATGCGCTGGGGTCTTTGCGCGCATGTGCGCACGTGTAGGTAGTAAGGTCCAGGCATGTTCCGTCCTCTGCGCACATGTGCAAGGATCCTAGCTCGCATGTGCGCGCCAGCCACTCATGGGATTTTGCTTCTGGATGCAGTGCACATGAGTTGCACAGCTCTAGCACATGTGCACTGGCTTCCTCAACTGTGCTCCACCTTCGGCTTTGATTTTCATTTGATGCTTGCGTAATTTGAGAAAGTGTAAAACACAAAAGTTGTAGCTCTATCCCTTAGCTTTCCAATGCATCTTAAATCACCTAAATCGATGCTCGGGATCAAAAGTTATGCTTGAAATATAAAACAATGTCTAGAATGGCTTCATACTCGTGCATGTCCCGTACTAAGCATTTTCTTTCATCTTTTCCCATCTTTTTCAGTTCTTTTTCACTTTAACCCTACAAAAACTGAGAATAACCAAATTAAGCTCAATAATAACTCAAATCTTGCTTGCAATACGTAAAAATGTGGTAATTGACATATAAAATGTAGCACAATTATGAACTTATAAATTTCCACCATAGTTTGATACCAAATCCTTTGGCCAAGTCCAATTGGGAAATGATACCAAGGCCATTAGCAGCAGTTGGCCTACATAATGTCTTCCATGATGCCCAATGGTGTTTGCTTCCCGAGTCCGAGTTGTCCCAGAAAAAGTTTGCAAAATGCCTCTCCAAGTCCTTTATAACAGCTTTTGGAGGTTGAAGCACTGTGAAGAGATATATTGGAATGCTACTTAGAACATGCTTAATCAAGTTTAACTTTCCTCCGGGAGAGAGGAATTTTGTTTGCCACCCGGCAATTCTTGAGGTAACTTTCTCTAGCATTGGCTGGAAAAGCGATTTCCTTATCTTCGCTTTTTGAATAGGGCAGCCAAGGTACGTAAAAGGAAGGGAATGTTTCACAAAACCTGTTTCGAATTGGATCATCCTTACCCTTGATAGAGGAGCATTTTTGGGCATAAAGAATGAGCTCTTGGACTTGTTAATGAGCTACCCAGATGAATGTATGTCAGCGTCAAATTGAGTGAGGAATGCCATGAGATTCTTGATAGACTTAACATCTCCTTTTGTTAAGATGGGTGATTGGTGGACGTTTCCTTAGCAATGCACATAATCTGAGATTTTTCCCGCTTGGTACTGAGCTTTTATCCCTCATGCAAAGGTCTCCATTGTGATTATGAAAGGGAGAGGTGATAAGAGGTCTCCTTGGTGAACACCTCTAGTGGACTTGAAAAAACCTTTCGGGGAGGCATTGATAAGAATGGAGAACCAACAATTTTTTAGCATATTCTTCAAGATGGCGTTCCAATTTTCGCTGAATCCAAGCTTCCTCATAATAGCATAGAGAAAAGACCAAGAGATGTGATCAAAAGCCTTTGGTAAGTCAAGCTTGAAAATTATGTTACCACCGCTGGTTTTCGGATTGATGAACTCTATCATCTCCCGGACCAGCAATATGTTGTCGGTGATGTCTCTACCTTGTACATAAGCCTCTTGCTCTTGTGACATAATTTTGGTATGCAGCACTAAAGACAATCTATTAGCCAGTACTTTTGTGCAGATTTTATTGAAAAATGTACAAAGACAAATGGGTCTAAAATTATCAAAGGAGGAGGGGTTCATTATTTTTGGGATCAATACTATGAGCGTGCTTGTAAAAGCTTTGGGAAGCGGCTCCCCTTTCAAAAAGCTTTCACCGCACTATGAAGGTCATGTTGTATGATATCCCAGTAGGTAATGAAGAACACTTGATAACTCTAGTAAACTAGAGTTATTTTCCTCCAAATTATAGCATTTTGATAGTTTAAATTCCGAAATTAGATAAGTAATTGAAGATTTTAGTTAATTTCTTTCATATGTATTTGTATTTTCGTTTTTGAATTAATTATGATAATTTTTGTGTTAAATTTTTAGTTTAATTAAGTGTTTAATGGTGTTAATATTATGCAGGTAAAAAAAAAAAGGTTAGAAGCTGAAAGGAACAAAGCTCAAGGGACTAAATTGCAAAATGGAGGAAATGAGGATTCTGGAAGGAGAGTTGAAATCGCGGTCTCAAAACTTCCAGACCGCGATCTTGACTCGCTAAATGTTAAGTTGTAAGGGCAATTTTGTAAACTTCCAGCCCAAAAACCCTGATTTTTGCCTTGTATAATGCTGCACTATTTAAGCTAATGAGAATTAGTTTTAGAGGGAGTAGAAAGTAGAGTAAGAGTAGATAGTTTAGGAGAGAGAGTTTTAGATAATTCTAGATAGATTATACACATAGCTTAGACTACAAGTTACTTTTTCTAATAGAATTTTCTCTTAATCTCATCTTAGATCTTCTATAAATTACACATAAGTTTACATTTTTTTTAGATAATCGTAGTCGGTTTTTTGTAAGCTTCAAGTAGATATAATTTTTAATTGCTTTCTTATCCATTTTAGTAAAAATTTCCTTGCTTTCAATTTAGGGTTTTTAGTAAAATTAGGGGTCTTATCAATTTCTTGCTTTCAATTTATAGCTTTAGTTTCTAGTTAATTCTTAGTGGGTCTCTTTATTTCTAATAAAAAAAATCCAAAAATATTTAATTTCCTAGTTAATCTTTTCTTAATTTCTACTTTAGAAATGAATGCTTTGGTAATCAATTTTTATTACTTTATGGTCTATTTAGTTGATTCATGCACTTGTTTCAAATCTTAGTCTTAATTAGATTAAATTAAGTTAGAATTGAAGTTATAGCTTTCATTAAAATAGTTCTTCCATCCACTAATTGATTTAGCTTAACTACACATTCACTCTTAAAACATTGGTAATTGCAATCGACAATCCTCGTGGGAACGATCCCTACTTCCCTTGCTACTAGTTGACAACTGTATACTTGCGGGATGCCACCTTGTTAGTGATAGGATTTAGGAGTTTTCATTGATTTAAAACTAGGGTGTTAAAAGAGGCATCAAGTTTTTGGCGCCGTTGCTGGGGATTGTCTTTGGTTTTTGGCAATATCATGCGCTTTATGGGTCGTGTAGATTAAGCACTTTAGATTAGTTTAAAATTTAGTTTTTAATTTCATTGATTTTTATGTTTGATTTGGTTGTCTTGTGGAATTGACTTGGAATTCCAATTGACTATTTGCCTTGGTTGTGTAGTGCACGGTAAGAAGTACTCAAGAGCCATTCATTTGCTTAGACAAGGAAAGGGAGAACGAGCTAAGACAAATTCGAAGGTTGAGAAGGGTGCAACAAGAGCAAGAAAGGATAAAAATGGCACATGCTAATGCTCATCAAGGGAATGTGAATATGGAGAACGAAGAAGAAGAGGTAGGTGGAAATAATGGAATGGGTGGCTATAGGAATGGAAATGACATGAATGGGAATGGAAGGCCATTGAGGGAGTATGCTTTACCTAATTTTGATGGGCGAACTCAAGCATTGCACGGATGCCGGTGCAAGCCAACAATTTCGAAATCAAGCCCGGCCTAATCCAAATGCTCCAAGCCCATGCTATGTTCGGAGGTGGACCAAATGAGGGCCCCTACACTCACCTTATGAATTTTGTTAAGAAGTCTTGGACACATTTAAATTTAATGGAGTACATCTGGATTATGTTCGGATGAGGGTATTTCTTTTTTATCTTTGTGATAGGGCGAAGTCGTGGTTGCAATCCCATGCCCAAGGAACATTCACTACTTGGAACCAACTCGCTCAAGAGTTCTTGGCGAAGTATTTTCCTCCCGCAAGAACCGCCAAATTAAGGAATGAGATTACATCGCTCAAACAAGATATTGGTGAAAGCCTTGAGGAAGCTTGGGAAAGATTCAAAGAGTTGCTAAGAAAATGCCCACATCAAGCCATTCCTTCGTGGCTTCAAGTTCAAACTTTCTATAATGGTCTACTTCAAGAGACGAAATCCATCGTAGATGCCTCTGCCGACGGTTCTATCTCATACAAGACTCCGGAAGAAGCTCAAGAGTTGTTAAATAGGATGGCATACAACCGCTACCATCATAGACCGATAACTCCACCGGTGGTTTAACATCAAGCTAATCAAGCAAATGCAAGATAGTGGAACGTTGAATCTAAACAGGCAAGACGCCCTTTTAGCTCAACAAAGCATGTTCATGAATGTTATGAATAACATGGCAAAGACGTTGGAGAATCTAGGGAAACCTAGTAGTGTGAATGCTATGACTTCTTCTCCAACTCAACCAAGCATGACATATGATTTTTGTGGAGGCGGCCATGCCAATGGGAATTGTGAAATGCCATATGGGGCTAATGAGCAAGTCAATTATGTGACTAATCAATCATCATTTCCAAGGAACCAATCCCGAGCTTATGGGAACTCTTATAATCCGTCTTGGAGGAATCACCCAAATTTCTCATGGAGTAATACCAACAACCAATCCAACCCTCCTTGCCAACCAAATCCTCCACCTCAAAATGCCCAACACACTCAAACTCAGAATTCCTCATCTAGACCTTATCAACCACCACATCAAAGAAATGTCCAACACAACTCATATCAAAATTTCCCCAATCATTCTTTTTAAAACCAACAACAATGTAAGACCTCCTTTCCATTATACAAATTCTTCCCAACTCATGTACCATGATCAATATGCTCCTAGAGATAATTTGGGTGAAGAAGGTTGGAGAAGAGAAGCCGAGTATTTGGGAAGGGAATTGGATAGGAAAGCCGAAGAACATAAAAGAGATTATGAGAATTTGAAGGCTTCAACAAGAAATTTGGAACTTCAATTGGGACAATTGGCAAGGTTAAACAATGAGAGGCCGTTAGGAGTGCTTCCGAATGACACTATTCCAAATCCTTTGGAGCAATGCAAGGCTATTTACACTTAGGAGTGGAAAAGAGTTGGAAGAAAGAGTTGAGAGAAATTTATTGAACAATGGAGAACAAGAAAGGGTTGAAGATGAAGACAAAGAAAAAGGGGAGCCTTCAATTAGGCAAGACAAAATGATGAATGAGTCTATTAAGCCTAACTCACAAAGCAATGAAGGCAAGGATCCTAAGCATCATGAGCCAAAGCATGTAAATGTGCCATTCCCATCAAAGGTTAAGGGATGAATAGAAGTCGAAGAAATTCAAGAAGTTTCTAGAGATTTTCAAAAAGTTAGAGATCAACATCCCTTTTATGGAAGCACTTGAGAACTTGCCTACCTATGCCAAATTCATGAAACAAGTCCTTACTTCAAAAAGAAAATTGCATGGTGACAAAATTTTGTGCTTAACGGAGCATTGTAGTGCATTACTTACAAAGAAGTTGCCACCAAAGCTCAAAGATCCCGGTTCATTTTCTATACCTTGTGAGATTGGTGGTTTACAATTTGGAAGAGCATTATGTGATTTAGGAGCTTCGATATATCTCATGCCTTTTGGAGTATTTAAGAAGCTAAATGGAGGTCAATTGAAATCAACAAGTGTCTCATTGCAACTTGCGGATCGAAGTATAAAGTTTTCGAAGGGGATCATTGAACATGTGATTGTGAAAATTGACAAACTTTATCTCCCGGCTGATTTCATTGTACATGAAATGGAAGAGGATGAAGAAATTCAGCCAATGCCAATTATTCTTGGGAGACCTTTCCTTGCTACCGGCCGTGCACTCATTGATGTTCGAGAAGGGAAGTTGGAATTCCGAATAAATGATGAAATTGTTACATTTAATGTCTTTAATTCATTAAACTTCCATCAATTTTTGAAGATGTCATGAATATTGATGTGATAGATAACTTAATTGATGATTTTTGTAGGAATGCAATGGAGAATTTCTTAATGGAAGAAGAGGTCTTGGAGTCAAAAGTGCCAAATCAAAATGTTGAAGAAGGAATGAAGAATGTGAGTCACTTGGAGGGTCTAGAAGCAAAAGGAAGAGGAAGAAACTCAAGAAAAAGGTAAAAGGGGGTCTCCGATCAACGAACCCCCCAATTTCGAGCTAAAACCCCTTCCTACGCACTTAATGTATGTATATCTTGGTGAAAACGAGACATACTCTGTGATTGCGAATGCATCCTTGAAAAATGAGCAACTTGAATGATTGATTATGGTGCTTAAAAGGAATAAAAGACAGCTTCTGCTCGTGCTCTTGCTGCAGAAGTTCACAGTTGAGACCGCGATCTCAAATTTTTGAGATCGCGGTCTGGACTCGGTCCAAAAATTGCCTTTGCAGAAGTTCACAGTTGAGACCGCGATCTCAAATTTTTGAGATCGCGGTCAGGACTCGGCCCAAAAATTGCCTTTGCAGAAGTTCACAGTTGAGACCGCGATCTCAAATTTTTGAGATTGCGGTCTCAACTGTGAACTTCTGCAAAGCATTTTTTTTAAACTCAGTCCAGACCGCGATCTCAAAAATTTGAGATCGCGGTCTCGACCTCCAGAATTTTTTTTAAAGGGACGAATCCCTTCTTCTCTTCTCAAAAATCCTCTCTACTTCTCTTCTATCTTTCAAAAACCCTAACCCCAAATTCCCCATTTCTTCTTTCTTCTTCACCAAAATTCATCAAAAACTCCATAAGCACCACTAGTTTCACCTTGTTCTTCTATAGGAACATCAAAGCAACCATCTTTTTGAAGATTTGAAGAAGAATTTTGGCTCCAAGGAGGATTTCTACAAAGGGCAATTCTTGGGAAAATTTCAACTCCAAAAAGAAAGGGTAATATCTTTCCTTGAATTATTAGTTGTGATTAGTCATTTTTGAAGACAATTGTGGAAATTGGTGGATTAATTTGTGAAAATTTTTTGGTATTGAATTAGTGGATTGTGGACAAGTGATTGGTGCTAAATTGTACTAGAAGAATTTTGAATTGTCCAATTGTTAAAATTCTTGGTTTGAATTGTATTTGAGTTGAACTATTTGAACAATTGTTGGAAATTTGGATTGTGAATTGTTGGTGTCGAATTTTGCTTGACGGTTAGCTTTTTGAATTGGTGATTGAATTCTTGTTAGAGCATGACGAGAGGGGTTTATGGTAGTGCTGAGAGAAGGGTGAGAATGAGAGGGAGAGAGACTGGTTCAAGAAAAAGAAATCCGGAGAGGGGACAAGCGGAGAAGGGGGATCGGAACAACCATTTGAGGGTGGTGATCAATTTGAATCTCAATTCTTATCGAGCGATAGGGCTCAATAACTTTTTAAGAGTAACGAGAAGCACAAGGTAATTAAAGAGAGGAACTTTGGCCTAACCATGCATTGGAGAATATACGAAGGTTCTAGGAGAGATATAGAAGAGCAAATTAGGTCAAGACATTGGGAGGGTTTTAACGTTCAGGTTGACCCCGGGGCTACCCAGTTAGTCAAAGAATTTCTTTACAATTTAAGCGAGTTAGAAGATGGCAAGGTACGAATACGGGGGGGTTTTGGTAGATTTTGGTGCAGATCTACATAATGCGTACTTTAACATACCTCCTGTAACTTCTAATCAATATATGGCATTTTTGAACAATAAAAATAAGGACATGGAAGCAATCAAAAATGCCATTTGTGATAGGAGGGTTGAGTGGGTTAAGAGTACTTCTTCTGGCATGGAATTAAAATTTCCTCGTCAAGGACTCTCATTAGTGGCTAAGTTGTGGTTTTATTTCATTAGTAGCCGCATTTGGGGATCCAACGCATAATTGAGCTTTATCTAAAGAGACAAGGTACTCTTAATTTATGCCATCATGACTGGGATCCCGTTGAATATTGGTCACCTAATTAGACAAGGGTTTCTAGAGAGTGGGAGGTTGGGACGACCCATATTTTACGTCCCCAGTCTAATTCACCATCTGTACACAATAACGGGTTGCCCAATTGGTCCTTTAGAGTTATTGACACATCCTAGAGGAAGGATCAATAGGGAATATGTTTATAGGATGGTGAGGGAATATGAGAAGCACCATCAAGAGGAGCAACCCGCCCAGCCTCAGCCACATCCACAGCCTCAGCCTTTACCACCTCAGAGAACATCAATGATTCCGATACCCCCAGGTGTAGTGTTCAATGCTCCGGTAAGTGAAGAAGAGAGGAATGATCTACAGGGATACTGGTCATCTAGCCAAGTGGTGTTGCACAATAATTTGACCATCATTGGAGAAGAATTAAGGGTGACTTCATTAGGTAATTGGGTTCAGACACCATCTCCCTCCGGCATGGCACTTTGGTCCACATCGTGGACAATATTACACACCGTCGGCGGCCACCACACATCACAAGGGATCTAGCCAGGAGGGTGCGACTGGAGGAGACACAGATGATGATCACGAGGAGGCCCAACCTAGTGATGCAGAAGAAGTTCAAGATGAGATGGAGTGAAGAGCAGCAACCACCTTTTGTTTATGCAAGATAGACGACCAGCCTTTATCATTGAACTAATTTGATGGATGTTGATGTTTTTCCCATTTTCATTGGACACCAAAGTTTTTATTTACTTTAGATATGTTTGTTTTATTTTTAGTTTTTAGAATTGAAGTATTTCAGTATTGTTCTTAAGTAGTTTGGCTAATGGCCTTAAACTGATGCTAAGTGATACATTTTGATGCCTTATGGATGAGATTTCTTTTGGATTCTTAAATTGACACTTGGTAAGGTTTGGTTATTGCCAAATAAGAGTAATATGGCTAAGGGCCCTAAGCTGATGCCATCTTTGCATATTAGTTGATGAGTTGAATGGAAATTTGAATTTTTTTGAAGCTTACTTGGTGAGATGCATGGCATGGTTGCTCTTGACATTTTTACTCAATTTTAATTCAAGGCTTAAAGTAGGGTATAGTATAAGTAGTTTTCGTTAATTTTGGGTTTGTCTTGATGTTTAATTTTGGGTGAGTGGAAGGATGATTTATTCATCAACTTGAATAAAAGAGACAAGTTTGGGGGTGCTTATCTTTTTGTGTTGGAAATGGTCATTTTATATATTTTATGCCACTTGATGATTAATGGATGGAAAGTTGATCAATTAAGTACTCAATGATGATAATTTTGATGTTCAATACCTTGTGAGTGAAGTATATGATTGATTCTTTTCAAGAATTTTTGTGTGAGTGAGTAGTTGATTTGCAATATAAAGAATTCATAAACTTAGCATTGCTATTTTTCAAAAAGAAGTGCTAAAATTTTAGGAAAAATTATTTGAAATGCTGTTTCTTATCAAATCATTCCTATACTATATTATGTGGTTGATGAACTATCTTTTGGAAAGAAATGAGTTAATTGAAATAGAAGGAATTTTGCGACATTTCGTATGTTTGCATGGGGAATGTTCCTCTAACTTGTGAATAATTGATATTAGAGATTAATTTTTGGTACATTTTACTCATTTTCCTTGGTTTAGGGTCGTCAAAAAAAAAAAAAAATTTAGGAATAGGGCGAGTACGGGATTCCGACATGTACCCATGTTGTTTCTCCGAAATAAGCCATTAGAGTAGTAATAAGGCGAGTACGGGATTCCGACATGTACCCATGTTGTTTCTCCGAATTAAGCCATTAGGAATTGTGTTTTTCGTATGCCAATAAGTTAAGGAGTAAATGTTTGTAATACTTATCTTTAATCTCATATTACTTATTCCTTGTGACAATTGCATTTCAGTTGATTCCTAATTGAACTTCTACTTTCATAATGCTTAGTCGAGGAAGTTGATTAACTTTATAATATTTGTGAGTTGAGATAGTAATGATGTTTCAAATGAAAAGAACTAAAACTTTTGGTAATTCTTTTCGAGAATGGTAATGCTTGGTGATGTGAAATCTTGTGTAGTGAGTGAATTTGTGCTTCTTTGTAAAATGAAATTTCAATTTTGGATTGATTTACTCATATTTTTCATATAACGTAGTGTTGAACATTTCTTGAGAGATCGCTTAATTGTTCTAAGTACATCCATGATTCATCAAGTGTCACGTCAACTTTGGGGGCATTTAAATGTTTGAATGTTTGTAGGTTTCATTTATTGTTAATCTTTGTTTTGCTCGGGACTAGTTAAACGCTAAGTTGGGGGTGTGATAACTCTAGTAAACTAGAGTTATTTTCCTCTAAATTATATCATTTTGATAGTTTAAATTCCGAAATTAGATAAGTAATTGAAGATTTTAGTTAATTTCTTTCATATGTATTTGTATTTTCATTTTTGAATTAATTATGATAATTTTTGTGTTAAATTTTTAGTTTAATTAAAAAAAATGCTGTGTTTAATGGTGTTAATATTATGCATGTTAAAAATAAAAGGTTAGAAGCTGGAAGGAACAAAGCTCAAGGGACTAAATTGCAAAATATAGGAAATGAGGATTGCTGGAAGGAGAGTCGAGATCGCGGTCTCGACTATTCCAGACCGCGATCTCGACTCGGGAATTAGTGTTACTATTTTAGAGTCGAGATCGGGGTCTCAAAACTTCCAAACCGCGATCTTGACTGGCTAAATGTTAAGTTGTAAGGGCTATTTTGTAAACTTCCAGCCCAAAAACCCTGATTTTTGCCTTGTATAATGCTGCACTATTTAAGCTAATGAGAATTAGTTTTAGAGGGAGTAGAAAGTAGAGTAAGAGTAGATAGTTTAGGAGAGAGAGTTTTAGATAATTCTAGATAGATTAGGATAGCTTAGACTACAAGTTACTTTTTCTAATAGAATTTTCTCTTAATCTCATCTTAGATCTTCTTTAAACTACTTGTCAAGTTTACATTTTTTTTAGATAATCTCTTATCATCGTAGTGGGTTTTTTGTAAGCTTCAAGTAGATATAATTTTTAATTTCTTTCTTATCCATTTTAGTAAAAATTTCCTTGCTTTCAATTTAGGGTTTTTAGTAAAATTAGGAGTCTTATCAATTTCTTGCTTTCAATTTAAGAATTTTCAATTTGTAGCTTTAGTTTCAAGTTAATTCTTAGTGGGTCTCTTTATTTCTAATCAAAAAATCCAAAAATATTTAATTTCCTAGTTAATCTTTTCTTATTTTCTACTTTAGAAATGAATTCTTTGGTAATCAATTTTTATTGCTTTATGGTCTTTTTAGTTGATTCATGCACTTGTTTCAAATCTTAGTCTTAATTAGATTAAATTAAGTTAGAATTGAAGTTATAGCTTTCATTAGAATAGTTCTTCCATCCACTAATTGATTTAGCTTAACTAGACAATGCCCGTGGGAACGATCCCTACTTCCCTTGCTACTAGTTGACGACCGTATACTTGCGGGATGCCACCTAGTTAGTGTATCAATCTAGATATATAGGATTTAGGAGTTTTCATTGATTTAAAACTAGGGTATTAAAAGAGGCATCAACACTCCATTAAAACTGCCGATTCCAGCCGCTCCATGAGGGTTTAGGTCGAATGTAGCCTCCTTAAGCTCATTCACGGATGGCTCTACAAGCAACATGTTGCTGTCTTCTAGTGTTATTACTTGCAAGAAGGAGTTCAAGGGGGCAAAATTAATGTTTGAGCCGTTTGGTGCTGTTAAAAGATCCTTGAAGTAATTCACAACCTCATCTTCAATTAGCTACCTATCTGTAGTCCAGGTCCCGTTCACCTTTAGCTTCGAAATGCTCAGTTTGTGCCTCTTATTAAGGAGTGAGGAGTGGAAGAAATTTGAGTTTTGGTCTCCTTCTTTGAGCCATTTCATGCCTGATTTTTGTCTCCAGAAACTTTGTTCTTCGGCAATGCATTTGGCTTGCATGGCTTGCCCATGGGCAAGTGCAATTTGGTTGTGCTGAGTCAGCTGTTGCAAGCAGGTATCTTTCACGATGTTTGACCTGTATCTCGGCATTCCTAACCTTGTCAAAATGTTACCAAAGATGGTGTGGCTCCAATTGAGTAATTCCGCCTTTAGTCTTTTGAGCTTTGAGGCAAGAATTCCAAGGGGGCCGTCCGAGCAATGTAGTTGCCAATTGCTTTTTACAACCTGCGTGAAGTGAGAGTGGTTAGCCCATGCATTTAAAAATCTAAACTATTTTGGTCCTGATGTCGCTCCACTTGACGTTTTGAGGAGAAGCGGAGAGTGATCTGAACATGTTTTAGGTAGATGTTCCACCATTATTTGTTAGAAGGTCAAAAGGAATGCATGGTTGCACACATATCTATCAAGTCTTTTCCATACAAGGTTATCACACCTATTGCCTCTCTAGGTGAATTTGCATCCTTGATATGCAATGTTCGTCAGTCCGCAATCAAGGAGGCACCTGTTAAAGTCCTTTAAGGCTTCGAGGTCTAAGGATGAAGATCCCTTGTACTCATCCGATGTGTGGTATTACTTTGAAGTCACCGCCCACTAGCCATGGGTTCACGGATTTCATAGCACGGAGCTCTTGCCATAAACTTCTTCTTTCGTATTTGGTGCTTTTGGCATAAATAAATGTGGCTAGGATAGCACGTTGGAGTTGACTAGAGGAGATGGAAACGTGCATGAGTTGGTCTGAATTTACTAATATTGAGACAACAAAAACATTATTCCAGAAAAGCCAAATCTTCCCATTAGGGTTGGACAAACAGCTATCAAACCCTAGTCTACGAGCGAAGAAAATGATCCTTTCTTTGCCGACCATCGGTTCTAACAAAGCAAGGATTTTTATTTTGTCCTCCTTCATTAACAGCTTTATTCTTCGAATTGAGGGTTTGTTGTTAACCGCCCGAATGTTCCACAACAAGAAATAGTCCATATTAATTGGGAGAGGAGGAAGGCAGCTTGGTCAACCTCGTTCTCATACGAGGCATAGTGTAGGTGCGTTTTTGTCTTGCCTTTTTCTTTGGGAGTAGGCTTTTTTCGGATGGGTCCCCTAGTTCCTCGAGGTATTGTAGTGGAGCGGCTACTATTGCTCGTGGAGTATCCGTATCCGAAAAGTAGCAAGGGAGTTCCTCCACTATTCGGACAGCTGCATGGGCTAAGTCATCTTTGGTAGAAATGTGATCTGGCTGATCGTGTGGCTCTCTTTAGGGAGTCAGTTGCTTTTTTGATGGGTCAATTCAGTTTCTTTTTGTTGTGATAACTCCAGGTTTGTTGCTATGCAATTTGAATTGGTCAACCCTATGTCCAACGGAGTAGGATGTTGATATGTTTGGTTTGTTTGGGGGGTTGCAACTACCCCATCATTTAAGGAATTTAAATTTTGAATCTCCTGGTTTGTTGGGGGTAGTGTAACCTCATTAGGGAGCTGAGGAGGTGGTGGCTCCACCACCGGATTGATGTCCACCGCCACATTGTTTGTCAGAATTTTAGGATTTTCTTTTCCTTGGTGTTGCGCCTCTTCCATGGATGGAATTGTAACATCTTTCGATGCGAGGTCTGGATGATGCTCCTTGGTGACTCCCGATGGACCAGCCACATTTTGCTTAATTTGCCATAGGGCTGAAGGTTTCTTTGTAGGGAGAGCAGTCCCTTTGGGCACGGTTTGCACTTGTGGTTTTGGTGGCTTGGAGGCTCCCATTCTGCAATCGTCTATGTGGTGGCCAATCTCGTTACATTTAGTACAGTAGGAAGGATGGTTTTCATATATGATTGATTGCCATCTACCGCCTTCTCCTACCCCTAACCATAGTCGAGTGGGAAGTGTAGCTAAGAGGTCTACTTCCACGCATACCTTGGCTGTGTTGGGCCGTGTGAATTTTTTTGTGGCCATATCAAGTTTTAATGGAGTTGCTACTGCTTGTGCCAGACTGAAGACCCCATGTTTGGTGAAGAAGACAGCCGGAAGCCCTTCAAAAGTGATCCAAACGGGGACAATCGAGGGCTCTTTGTCTGGTGTGAATAGAGGATGATACTTTAGAACGCGCATGTAATGACCGCCTATACCGAACCACACGTTCTTTAGCCAACAGCGCAAATAATCCTCTTTTAAGTGGAGCCGAATGAGGATGTGCTTGTAGTCTAGGAGGCCAACCCTGAAGTTGCCTTTGAAGCCGATTGTTTGGAAGTTCTTCCTCACCATTTCCATGCTAGGCTTGCCTTGTGGAAAGCTGCCCACCAGTGTTTACCGAAATAGGGCTGCCAATTTTTGAATTTCTTCCTCAGTGAAGAAAATGGCCGGTTCCCCCTTTAAGGCTTGGAGTTTCTTTAGCGGTTGTTCTAGAATGTCATGGTCAGTTGAGCATTTTTTGTCTATAAGGGCCTCAGCAAATGTAAGTGGTTGCCCTTCAGCCCCTTGGCTGAAGGGCAGTCAACCCAGCCATGGCCGAGTTGTAAGCTAGGAGATGCTGTTAGAGCGAGAGAGTTGTAGAGAGAGTTGGAAAATGAGATCTAGCCAAGGATGAGCTTTTATAGTTCTTGGTTCTTAATCTAGCATAATTAAATCACATTTTAGGATTTTCCTATCATGAGTTATTAGAACTTATTATGTTTCTACATGTACTTTGATGAGAACTCTTTTCTTGTTTCTTAATCTCATACGTCTTGATCTCCGTTATTATTTTTTAATCTAGTATGATCAGTCCCCTTTCTTAGTTCTCAAAATCATACGATTACAATTTCTTCCACTGTCAAGTATACTTAGCCTCAGTTCTCACTTATTTCTTCAAAACCATCATATTGTCTTTTAGTTCTTATTCTTTTATGTATATTTATCGCTCAAGGTTCTTTATTTGGTCAAATCAAATTACATTTTACGTTCTTATCATGAGTTACGAGATTTACTTTTATAAGAACTCCTGTTCTAATTCTTATTCTGATATGACTCGATCTACTTTGTTAGTTCTTAATCCTGTACGATTAGATCTCCTTTATTGTGTCTTAATATAGTATGATTAGACCCTTTCTTTGTTCTCAATATCATACTATTACAATTTCTTCCTTAATCATTGGGCAGGTATAACGTAATTAATAGGCCTCATTTCTCAGTACTTTTTCTTATACGATTAGATAATCTTTTAATTATAAATCTTTTATGAATGCGACCCACTCTAGGTATTTTTTAAATATAATACGACAACTTCTCCTTTATTAGTTCTCAATCTTGTTTGATTATATCTCCTTTTGCGGCTCATAATATATTACGATTAGTCAACTTTCTTAGTTCTCAATATCTTACGATAACACTTCTTCTTCAATTGTTAAGCAAATATAGCTGCCTCTGTTCTTTTTTGAATGCTATTAGATCATTTATTAGTTCTAAATCCTTTATGATAGGTCCCACACATGGTTCTCAATCTAGTCTAACTAAGTCACATATTACGGCCTTATCATCTGTTATTAGACATTATTATCTTTTCTAAATGTATGTGGTTAGAACACCTTTCTTGTTTCTTAATTATCTCTCTTATAAGTTCTTAATATTATATGATGTGTTCTCCTTCTCTATTTTTTTGCAAATGCTATAAGCATAGATCATGTATTAGTTCTAA
This sequence comes from Cinchona pubescens, assembly GCA_025175665.1. Taxonomy (NCBI): domain Eukaryota; kingdom Viridiplantae; phylum Streptophyta; class Magnoliopsida; order Gentianales; family Rubiaceae; genus Cinchona; species Cinchona pubescens. Next base: position 1,327,631 of record JANKKI010000039.1, on the reverse strand, counting down.
ATCTTTAATGAATTGGTCCTGCACGTGGTTCTTAATCCATTCTTATTAAAACATATTTATGTTCCAACCATGTGTAATTGGATCTCGGTATCTTTTCCAAATGTGCAATGACAGGAACTCCTCTCCTATTTCATAATCTTAGACGACTAGATCTCCTTTCTTAGTTCTGAATCTCGTATGTTATGTCTCCTTCTGTTGCTCATAGTATGGCACGATTAGTCTAGTTCTCAATATTGCACGATTATCACTTCTTCCTTAGTCCCTATGCAAGGTAAAATTGGCCTCATTTCTATGTTCTTTTTCAAATAAGGTTAGATAATCTTTTAGTTCAAAGTCTTTTTCAATTTGAACTCATTCTTGCTTCTTAATCTAGCATAATTAAATCACATTTTACATTCTTATCATGAGTTATTAGAACTTATTATGTTTCTACATGTACTTTGACAAGAACACTTTTCTTGTTTCTTAATCTTTTTTTTTGAGCAACAAACACCCAAAGTAGGTGTAGTTTATTTAATGAATCATAATTTACAATGCCTTATGTACGGGCAACCCTGAGCATCCAAGCGCAACAATCCACTAGTTGGCCTAGGGAGTGTGTCTTGGTTATACTCTAGATAGAAAGGATTAAAAATGCCCTCATTTGCTAGCCAATCTGCCACATGATTTGCCTCTCGGTAAACATGTGAAAAAGTAAAATGCCTATCTAACGTGAAGGCTTTGGTGAATTTCCATTGCTAGTCAATGTTCCACGGTGGCTTAGATTTGCCGTTTATTATATGCACTAGAGCTAGGGAGTCGAGTTCCACATCTACTTCCGTGAGCTGCAATTGTGCACAAAGTTTGAGACCATCCACCAAGGCAGATGCTTCCGCTTGTAAATTGGATTGGAGAAGATAATAGTTGCTAAATGCTTTGATCAGGTTTCCACGGCGATCTCTAATAACTCCGCCACCGGCTGCCAACCCTGGATTTCCTTTTGAGGCCCCATCAATGGATGTTTGAGTTTTGCACTGCCATTCGGAGGCTGGATCCACTTGACTGCCAAAGCACTCCTCGGCTGTGTGATGAGAATTTGATACACAAATGAAATGAGAAAAAAAGATGTCATCAGCTGGTCCAGTCCTATGAAATGGTCGAATGGTAGAGATGCTTCGCAACTGGGAGCATATGTGAGTTTTGATGTGTCGAGGTATGGTGAAATGACCTTCAAAGATTGCCATATTTCGTGCTTTCCATATGAACCAGCATACCAAAGATGGCATAAGCTTCTAGACAGCGACAAGGGTTGGAAGGAGGGTCATGCCACCACCAAGAATTGAGTTTACCTAGTATTGTGGAGGATGGGGGAAAAAGCACTTCAAGGCATGATTCAAAGTATAGCCAAATGCTGTGGCGAATTCACATCCTACAAAGAGGTGATCCAAAGTTTCTAGATTGTTGCAAAAAGAGCATTTCGAAGCCAAAGAGACTCCCAAGTTGATTATTATGTCGTCAAGGGGAAGTTTTCACTGTTCAGAAGTCACCACATGAAGATAGAAATCTTGATTTGTATCCTGCCATCCCATATCATTTTCCGAGAGAGCATGGAAGCATGTGAGGGGAGGTTGGATGAGATTGAAAATTTACCATTTGTTGAGAGAGTCCACACTAGCTCGTTTGGTTCATTAGATATCTGGATAGCACTTCCATAAAGGAGCTGCCTTAGTCTTTCTAGCTCTTGAAGTGAATAATGGTCATTCAAACACGAAAGATTCCAACCATTTGTGCTCCATAACTGGGCAATAGTGAGGTTTGGCTCGGACACTTGGCTGACTTCATGAAATAGGGGCCCTATGCACAGCCATGTATCAAACCAAAAAGAGGACTGTCCGTCGCGTATCAAGAATAGAAAGCTGCGTTCTGCTTCTTGTCGACTTTTTTGCATGCACTTCCATATGTACAAGTCTTTGTGTGTTGGGATTTCCTAGCCATAATATAAAAATAACGCAGCGGAAAAACACCGGAAATCCCTATAAAGAGAATACGGCGATTTGAATGCCACGGTCACTATTTGGACACCACGGCAACCACGAACTATTCGTAGAACACGTCAGACCTTAGGCGCTGCTCTGGATTGAACGAACGCCCTCTACAGGTATCCACACGAGTAGCTTTTCCGATTTTAGGGTGTTGCTTGCTAGAGCAGTGTTTCGGAACTATTTCGTAGGGTTTTTCGTCCGACTGTGTGTTACTAATGAGTCGCATGTTAGACCTTACGAACCCTAAAGAATCATATTCTATATATAGCGGTTAACCTTAATTCAAAGAACTCCTCTTTGATTAGAATTCTTCTATCACACGTATTAGGTATATAAACGCGTATGATAGTAACCAGATATAGTTCCTTACGAATTATTATAATTACTATTTAACTGGACAATCCAGTAAATCCAAGCTGTGTAATTAGTAAATAATTCTCGTTCATTGAATCTAGACACAAATTCTTATTCAACGAACTTAGTCAACAATTAACTTAACCCAATGCTTACTCTTAGTGTGTGACCCTTTAGGTTCATTTAACGTTGGCAATAAGTATAATTTCTAATTCCAACACTGTTGCCTTTAGTACATAAACCAACAATACTCCCACTTGGACTAAAGACAATTATGTGACACATCTAGATGTGATAAGAGACAGTCTCAAGAGACAGGACTTAAACAATTAGGTTTATCATTACATGATTATACTCATAGATCAAGATTGGCCTCTAGCAAGGCATCATGACCACCCAAGTTAAATGAAGATCATTGATCTGACATAACCTGATCAAATAACCCATGTCATAATCCTTTTGTCTCACGATGTCTTAGTTGGACAAAGAGCATGGACAATGTCATCTCTATTTGTGTCCAACTATTTGATTTCTCGATCTCGAAGTAGAATGATAAAACAAATGAATTTGATCACCTTATCAATCCCATCTAGACATTTGAGCACGGCCATGCATTTTACATTAAGGTTAATGGAGGGGCCCAAAGACAATGAGTCTCATAATAAGAAGGACAAATTCCATCTTAATCACTCATTTTCCTCCGCATAATTTCTACATGTTCAATCACAATCTTTATAATCATCCGGTTAAAGACAACGTTTGATTGTGTCAAAACACATAAGTTCTTATGTAGGAAACTATGGTGATCTCAGGTCTAAGGATGAACAACATGTTCATAATGAGAATTACCAATGACATAAAACCATGTTGTATTCTCATAACGGGTCAATGAGATGATCATGATGACAATATTCGTTTTAAAATTATCCATTAAAAGTCTCCCAATTAAACAATTAGGTCCAATCATACATATGTCTAAGACCTATTGACCGAACATGGCGATCATGTTTTGGTTGTGGTAGTGGTTTAGTTAATGGATCAGCAATGTTGTCATCGATGATTTCAGTAGATTGACGTCTCTCTCAAGCCAAAGAGCCTGGATCGCATCAACGATCCAAAACATCCAAAGACGTGTTTGGATCGTTGATGCGATCATAGGCTGTTTGGCTTGTGCAATAGCCCCATTATTATCACAATAGATATCAACTGGATTAGTGATGCTAGGAACAACACCTAATTCAGTGACAAATTTCCTAATCCAAACTGCTTCCTTAGCTGCATCTGATGCTGCTATATATTCTGCTTCCGTTGTAGAATCTGCTATGGTCGCTTGCTTTGAACTCTTCCAGCTAACATTGTGTCCCTCCTGTATCAGGCGAGGGTGGGAATGACAATATCTTGCTTGCATTCAGTCTATGAATGTGCACCACAGGAATTACCTTTCCGAAATTTCCACCACAACTTGGTACGAAAACCTTTGGCCAAATCCGATAATGAAACAATCCCAAGTCCATTTGCCTCTACTGGATGACAAATTGATTTCCATGCAGCCCAATGGTGTTTACTACCCAATTCCGAGTTGCCCCAGAAGAAGTTGGCGAATTGCCTCTCCAAGTCCTTGATAACAGCTTTAGGAGGTTGGACCACTGTGAAGAGGTATATTGGAATGCTACTGAGAACATGCTTTATCAAGATTAATTTACCTCCGGGAGATAGAAATTTTGTTAGCCACCCAGCAATCCTAGAGGTTATTTTCTCAATCATTGGCTGGAAAAGAGCTTTTATTTTCTTTGCCTTTTGAATAGGGCAGCCAAGGTATGTAAAAGGAAGGAACCGTTGTACAAAGCCTGTTTGGCATTGAATCATCCTTACTCTTCAAAGTGCAGCATTTTTGGGCATGTAGAAAGAACTTTTAGACTAATGTTTAAGAGCTGCCCGGATGAAGCTTCAAATTGAGTGAGAAATTCCATGAGGCTTTTGATAGACTTGGCCTCTCCCTTTGTGAAAATAACTATGTCATCCGCAAATGCTAGGTGGGTGATTGGTTGGCATTTCCTCGGCAATACATAATCTGAGATTTTTGCCCGTTGATATTGAGCTTTCAATCCTCGTGGGAAGGTTTCCATTGCAATTATGAAAAGGAGAGGTAATAAGGGGTCTCCCTGGCGAACACCTCTGGTGGACTTGAAAAAGCCTTTCGGGGAGCCATTGAGATGGATGGAGAACCCGCAATTTTCTAACACATTCTTCAAGATGGCATTCCAGTTTTCGCTAAACCCAAGTTTTCGCTGAACTGCATAAAGGAAAGTCCAAGAGAGGCGATCTAATGCCTTTGCTAAATCAAACATGAAAATGATGTTACCTCCTCTGGTTTTTCGATTTATGAACTCGACAATCTCTTGAACCAGCAATATGTTATCGGTGATGTCTCCAATACCTTGTACATAAGTTACTTGTTCCTGAGAAATAATTTTGGGCAGCACTAAAGATAATCTATTAGCCAATATCTTGGTGCAGATTTTATTGAAAAAAGTACAAAGGCTAATTGGTCTATAGTTATCAAAAGATGAAGGGTTTGTAATTTTTGGGATCAATGCTATGAGTGTGCTGGTGAAAGCTCTGGGGAGCGGCTGCCCTTTCAAGAAATCTTTCATTGCATTGTGAAGGTCATTTTGTATGATTTCCCAGCAGGTGGTGAAAAATACTCCATTAAAACCGTGTATTCCAGCAGCCCCATGTGGGTTAAGGCCAAAAGTTGGCTCATTGAGCTCGTCCATGGACGGCTTGGCAAGCAGTTTTTTGTTATCCTCTTGTGTGATTACTTGCGAGATGCTGTTCAAGAGATCATGATTGATATCTGAGTCGCCTGGGGCTATTAAAGAATCCTTGAAGTGACTGACACCCTCTTCTTCAATGAGCTGCCAATCTTCCGTCCACGTCCCGTCCAAATGCCTTAAGCCTCGAGATGTTCAATTTGTGTCTCTTTGTAAGGAGTGAGGAATGAAAGAATTTTGAGTTTTGATCTCATTCTTTGAGCCATTTCATGCCCAATTTTTGTCTCTAGAAACTTTCTTCTTCGGCAAGGCACTTGGCATGTTTGGCTTGTGCATGGGCAAGTGCAATTTGGTTGTGTTGAGTCGGCTGTTGCAAACAGGTAGTTTTGCACTGTTTGACTTGCAACTCAGCTTTTCTCACCTTGTCAAAAATGTTACCAAAGATGGTGTGATTCCAATTCCTTAATTTCGCCTTTAGCCTTTTGAGCTTTGAGGCAAGAATTTTAAGTGGGCTGCCCAAACAGTGAAGATGCCAATTATCTTTGACAACCTACTGAAGAGAGGGTGGTTAGTCCATGCAATTAAAAACCTAAACTGCTTTGGCCCAGATGACACTCCATTTGATGTCTTGAGGAGCAGCGGAGAGTGATCCGAACACGTTTTGCACAAATGTTCCATCGAAGTGATTTGCTGGAAGGTTGATAGGAATGCCTGGTTGCATACATAACGATCAAGTCTTTTCCAAACCAAGTTGCCACACCTATTACCTCTCGAAGTGAATTTGCAGCCTTCATATGCCATGTTCATAAGGCCACAATCTAGGAGGCAATCGTTGAATTCATTTAAGGCTTCAAGGTCCACCAAAGAAGAGCCCTTATACTCATCTGAATTGGAGATTACATTGAAATCCCCCCCACCAGCCATGGATTTTAGGATTGTACCGCACGGAGTTGTTGGCATAAACTTCTTCTTTCGTATTTAGTGCATTTAGCATAAATGAATGTGGCTGCAAAAAATTTGGTTCCAGAAAAGCCAAATCTTTCCATTAGGGTTGGATATGCAGCTATCAAAGCCTAACCTACGAGCAAAGGAATGAATCCGGTCTTTGTCAACCATCGGTTTTAACAAAGCAAGGATTTTTATTTTGTGTTCTTTCGTTAACTGCTTTATTCTTCGAATTGTGGGTTCAATTATCGCTATTATTCCCCCCTCGAATGTTCCATACCAGAAAATAGTCCATTAATTGGGGGAGGAGGAACGATTTGGAGAGCCTCGTTTGCATCCGAGGCATTGTGTAGGTGCGTTTCCTTCTAATCTTTTTTTTTTGGGGCAGAGCCAGTCGACGGACAAGTTCCTTGAATCCGTGAGGTGTTGTGTCGACATGGCTATCCATGTCTGAAAAGTAGCAAGGAAGCTCCTCCATTATTCAGACAGATGCAAGGGCTTGGTCATCATTTGTAAGAAGTTGAGTTGGCTGCTCGTGTGTCTCATTTGGAGGAATTGGCTGCTCTTTTGAATGGGTCAACTCCATTTGTTTAGATAAGGATAAGTCCAAGTTTGTTATTATGCAGTTTGAACTGGTCAACCCTTTTTTCAAGGGATTAGGATGCTGAATTGATAGGCTTGTTCGAGGAGTTGCAACCACCTTATCTTCTGTTGAATTCAAAATTTGAAATTCCAGGTTTGTTGGGGGAGTTTCAACCACCTTATCTTCTGTTGAATTCAAAATTTGAAATTCTAGGTTTGTTGGGGGCCAAAGTGGTGGTGGTTCAGCCACCGGATTGGTGGCAACCGCCACTTTTGGTGCCAAAATTTCAGAAACTCCTTGTTCTTGATGTTGTGTCGCCTCCATAGGTTGAACCGTGGTTAGATCATGTTTTGTAACTACTCCCATTGGGTTTTTGTTTGTTGTCAACTGGTTCTCTGATGAAGGAAATGAAACTTGAACATTTAAAGTCGTCCCATCATTTCTGCGTGAAGGTTCAGTTTGCTTTGTTCCAGAAGGTCCAGCTTCAAGATGCTTCACTGGTGTCCAGCGCGTTTGGATTGATGTCTTTGCATGATTCTTCATGTGCTCACTAAGACCTGTTGGTTTGTTTGCCAACACCGGCTCTAATTTCCTGCATGCTTCGTTGGTGTGGCCTATTTTCTTGCACTTTGTACAGTAGCATGGCACTTTTTCATAGCTGATTTTTTGCCAAATGCCTTCTTCCTTACCAACCCCCAGCCAAACTCTAGAAGGGAGCTCGGAAAGGGGGTCGACTTTCACGCATACTTTTGCAACACTTGGCCTGGTGAAATTTGCGGTTGCCAAGTCAAGTTTGAGAGGAGTCCCAACCGCTTGAGCGAGGCTAAACACGGCATGTTTGTTGAAGAAGACTGATGGAAGACCTTCAAAAGTAATCCAGATGGGAACTATGGACGGTTCCTCTTTGGTGGTAAAAAGTGGATGCCACTTGAGAATTCTCATGTAGTATCCATTAACAAACCAAGTGTTCTTCAGCCAGCATCTTAGATAATCCTCCTCCAAAGAAAATCTGATAAGAATGTGCTTGTAGTCAAGGTATCCGATCGTAAACTGACCTTTGAAACTAATGGTATGAAAGCTTTTCGGAGTATTTCCATATTTGGCTTACCCCTCAAAAAGTTACCAACCAGTGTGAATCGAAATGGTGCACCAAGCAGTTGTATTTCTTCGTTGGAGAAAAATATTGCTGGAAGATTCTCCATTGTGCGATTGGAGGGCCTTCATTGGATTGTTGGAATTTGGGGTTTGAATGTTCAGATTTTGGCCAGCCGAGAGTACTTGTGCAAAGGATTTGGGTTACCCTTCTTGATCGGGTTGAAGGGCAGCTTGATCAGCCATGACCGAGAAAATAAAGTGTAATAGGAGTATGTGGATTCTAAGCTTTAGAGTGAGAAAATGTAGAGAGAATGAGGAGAGAATTTCTCCTTTATTAGTTCTCAATATTGTTTGATTGTATCTCCTTTTGTAACTCATAATATATTACGATTAGTAGACTTTCTTAGTTTTCTCAATATCTTACCATTACACTTCTTCCTCAGTTATTAAGAAAATATAGTTGCCTCCGTTCTTTTTCGAATGCAATTAGATCATTTATTTTTCTAAATCTTTCATGAATAGGTCCTATGCATGGTTCTCAATCTAGTCTAACTAAGTCATCTGTTATTAGATATTCTTATCTTTTCAAAATGTATGTCGGCTATAGAACACGTTTCTTGTTTCTTAATTATCTCCATAATATTGTATGACGTGTTCTCCTTTTGCGATTTATAACATAGATCGATTAGTCAATTTCTTGGTTATGAATATCGAACGAATGCAACTTCTTCCTTACTCACAAAGCAAGTTTAATTGGCTTCATTTTTCTGTTCTTTTCAAAATGCTATTAGATGACGTATTAGTTCTAAATCTTTAATGAATAGGTCCCGCACATGGTTCTTAATCCATTCTTATTACAACATATTTATGTTCTTACCTTGTGCAATTTGATCTCATAATCTTTTCCAAACTCCTCACTTATTTCATAATCTTATACAACTAGATCTCCTTTCTTTGTTCTGAATAGCATATGTTATGTCCCATTTTGTTGTTCAATGTATAGCTCGATTAGTCGCATTCTTAGTTCTCAATATTGTACGATTATCACTTCTTCCTTAGTCATTATGCAAGGTATAATTGGCCTCATTTCTCAGTTCTTTTTCGAATGTCACTAAGGTTAGATAATCTTTAGTTCAAAGTCTTTTTCAATTTGAACTCATTCTTGGTTCTTAATCTAGCATAATTAAATCACATTTTACGTTCTTATCATGAGTTATTAGAACTTATTATGTTTCTACATGTACTTTGTTGAGAACTCCTTTCTTGTTTCTTAATCTTTTGCGACTTGATCCCCGTTATTAGTCTTGTACGATTTGTCACCTTTTTTTTTTTTGAGCAAACACCCGTGGGTGAGAATTTATTTAATAATTCATGATTTACAATGCCTTATGTAAGGGCAACTTTGAGCATCCAAGTGCAGCAATCCACTAAGAGATTTGGGAATTGTCTCTTGGTTGTACTCTTTATAAGAAGAATGAATAATACCCTCGTTTACAATGCCTTATGTACGATTTGTCCCCTTTCTTAGTTCTTAATATCGTACGATTACAACTTCTTCCACTGTTATTAAGCATGTATACTTCGCTTCATTTGTCACTTATTTCTTAAAAACCATCATTGGAGTTATTATCTTTTAGTTCTTATTCTTTTATGCATAGTTATCCCTCATGGTACTTAATTTGGTTAAATCAAATCGCATTTTAAGTTCTTATCTTGAGTTACGAGATTTACTTTTTTAAGAACTCCTGTTCTATTTCTTAATCTGATATGACTCGACCTACTTTGTTTGTTCTTAATCCTGTGCAATTAGATCTCCTTAATTGTGTCATAATATTTTACGATTAGACCCTTTCTTTCTTCTCAATATTATACTATAACAATTTCTTCCTTAATCACTGAGCAGGCATAATTAATAGGCCTCATTTCTCAGTTCTTTTTCTTATACGATTAGCTAATCTTTTAATTATAAATCTTTAATGAATACGACCCCCTCTTGGTTCTTTTTAAATCTAATATGACTACTTCTCCTTAATTAGTTCTCAATCTTGTTTGATTGTAGCTCTTTTTGTGACTCATAATATATTACGATTAGTCGACATTCTTAGTTCTCAATATCCTACGATTACACTTCACTTCCTCAGTTATTAAGAAAAATATAGTTGCCTCCGTTCTTTTTCGAATGCGATTAGATCATTCATTTGATAATAATCTTTTATGAATAGGTCCCACACATGGTTCTCAATCCAGTCTGACTAAGTCATCTGTTATTGGATATTCTTATCTTTTCAAAATGTATGTCGGTTAGAACACGTTTCTTGTTTCTTAATTATCTCCCTAATATTGTATGATGTGTTTTCCTTTTGCGATTCATAACATAGAACGATTAGTCAATTTCTTGGCTATCAATGTCGAACGACTGCAACTTCTTCCTTCTCGCAAAGCAGGTTTAATTGGCCTCATTTGTCTGTTCTTTTGAAAATGCTATTAGATAACATATTAGTTCTAAATCTTTATGAATAGGTCTCGCACATGGTTCTTAATCCATTCTTATTAAAACATATTTATGTTCTTACCTTGTGCAATTTGATCTCAGTATCTTAAAAAAGAATGGATTAAGAACCACGTGCGGGACCTATTCCGTCATTAAAGATTTAGAACTAATACATCATCTAATAGCATTTGCAAAAGAATAGAGAAATGAGGCCACTCAAACTTGCTTTACGTGTAAGGAAGACGTTGCAATCGTTCGATATTGAGAGCCAAGAAATTTACTAATCGTTCTATGTTATGAATCGTAAAAGGAAAACACATCATACAATATTAGGGAGATAATTAAGAAACAAGAAACGTGTTCTAACCGACAAACATTTTGAAAAGATAAGAATATCTAATAACAGATGATAAGCCCGAAATACGTGACTTAGTTAGACTGGATTGAGAACCATGTGTAGGACCTAATACATGTTTGGCTGCACTACAATCAATTTTTAAAAGGAATTTTTGATTTAATAGATCTTCTTGAAATTTAGAAATGCATAAAACAATAGATAAAATCTCTTTTTTAATAGTAGAATAATTTATTTGTGCATTTTTTCAAAGTCTTATTTGTCCTTGAATCTGTCCTCTTCCCGAATTTTGGTTGCAAAAGACCACCACGGGATCCTCTCCCGAGGAGATTCATCATAGAACTGAAAAGAATTGAACATATTTTCTAAGTAGAGAGAATTAATATTTTCTTTTCATTGAGTTTTTTGAAATTAATTTCTTCTCTTTTTTGTTTTTGTTATGCAAACACCCAAATAAGGTGAGGATTTATTAGAAAAGCTCAAGATTTACAACGGCGAATGTAGGGAAGTAATGGTATCCGGATGAGGGTACTAGTGAAGATAGGTGTCAGTGTCACCCCCTTCAAGAATGCTCCTACAATATGGAAGAGATCCCGATGAATAATATCCCAGCAAAAGGAGAAGAAAAAACCATTATATCCATCAATACCCGCTGCTCCATCCGGGTTGAGGGAGAAAACCGCCTATTTTAACTCCTCAGTGGTGAGTTCAGCTAGTAAGAGTTGATTGTCCGCATTGGAGACTGTCGTGGGAAGAGTATCTAACAAAGTGTGATCTATCTCCGTCGGCTCATTAAACGATAAGAGATGTTGGATAAACTTAATCCCCTCAGCTTCAATACATTGTGTATCTTCAGTCCAAACACCATCCACTTTAATTTTTGAGATCCGCAAACGTTGTTTCTTGGCCATGAGTGCAGAATGGAAGAAGGTAGTATTATGGTCACCTTCCTTTAACCACTTTATCCCCGCTTTTTGATGCCAAAACATTTCCTCTTCGGCCAGGCATCGTGTGTGAACCGCTTGTGCATGAGATAGTGCCAATTGATTGTTTGGATTTTGTTGCTGCAGAAATGCCCTATCCTTTACATGTACCTCCAGTTCAGCTGCTTGAACTTTGGAAAACACATCTCCAAACACCGTACGATTCCAATTTTTTGGCTCTGCTTTCAATCGTTTGAGCTTGCAAGCAAAGTCGAAGAGAGGCGGTCCAAAACAATGTAAAGACCAATTTTGTTGCACTACCTGCAAAAAATCTTTATGCTTAGTCCACATGTTTAAGAATTTAAATGGCTTTGGGCCTGTTGTGACGTTCATTTGACACTTTGATAAGGAGAGGTGAATGATCCGAGCACATCTTGATGAGGTGTTCAACGTTAAAGTTATGGAAGGCAGCAGGGAAATCATTGTTGCACAAGAACAGGTCTAGTCTTTTCCACACCGTGCCTCCCGTCCTATTGCCCCTCCAAGTATATTTGCAACTTTGGAAGGCAATATCCATCAATCCACAATCATGAAGACAGTCATTAAATTCCGACATGGCTTCAACATCGAGTGAGCTGCCACCTTTATATTCATCCGAGCTGGAAATGACATTGAAATATCCCCCAACCAGCCATGGAGATTGTGGTTGGATAGTCCGGAGGGCCTCCCAAAGGTCTCGTCTTTCTGCCTTAGTACACTTTGCATAAATGAAAGAGATTTCCACAGTTGTATGATAGGATGGCAAGGAGCAAGAAACATGAAAAAGTTGATCAGAAACTTCAATGGGGGTTTGGACTAGCCCCTTAATCCAAAAAACCCAAATCTTCCCGTTAGAGATGTGTATAAATTAGATTGGCAACAATCAAACCCTAGCTTGTGGGCGAAAAGAGAAATCCTTGCTTTGTCCACCATAGGCTTCATTAAAGCAAGAATGTTTATTCAATTTTGTATAACTAGCAACTTTAACCTACGAATGGAAGGTTTATTACCTATTCCTCATATATTCCATGCTAAAACACTATCCATTAACATTGAGGAGGTAGGGGCGGAGTGTAAGGTTTCTTAGCCAGCCTAGTACGCATAGGCCTTGGCATATTGTAAATTTGTTTACGTCTACTTTTCCTCTTGGATGAAGGTTGACTCACCGGTTGCAATTGAGCGGGAGATGGTTGCGGGTTGTCATGTGCTGCATGTGGTGCATGGGGTGATTCGCCCTCCGAAAAATAGCATGGTAATTCAGGCATAATTGTTGTGTGAGGAATGGAAGAGTCATCCATGGGCACGATGGTTTGCATTTGCAAATTGGGGGATGTTGGTTGGATTATTACAGCCGGCTGTTCGGGAGCCAAAGGTTGTTTGGACAGTTGCCAAATCTGGTTGGATTACCTTACTGCAAGTTTGAACCAAAGGTAGCTCCACATTTGTTGCAACCCCTATTGACTTGGTCAACACATCTTCAGCATTGTTGAGGAGATTAGGATTATCAACCGAATGAGATAAGGATGTTCCTATCTCCATGGGATCCATAACCGAATTTGGTATGGCATCTCCTATCTGCAAGGAATTCAAAATTTGAACTGGTGGGGTAGTTGGAGATGCTGGGATCGTCTCTTGCAGCCGTGATGGTGGTGGTTCCACCCGAGTAATCAACTCCTCCGCAGCTGCTGGAGATTGTGAATTCGATGGCTTTGTACCCGAGGGACCCGGGTCCATGCTAGAAAGTGGAATCCATTTTTTGGTAGCCTTTTGTATTTGCTGGAGTTGTGGGACGTTTTTTGGGATGGGTTGCTACTGGAGATGCTGGTTTGACAGACGGGGGTTGCCGACCCTACAATCCAATGATGCATGACCGATTTTGTGACAATTTGTACAGTAGCTTGGCAAATCTTCATAGCTGATTTTTTGCCATCTTCCATCGCACCAACACCAATTCAAACTCGCGAACGTAAAATTGTAAGTAGATCAACTTCTACACATACCTTAGCAGTGTTCGGTCTAGTGAAATTGCTGGTAGCCAAGTCCAGCTTAAGTGGCGTGCCAACTGCTTGTACGATGCTAAAAATGGAGAGTTTATTGTAGAAGACTGCTGGGAGGCCCTCCAAGGTTATCCACACGGGCACGATGGATGGTTCTATCTCCGGCGTGAAAAGAGGGTGCCATTTAAGAACACGCACAAAAAAACCATTGATGAACCATGTGGCTTTAAGCCAGCACCTTAGATAATCCTCTTCTAATGTAAAGCGAATCATGACATGCTTGTAATCAATATAGCCTACTGTAAAATCACCTTTGAAACCAATAGTGTGGAAACTTTTGCGGAGTAATTGCATGTTAGGTTTGCCTCGCGGGAAGTGACCAACCATCTTTCTAGTGTATTTAAATGTAGCAGCCAGCCTTTGAATTTCATCCTTGAAGAAGTAGACCGCCGGCTCACCCTTCTAGGATTGATGCTTTTTCAAAGGTTGTTCTGGTTGTGCGTCGGTTGTGCCACCCAATAAAGCCTGTGCAAATGATTTAGGTTGCCCCCCAGGAATAGGCTGGAGGGCATCATCCTCGGCCATTGCAGAAATTCAAGGAAGAAAGCTAGAGAGAGAAAGAAGGAGGAGAGTTTTCGTTGTCTCTTATACACATTTTTATGTCATAACAGAGACAGGATCATTAAAACATTATAAGCAGGACTGTTATCAATATTTAAAAAAATTAAATGAGGATATGGATAAATACTTGGGAATTCATGAGATGATTGAACAAAAGACTCATGAATTGGAAAATCTGATTACACAGGCAAAAACCCTAACTGAAATTGCTAAGAATCTTTTCTCTGATGATGAAATGAGTTCTCAATCTGGATCACAAAATTCTCAAAAATCAAATAGGGGAAAGAGGTCAAAAATAGAACCCCACTTACAACCAGAGACTGTGCGGACTCCAAATCCAAAAGACCACTTGCAACCAGAGACTGTGCGGACTCCAAAAGAAAATTTGAATTCCAAATCACTGTGCGGACTCCAAAAGAAAATTTGAAATCCGAATCACTATGCGGACTCCAAGAGGAAGTTTCAAGTCCGACCTCTTTTATTCTATAAATAGAAGCCTTCATCTGTTAAGAAAGGCAGAGTTAGAAAGAGAGTTTCAAAACAAAGAGTTTCAAAACAAAAAGTCCTTTAAATTTCTTGTATTAGAATTTGATCTCAAGCTTTTAACAGCATTAGGTTCAGAGGTTCCTTTTTGTTTTCAAATTTGTATATACATGAGCATATTATGGAGTATTTTCATACTAAGATCAAAATAGAAGGATCAATTCAAACCACTGAATCTGATGCTGCTTTACTCTAATAATTAATATTGTTAAGCATTTTATTGGTAATATTGCCAATGCTAATAATGAGGCCTTCATAGAGAATTACTTATGAATTTAAAATGTCCAACCCTTTCCCATTTTCGTTGGTATACGGATGTTTTTTTACGAAGACTTTTACATAGTTCTGATGCTTCTTCTAACTTTTGGAAAGAAAAATTTGTAAATGGTGGAAATTTACTGGAAAATTCAATACTTCTAGATATAGGTATTATTTGCCCATTTTCTATCTCAAAACCTAAAAATCTAATTTTGGTTTGGAATAGATTAATTTTCTTTGCCGAGATTACAATTCCATTTTTCTTTGCTATTTTAATAAAAATATTTAGATGTTTAAAATGATGATCTATAGAGTTAGAAAATATCAATATATCATCAATATAAGTGATAATATAAGGATATGAAGTAAATATTTCATTCATTATATTTTGAAATTCAGAGGGTGCATTTTTTAAGCCAAAAGGCATTACATTCCATTCATAATGTCCAAATGGTACAGTAAAAGCAGTTTTATATCTATCATTTTCAGCAATTTGAAATACGACTTGCCAAAACCCATATTTTAAATCAAATTTTGAATATCTATTTGATCCAACTGTTCTATTTAATAAATCTTTTTTTATTTGGAATTGGATATCTAATCCATTTTAATACTTTATTTAATGGTTTATAATTAATTACTAGTCTAGGGTTGGTGGGATAATTATTTAACAGAAGCTCAAAAGACTGAAATTATAAATCATACTGAGATCAAAATAGAAGGATCAATTCAAACCACTGAATCTGATGCTGCTGTTACTCTAATAATTAATATTGTTAAGCATTTTATTGGTTATATTGCCAATGCTAATAATGTTCATAGAGAATTACTTATGAATTTAAAATGTCCAACCCTTTCCCATTTACGTTGGTATAAGGATGTTTTTTTAGGAAGACTTTTATATAGGTCTGATGCTTCTTCTAACTTTTGGAAAGAAAAATTTATAAATGGATTACCTACTCTTTTTGCTGAAAGAATAACAAATGTTCTTAAAAATATGCATGACAGGTTATAATATTCTTTATGAGAATTTAACCTATGGAGATATTCATTCAGTCTGCACTGAAGAAGGAATAAAATTATGTAATGATATTAAATTAAAAACTCAAATTAAGAAACATAAACAAAGAATCTGTTAGGAATTTTTGTGATCAATTTGTAATACCTTCACCTCCTATACCTTATCAAAAAGCAAAAAGAAAATT
The DNA here is from genome assembly GCA_025175665.1 of Cinchona pubescens. Lineage (NCBI taxonomy): Eukaryota > Viridiplantae > Streptophyta > Magnoliopsida > Gentianales > Rubiaceae > Cinchona > Cinchona pubescens. The sequence goes on along the minus strand of JANKKI010000039.1, from coordinate 1,311,427 downwards.
AAAAAATAATAATAAAAATAAATCTAAACCTACAACATACAAAAAGGGAAATTTTTTTAAAAATAATAAATTCAAAGCTAAAAAAGAAAATAAGAAAACCGACCAAGAAGTTAAAGAATGGATTAGAGTAAAAGATGTGGGAAAAAGGGTCACTATGCTAATAAATGTAAAGTTAAAATAAATTTAATTGAAAAAATTGGAGACTTAGAAATAAATGAAAATCTTAAAGAACAAATTATTAATCATTTAAATTATCCTAGTAGTGATTCTGAAGAAAATGATGGAGATGATATTTCTAAAGCAAGTTCGAAGTAATTCTAGATGGATGTTCAAGAGTACTCCTAAATAGATCCATTATACATCAATTATTACATGCTAATGAATATAAATACACATTTTCACTCTTACAGATAATTAAAAATTTATTTTAGACCTAGTTGATAAAATAGATGACCACTGAACAAAAAGATTATACGAAGAAAGCTACTTGGCTTTACATTATACTATTAAAGAAAACTCAGAAGAAAAACTGAATATGTTCCTCCTAAAATTAAAGAACATTTAGAAATAAAAAACCCTAGTTTTTCTATGAAGGATGTTTTTAATCATATTCAAAATACTTCACCGAAACCAGTCACTATTTCCCTTTCCTTTTGCTGGTCCTGGAGTTTTGCAATTCTTCGCTTTTCTTCGAGAAGAAGGGATTGCTCAATTTGAGTACAATTGTACTTTCTCACTTATTTCTTCAAAACCATCATATTATCTTTTAGTTCTTATTCTTTTACTTAATAGGCCTCATTTCTTAATTCTTTTTCTTGTAAGATATGATTACATAATCTTTTAATTATTAATCTTTACTGAATACGACCCGCTCTTGGTTCTTTTTAAATATAATACGACTACTTCTCCTCATTAATTCTCAATCTTGTTTGATTGTATCTCCTTTTGCGACTCATAGTATATTACGATTAGTCGACTTTGTTAGTTCTCAATATCTAACGATTACACTTCTTCCTTAGTTATTAATCTAATATAGTTGCCTCCATTCTCGTTCGAATGCGATTGGATCATTCATTTGATCTAAATCTTTTATGAATCGGTCCCACACAGGGTTCTCAATCTACTCTAACTAAGTCACATATTATTGGCTTATCATCTGTTATTAGATATTCTTATCTTTTCAACATTTATGTCGGTTAGAACACCTTTCTTGTTTCTTAATTACCTCCGTAATATTTTACGATGTGTTCTCCTTTTGCGATTCATAACATAGACCGATTAGTCAATTTCTTGGCTCTCAATATCGATAGTTTGCAACTTCTTCCTTACTCGTAAAGCAAGTTTAATTGGCCTCAATTCTCTATTCTTTTTCAAATGCTATTAGATTATGTATTAGTCCGAAATCTTTAATGAATAGGTCCCACACATGGTTCTTAATCCATTCTTATTAGAACATATTTATGTTCTTACCTTGTGTAATTTGATCTCAGTATCTTTTCCAAATGTGCTATGATTGGAACTCCTCTCGTATTTCATAATCATATATGACTAATCTCCTTTCTTTGTTCTGAATCGTATAGGTTATGTCTCCTTTTGATGTTCATTGTATCGCACGATTAGTCGCATTTTATTTTATTTTATCCCAAGACGGGTAATTAATTTATTAAGAATCAAATTCAATTTTTACAACGCCAGATGTAGGGACATGTTTGAGCATCTAGCCGCACCAAGCCTTTTACCATGTTTGGGATTGTGTGCTAGTTATACTCAAGATATTCATATTTTATACCCTCATTGGCTAGGGTGTCTGCTACTTGGTTTGCTCGTCCCTAAAAACATGTACAAAAGAAAATTTCTTTCCTATGACAAGATGATAAATAAGTTGCACTAGGGCATCAATACTCCAAGGCGGTGTTGCTTTGCTATTCAAAATGTTAATGATTAAGAGTGACTCCATCTCTACTTGAACTGATGAGAGTTGAAACTTGGCACAGAGTTTTAATCCATCTATCAGGGCCATCATTTCCGCTTTAAGGTTGGACTGATTGTGATAGAAGTTGGAAAATGCACCATAAAACTGACCATTATGATCTCGGATGATTCCTCCTCCAGCCGCATTCACCGAGTTACCTTTAGACGCGCCGTCAACATTAAGTTTTGCCACTCCTTGAGGAGGGGGAGACCAGCTCACTGCAATAAGATTCCTCGGTTTGTGGTGGATGAAACCATGTCTTAAAACTCGAGATAGGAGGAGTTCATCCACTTGGCAGTAGCGTGTGAAAGGTTGAATTGTGGAAAGGTTTTCCAAGGCAGCACATATTTCAGTTATGAATTCTTTGTATCAGTCGCATTTTTCAGTTCTCCATATTGTACGATTATCACTTCTTCCTTTGTCATTATGCAAGGTATAATTGGCCTCATTTCTTATTTATTTTTCGATAAGGTTAGATATTCTTTAGTTCAAAGTCTTTTTCAATTTGACCTCATTTTTGGTTCTTAATCTAGCATTATTAAATCACATTTTACGTTCTTATCATGAATTATTAAAACTTATTATGTTTCTACATGTTCGTTGTTGAGAACTCCTTTCTTGTTTCTTAATCTCATGCGACTTGATCCCCGCTATTAGTTTTTAATCTTGTACAGGTTACAATTTCTTCCACTGCCATTAAGCACGTATTCTTGGCCTCATTTCTCACTTATTTCCTCAAAACCATCATATTATCTTTTAGTTCTTATTCTTTTATGCATAGTTATCCCTCATGGTTCTTAATTTAGTCAAATCAAATCTCATTTTAAGTTCTAATCTTGAGTTACGAGGTTTACTTTTTCAAGAACTCCTGCACTTCTATTTCTTAATCTGATATGACTCGATCTACTATATTTGTTCTTAATCCTGTGCAATTAGATCTCCTTAATTGTGTCATAATATTGTATGATTAGATCCTTTCTTTCTTCTCAATATTATACTATTGTAGTTTCTTCCTTAATCACTGAGTAGGCATAATTAATAGGCTTCATTTCTCAGTTCTTTTTCTTATACAATTAGATAATCTTTTAATTATAAATCTTTAATGAATACGACCCGCTCTTGGTTCTTTTTAATTCTAATACGACTACTTCTCCTTTATTATTTCTCAATCTTTTTTGATAGTATATCCTTTTGCGACTCATAATATATTACGATTAGTAGACTTTCTTAGTTTTTAATATCTTATGATTACACTTCTTCCTCAGTTATTAAGAAAAATATAGTTGCCTTCGTTCTTTTTCGAATGTGATTAGATCATTCATTTGATAATAATCTTTTATGAATAGGTCCCACACATGGTTCTCAATGCAGTCTAACCAGTCATCTGTTATTAGATATTCTTATCTTTTCAAAATGTATGTCAGTTAGAACACGTTGCTTGTTTGTTAATTATCTCTCTAATATTGTATGATGTGTTCTCCTTTTGCGAACATAGAACGATTAGTCAATTTCTTGGCTCTCAATATCGAACGATTGCAACTTCTTCCTTACTCGCAAAGCGAGGAGACCTTTTGGCAGCAAAAAATAGGAATAAAGTGGCTTAAGGAGGGGGACCACAACTCAAAATTTTCCACTCTGCCCTTCTTGCCAAAGGACAGCGATTGCGCATCTCTAGAATCAAAGTAGATGGGAATTGGACTGAAAGCTCATTGAAGAGGCCGGTGTTAACTTCTATAAGGATCTCTTGACCGCTAGCAATTCTGCAGTCTTAGACCTATCACTTCTTGACCACCTCAAGGGCAAAGTCTCGGTTAAGGATAACCAGCACTTATTATCCGAGCTCTCCACGAAGGAACAGAAGGAGGCCGTGTTTTCTCTCAATCCAGGAACAGTGCAGCAGGCATTGATGGCTACAACGGGACCTTTTTTTCCACTTGCTGGGACATTATTCACCACGATCTTTTCCTTGCAGTGTGCGATTTTCTCAAAGGTGCAAAGCTGCCCCGTTTGTTCACTAGTACCCTTATTGCACTAATTCCAAAAGTAGCCAACCCCAACTCCTTGAGCGACTTTCGGCCCATTGGTTTGTGCACTTTTTTTTAACAAAATTTGCACTAAAATCTTGGCCAATCGCCTTTCCTCTATCCTACCTAAGCTCATTTCTCCCGAACAAGCGGCCTATGTCCAAGGAAGAGACATTGCAGATAACATCCTTCTTGTCCAAGAGCTGGTTGATTCTATAGACCGGAAAACAAGGGGAGGGAATATGATCATTAAACTTGACCTCGCCAAGGCTTTTGACAGGCTTTCTTAGCCTTTCCTTTACGCAATGCTACGAAAGTTTGGATTTGCCGACCACTGGATCTCTCTTATGCATCATATATTGGAGGACTAGGTTGGTTTTGTATACTCATAAATGGAGCACCCAAAGGTTTTTTTAAATCATCCAGAGGGGTTCGCTAGGGTGACCCCTTATCACCTTTGCTATTCATCTTAATGCTCGAAATGTTCTCCCAAGGATTGAAGGATCATTTTCCAACAGACCAAATATCGCACTATTCTCTCCCGAAGAAGTGCCCTATCATCTCTCACTTGGCTTTTGCAGATGATGTTGTCATCTTTACAAAGGGAGAAATTAAGTCCATCCGAAGTCTCATGAACTTCATTTCAAGGTTTAAGCTCTCTTTCGGGTAGCTCTTTAACAAGTCCAAGTGCTCCTTCTACCTATCCAAAAAGACGGGCTTTGTTCACAAATCCCTTCCTTTCACATATTTGGGCTGTCCCATTGAAAAGGCTAAAGAAGACGTAATATCTTCCAGCCACTAATAGAAAAAGTGGCCGCCCGAATTCATGGTTGGTAGACGCGGTTCCTATCACCCGGAGGCAGATTGATTCTCACATTAAGCACGTTCTAAGTAGCATTCCAATTTACTTATTGTCAGTTCTTTTACCCCCAAAATCAGTACTTAAAGAGTTGGAACGGCAATTTTCTAATTTCTTTTAGGGTTGTTCGGATAGGGTGCTAAAGCGACATTGGATCTCATGGGCCACAGTATGCCAGCCTATATATTCAAATGGCCTAGGGGTTCCTTCACTGGAGGAGGTGGCTCGAGGCTTTGGTATCAAACTTTGGTGGAAATTCCTGAAAGGCAAATCTTTGTGGTGTTCTTTTCGTCAAAGTTGCTACCTTAACAGTCAGGATTCCACGTTAATCTTGGCATCACCAGGTGATTCATATAATTGGCAGAGAATGTTGCGAGCTCGTGATAATGCAAAAAAGTGGCTACTATTTCTCCCACGGAAGACGGATTGCTTCTTTTGGTTTGACCCATGGACTGAACATGGGCCTCTATCCCACATGGTTGAACAAGTATATGATGAACATCTTAAGGTTTCTCATGTTGAACATGGGGCCACAATGGCTGGAACCTTTCCCTTCTAGATGAGAAATACTCTACCGAGGAGTTACAAAACATTGCAGCAATTCTCAACTCAAGACCACTCCTTCTGACCGACGAACCGGACCTCATCGTTTGGACCCTCACACCCAAAGGTTCCTTTTCACTCTCATCCACGTACCTCCCCAAGGTGCGGATACTCTCTCGGCAAATGATTTGGGACAAGAGACTCTAGTTGAAGATCTCCATATTCATGTGGAAATTGCTGAATAAGCGGCTGTCGTTGGATGATACCTTACGAAAAATTGGATTTTCGTTGGCCTCTAAATGCTGGTTTTGCCGTCACGAAGAATCCTTGGATCACTTTTTTGTGGAATGTGAAATATCACGACAAATCTGGCTTTTCTTTGAAGCCTGGCTAGAATTGCCTATTGCTCCATCTACGACTATCTTGGATAAGCTAAATTTTTGGTGGTGGGCTGCTATGCCTTCATCCGCAATTGGAGTGGTCCAGTAAAATACTTCCTTGCATAATATGTTGGTTCTTATGGAAAGCTAGGAACATGGCAGTTTTGGATGGGAACACAAGTAGTGCAGCAAGGATTACTGCAGACATCTACTCTTATTTAGTAAATATCTCCTCAACCTATCCTTTTAAAAAGGTAACCACGGCTGATGACTTGCTACTGTCACGGGGCATTTGTAACCAACTTCTCCAAACAAAACCAAAAAAAGTCTTAGCCGTCAAATGGGACAGCCCTCCACACGGATGTTTTAAATTGAATGTGGATGGTGCTTCTAAAGGAAACCCAGGAATGGCAGTAGGTGGCGGAATCCTAAGGGATCACAATGGACAATGCATCTGGGCATTTTCCAATGGCTGCCAACAACAAACAAACTTACAAGCTGAGGCATTGGCTTTAGTAGATGAACTTCATATGTGTAGCAGATTGCATGTGCACTCACTGGTTGTTGAGATTGATTCCCTTGTGTTAGTTAACACTTTGGTGGGCTCATGTCGGAGTACGGCACCGATTTGGAGTATTGACTCCGAACTTCGATTCATTAACAGCTATTGTACCGGGAAAGACATCATTTTCAAGCATGTATATTGGGAAGCTAACCAAGTTGCTGATAGTTTAGCTAACCAGGGCATTTTTTTTTTTGAGCAAACACCCAAAGTAGGTGTAGTTTACTTAATGAATCATAATTTACATTGCCTTATGTGCGGGCAGCCCTGAGCATCCAAGCACAACAAACCACTAATAGGCCTAGGGAGTGAGTCTTGGTTATACTTTAGATAGGAAGAATTAAAAATACCCTCATTTGCTAGCCTATCCGCTACATGATTTGGCTCTCGGTAAACATGCAAAAAAGTAAAATGACCATCTAAAGTGAAGGCTTTGATGAATTGCCATTGCTGGTCAATGATCTATGGTGGCTTAGAATGGCCCTTTATTATATGCACAAGAGCTAAGGAGTCGAGTTCCACTTCTACTTCTGTGAGTTGCAGTTGTGCACAATATTGGAGACTATCATGCATGAACCAAGGCAGATGCTTCCGCTTGTAAATTGGATTGGAGAAGGTAATTGTTTCTAAATGCCTTGATCATGTTTCCTCGATGATCTCTAATTACTCCGCCACTAGCCGCCAACCTTGGATTTCCTTTTGATGCCCCATCAACGTTGAGTTTTGCGCTGCCTTTCGGAGGCAGAATCCACTTGACTGCCAATGCTCTCCTCGGCTGCGTGATGAGTATTTGACGGCAAATAAAATGAGAAAAAAAGTTGTCATCAGCTGGTCCAGTCCTATGAAATGGTCGAATGGTAGAGATGCTTTGCAATTGGGAGCATATGTGAGTAATGATGTGTTGAGGCATTGTGAAATGGCCTTCAAAAATTGCCATATAGCGTGCTTTCCATATGAACCAGCATACCAAAGATGGCATAAGCTTCTGGAAAGCGACAAGGGTTTTTGAAGGAGGGTCATGCCACCACCAAGAATTGAGTTTATCTAATATTGTTGAGGATGGGGGAAAAAGCACTTCAAGCCATGATTCAAAGTATAACCAAATGCTGCTGGCGAATTCGCATCCTACAAAGTGGTGATCCAAAATTTCCAGATTGTTACAAAAAGGAGCATTTTGAAGCCAAAGAGACTCCAAAGTTGATTATTATGTCGTCAAGGGGAAGCTTTCTGTTCAGAAGTCGCCACATGAAGATAGAAATCTTGGCTTGTCTGCCATCCCATATCATTTTCTGACAGAGCATGGAAGCATGTGAGGGGAGAGTGGATGAGATTGAAAATTTACCATTTGTTGAGAGAGTCCACACTACCTCGTCTGGTTCATTAGATATCTGGATGGCACTTCCATGAAGGAGCTGCCTTAGTTTTTCTAGCTCTTGAAGTGAATAATGCTCATTCAAACACGAAAGATTCCAACCATTTGTGCTCCATACCTAGGCAATAGTGAGGTTTGGCTCGAACACTTGGTTGACTTCATTAAATAAGGGTCCTATGGACAGCCATGTATCAAACCAAAAAGAGGACTGTCCATGGCTCCGTTGCGTATCAAGAATAGAAAACTACGTTCTGTGTCTTGTCGACTTTTGAGCATGCACTTCCATATGTACGAGTCTCCATGTCCCTCCTATATCAGGCGAGGGTGGGAACCAGAACAGTCCACTTGAGAGATTGCACCATAAGGAATTGCCCTTTCAAAATTTCCACCACAGCTTGATACGAAAACTTTTAGCCAAATCCAATAATGAAGCAATCCCAAGTCCATTTGCCTCTACTGGCCAAAAAATTGATTTCCATGATGCCCAATGGTGTTTACTACCCAATTCCGAGTTGCCCCAGAAGAAGTTGGCGAATTGCCTCTCCAAGTCCTTTATAACAGCTTTAGGAGGTTGGAGCACTATGAAGAGGTATATTGGAATGCTACTGAGGACATGCTTTATCAAGATTAACTTACCTCCGGGAGATAGAAATTTTGTTTGCCACCCTGCAATCCTAGAGGTTATTTTCTCGATCATTGGCTGGAAAAGAGCCTTTCTTTTCTTTCTTTAGCCTTTTGAATAGGGCAACCAAGGTATGTGAAAGGAATGAACCGTTGTGCAAAACCTGTTTGGCATTGAATCATCCTTACTCTTGAAAGTGGAGCATTTTTGGGCATGTAGAAAGAACTTTTCGACTTGTTAAAGAGCAGCCCGGATGATACTTCAAACTGAGTGAGAAATTCCATGAGACTTTTGATAGACTTGGTTTCTCCCTTTGTGAAAATAACTATGTCATCCGCAAATGTTAGGTGGGTGATTGGTTGGCATTTCCACAGCAATGCATAATCTAAAATTTTCCCCCCCTTGGTATTAAGCTTTTAATCCTCGTGAGAAGGTTTCCATTGCAATTATGAAAAGGAGAGGTGATAAGGGGTCTCCCAGGCGAACATCTCTGGTGGACTTGAAAAGCCTTTTGGAGAGCCATTAAGAAGGATGGAGAACCAGCAATTTTCTAACACATTCTTCAAGATGGCATTCCAGTTTTCACTAAACCCAAGTTTTTGCTGAACTGCATACAAGGAAAGACCAGGAGAGGCGATCAAAGGCCTTTGCTAAATCAAGCTTGAAAATGATATTACCTCCTCTGGTTTTCCGATTTATGAACTCAACCATCTCCTGAACCAGTAATATGTTATCGGTGATGTCTCTGCCTTGTAATAAGCTACTTGCTCCTGAGAAATAATTTTAGACAGCACTAAAGATAGTCTGTTCGCCAATATTTTGGTGCAGATTTTATTGAAAAAAGTACAAAGGCTAATTGGTCTAAAGTTATCAAAAGAGGAAGGGTTCGTAATTTTCGGGATCAATGCTATAAGGGTGCTTGTAAAAGCTCTGGGAAGCGGCTGCCCTATCAAGAAATCTTTCACTGCATTGTGAAGGTCATTTTGTATGATTTCCCAACAGGTGATGAAAAACACTCCATTAAAACCGTCCATTCCAGCAGCCCCATGTGGGTTAAGGCCAAAAGTTGCCTCCTTGACCTCGTCCATGGATGGCTCGGCAAGCAGCTTTCTGTTATCCTCTTGTGTAATTACTTGCGAGATGTTGTTCAAGAGATCATGAATGATATCTGGGTCACCTGGGGCTGTTAAAAGATCCTTGAAGTGATAGACACCCTCTTCTTCAATAAGCTGCCAATCTTTCGTCCACTTCCCGTCCACCTTAAGCCTCGAGATGTTAAGTTGTGCCTCTTAGTAAGGAGTGAAGAATGAAAGAATTTTGAGTTTTGATCTCCTTCTTTGAGCCATTTCAAGCCTGATTTTTGTCTCCAAAAACTTTCTTCTTCGGCGAGGCATTTGGCGTGTTTGGCTTGTGCATGGGCAAGTGCAATTTGGTTGTGTTGAGTCGACTGTTGTAGACAGGTGGTTTCACACTGTTTGACTTGCAACTCAGTATTTCTCACCTTGTCAAAAATGTTATCAAAGATGGTGTGGTTCCAATTCCTTAATTTCGCCTTTAGACTTTTAAGCTTTGAGGCAAGGATATTAAGTGGGCTGCCCAAACAGTGAAGATGCCAATTACTTTGTGTAATCTTAATATGACAACCTGCATGAAGAGAGGGTGGTTAGTCCATGCATTTAAAACCTAAACTGCTTTGGCCCGGATGACATTCCATTTGATGTCTTGAGGTGCAGCGGAGAGTGATCCGAACACGTTTTGAGCAAATGTTCCACCATAATTTGTTGAAAGGTAGATAGGAATGCCTGGTTACATACATAACGATCAAGTCTTTTCCATACCAAGCTGCCACACCTATTACCTCTCCAAGTGAATTTGCTGCCTTAATATGCCATGTTCATAAGGCCACAATCTAGGAGACAATCGTTGAATTCATTTAAGGCTTTAACGTCCACCAAAGAAGAACCCTTATACTCATCTGAATTGGAGATTACATTAAAATCCCTTCCCACCAGCCATGGATTTGAGGATTGTACCGCACGGAGTTCTTGCCATAAACTTCTTCTTTCGTATTTAGTGCATTTAGCATAAATGAATGTAGCTAGGATATCTTGTTGGAGTTGATTAGAAGAGATGGAAACATGAGAAAGCATGAGCTGGTCCGAACTTACTAACATAGAGACATCAAAAATTTGGTTCCAAAAAAGTCAAATCTTCCCATTAGGATTGGATATGCAGCTATCAAAGCTTAGTCTACGAGCAAAGGAATGAATCCGGTCTTTGTCAACCATCGGTTCTAACAAAGCAAGGAATTTTATTTTGTGTTCTTTTGTTAACTGTTTTATTCTTCGAATTAAGGGTTTGTTATTCATCCCTGGAATGTTCCATACCAGAAAATAGTCCATTAATTGGGGGAAGAGGATGGCAGTTTGGAGAGCCTCGTTCGCATCCGCGGCATGGTGTAGGTGCTTTTTCTTCTAATCTTTTTCTTTGGGGCAGGCCTATTCTCGGACAAATCCCTTGAATCCATGAGATGTTGAGTCAACTGGCTGCTATTTCTCGTGGGGTATCCGTGTCTGAAAAGTAGCAAGGAAGCTCTTCCATTATTCAGACAGCTGCAAGAGCTTGGTCATCTTTGGTAAGAAGTTAAGTTGGCCATTCGTGTGTCTCATTTGGACGAATTGGATGCTCTTTTGAATAGGTCACATCCGTTTGTTTAGATAAGGATAAGTCGAGGTTTGTTATTTTGCAGTTTGAATTGGTCAACCCTTTTTCCAAGGGATTAGGATGCTGAGTTGATAGGCTTGTTTGAGGAGTTGCAACCACCTTATCTTCTGTTGAATTCAAAATTTGAAATTCCAGGTTTGTTGGGGGTCGAAATGGTGGTGGTTCAGCCACTGGAATGGTGGCTACCGCCACTTTTGGTGCTGGAATTTTTTAAACTTCTTGTTCTTGATGTTGGGCCGCCTCCATGGGTTGAACCGTGGTGAGGTCTTGTTCAGTAACTACTCCCGGTGGATTTTTTGTCAATGGGTGCTGTGATGGAGGATGTGAAATTTGATCAATCAACGTTTTCCCATCATCTTCGCGTGAAGGTGGTAAAGGTTGCTTTGTTCCAGAAGGTCCGCTTCATGATGCTTCACTGGTGTCCAACGTGTTCAGCCTGGGTTGATGTCTTTGCATGATTCTTCATGTGCTCACTAAGACCCATTGGTTTGTTTGCCAACACCAGCTCTCCTTTCCTGCATGCTTCGTTGGTATGGCCTATTTTCTTGCACTTTGTATAGTAGTATGGCACTTCTTCATAGTGATTTTCTGCCAAATACCTTCCCTACCAACCCCCAGCCAAACTCTAGAAGGGAGCTCGAAAAGGAGGTCGACTTCCACGCATACTTTTGCAACACTTGGCCTAGTGAAATTTGCGGTTGCCAAGTCAAGTTTGAGAGGAGTACCAACCACTTGAGCGAGGCTAAACACGGCATGTTTGTTGAAGAAGACTGATGGAAGACCTTCAAAATTAATCCAGATGGGAACTATAGATGGTTTCTCTTTGGTGGTAAAATGTGGATGCCATTTAAGAATTCTCATGTAGTATCCATTAACTATCCAAGTGTTCTTGAGCCAACATCTCAGATAATCCTCCTCCAAAGAAAATCTGATAAGTACTTATGTGCTTGTAGTCAAGGTATCCGATGGTAAAATGGCCTTTAAAACCAATGGTATGAAAGCTTTTTTGGAGTATTTTCATGTTCGGCTTACCCCTCGGAAAGTTTCCAACCAGTGTGTATCGAAATGGGGCAACAAGTTGTTGTATTTCTTCATTGGAGAAGAATATTGCTGGTTCTCCCTTGTGCGATTGGAGGGCCTTCAATGGAGTGTTGGAATTTGGGACTTGAATGTTCAGATTTTGGCCACCCGAGAATACTTGTGCAAAGGTTTTAGGTTGCCCTTCAACCGGTGGTTGAAGGGCAGCTTGATCGGCCATGGCTGAGAAAACAAAGTGTACTTGGAGTTTTAGAGTGAGAAAAATTAGAGAGAAGGAGGAGAGAATTTTGTTAGATTGTGGATGACATAGTTGCTAATGAGAGCATTTCAAACCTATGTATGTTGAATATGATCGCTACACCATTCCTTACACTGTTAAAGGTTTGGTTGGCCTAGACGCTTTTGGTTGGCCTAGACGCTAGGGGCTGCCCTAATATTTTGCTTTGTAATCATTGATTCCATCAATAAAATAGTTCGCTCGATTAAAAAAAAAATAGTAGTTTAAGTTTGTGTAAAAAAAAAAAAATTGGCCTCATTTGTCTATTCTTTTGAAAATGTCATTAGATGAGGTATTAGTTCTAAATCTTTAATGAATAGGTCCTGCACATGGTTCTTAATCCATTCTTATTAAAACATATTTATGTTCTTACCTTGTGTAATATGATCTCCGTATCTTTTCCAAATGTGCAATGATTGGTACTCCTCTCATATTTCATTATCTTACACGACAAATCTCCTTTCTTTGTTCTGTATCGCATATGTCATGTCTCCTTTTGTTGTTCATTGTATAGCTCGATTAGTCTCGTTTCTTAGTTCTCAATATTGTACTATTATCACTTCTTTCTTAGTCATTATGCAGGGTATAATTGGCCTCATTTCTCAGTTCTTTTTCGAATAAGGTTAGATAATCTTCTATAGTTCAAAGTCTTTTTCAATTTGAACTCATTCTTGGTGTTGGCCCCAAAAGCAACCTAAGAGGGGGGGTGAATTAGGTTATCTCTAAAGACAAACCTTTTTAAGTGCTTAATAGAAATTCAAACTTTGTGCACCAAATGAAAACTTAAGCACAAATGAATACAATAGATATTCAACAGTTTAAGCTTAAAGAACAAATAACAATATTGAGATTAAGAGAATCAAACCAAACTCCCTAGCTTCTCAAGCTTGGAGCTTGCAATTACAAAGAGCTTCTCACAAGGCAACTACCAAGTTCACAACTTGAAGTTCAGCCCCTAAAAGTCTCTTCAAAGTAGGTGAGACAATAACCTCTTGTACACAAATGAGGATCACTCTTGCTCACACTAATTTCCTTTAGTTGAGCCAAGAGTTTTACACTCACAACCTCCCTTTGTTACAATTGTTATCTCTCCACTCTTACACTTGAAGAACTTTTACACTTCTAAGCTCTTTTCACACTACTCTACACTATTACAACACTTGTACCCACTATTTCTCCCAAATAGCTCAAGAATTGTTTGTAATCAATGTAGAAGTCTCTCCTAACTTAATTCAGACCTTGGGGTATTTATAGTTGCCAAATATTTGCTTTCAACAACTTCACAACGGCTATTTTCTGTCTATTGGAAAACTAGCCGTTGGACCTTTCGGACGGCCGATGCAGCAAGAGTGCGTCCGAACAAACTAGCCGTTGGACCGTTCGGACGGCCGCTGCTAAACCTTGAGTCTGTTCATCATGCGTCTTGTTCAACCTAGATGTGTAACCGTTCGGACGTCCGAGGATGCGTCCGAACGTGCGTCCGATCGAAGCAAAGTCTACTGGAATATGAACGGACGCTGTTCTTCGTCCGAGGCTTCTTTGTGTCGGACGATTACCATCGTCCGAAGCTGTTGTGGTTGTTTTTGTTCGGACGATTATTTGCGTCCGAACCTCCCTGTTTTTCTGCACACTTGTCTTTAAACCATTAGTATGATTTGTCGTCATCATCAAAACATGATTAACATAACTGGGGTTCTTCACTTGGTTCTTAATCCAGCATAATTAAATCACATTTTACGTTCTTATCATGAGTTATTAGAACTTATTATGTTTCGACATGTACTTTGTTGAGAACTCGTTTCTTGTTTCTTAATCTTATGCGACTTGATCCCCGTTATTAGTATTTAATCTTGTACGATTTGTCCCCTTTCTTAGTTCTCTATATCGTACAATTACAACTCCTTGCACTATGATTAAGAACGTATACTTGGCCGAAAACCATGCAACGACTGAGGATATTCAGCCATCTCTCCCTACTACACAACATGCCAGTAAGTCCTTGTCCAAAAAGAAAAGGCAGAAAAGAATTTATTCCATGCCAAGGCCAATGCGAACTCGGTTGGCTAGAACATTACCTTCTCGCCCTCCTCTCCTCAGTGTTAAATGGATAGCATCTTAATATGGAATATTCGGGAGATAGCAAATAAACCTTCGTTGCGTAGGTTGAAATCACTCATCAAACATCACCGAATAAATATTCTTGCATTATTGGAACCAATGGTGGATAAAGCTAAAATTTCTTTCTTTGCCCAAAAGCTGGGTTTTGAATGTTGTGAATGTAATACAAATGGCAAAATATGGATTTTTATATAGCGAGCTATGATTAGTTCCCAACTTCAGTTCGGACCAGCTCTTACATGGCAAAAGAGTAAGGAAGAAGCTCTCTTACTAAATCACAGCCAAAGTAATCAAATTGCTTTGGCCCGTGCACAAGCTACTCATATGCGGTGTCTTGCAGAAGAGGAGACCTTTTGGTAGCAAAAAGTAGGAATAAAGTGGCTAAAGGAGGGGGACCAAAACTCAAAAATTTTCCACTCTACCCTTCTAGCCAAAAGACAACGATTGCCCATCTCTAGAATCAAAGTAGATGGGAATTGGATTGAAAATACGCATCTCATTGAAGAGGCCGGGGTTAACTTCTATAAGGAACTCTTGACCGTTAGCAATCTGCTTCTCTGCAGCCTTAGACCCATCACTTCTAGACCACCTTAAGGGCAAAGTATCGATTGAGGATAATCAGCACTTATTATCCGAGCTTTCCATGAAGGAACTGAAGGAGGCAGTGTTTTCTCTCTATCCAAACAGTGCAGTGGGCATTGATGGCTACAACGGGACCTTCTTTTCCACTTGTTGGGACATTATTCACCATGATCTTTTCCTTGCAGTGTGGGATTTTCTCAAAGGTGCAAAGCTGCCCCGTATGTTCACTAGCACCCTTATTGCACTAATTCCAAAAGTAACCAACCCCAACTCCCTTAACGACTTTAGGCCCATTAGTTTGTGCATTTTTTTTAACAAAATTTGCACTAAAATCATGGCCAATCGCCTTTCCCCTATTCTGCCTAAGCTCATTTCTCTCGAACAAGCGGCCTACATCCAACGAAGAGACATTGCGGATAACATCCTTCTTGTCCTAGAGCTGGTTGATTCTATAGACTGGAAAACAAAGGGAGGGAATGAACATGATCATTAAACCTGACCTCGCCAAGGCTTTTGACAGGCTTTCTTGGCCTTTCCTTTATGCAATACTATGGAAGTTTGGATTTGTAGACCACTGGATCTCTCTTATGTAGCATATATTAGAGGACTGTTGGTTTTCTATTCTCATAAATGGAGCACCCAAAGGATTGTTTAGGTCATGCAGAGGGGTTCGGCAGGCCGAACCCTTTTCACCTTAGCTATTCATCTTAATGCTTGAAACGTTCTCCCAAGGATTGAAGGATCATTTTCAAACAGACCAAATATCACACTTTTCTCTCCCGAAGAAGTGCCCTATCATCTCTCACTTGGCTTTTGCAGATGATGTTGTCATCTTTACAAAAGGAGAAATCAAGTCCATCCGAAACCTCATGAACTTCATTTCAAGGTTTGTGCTCTCTTCCGGGCAGCACTTTAACAAGTCCAAGTGCTCTTTCTACCTATCCAAAAAGGCACCTCCAGCTCGAGTTCGGTTTATTCAAGCAAAATAAGACAGGCTTTGTTCACAAATCCCTTCCTTTCACCTATTTGGGCTGTCCCATTCAAAAGGCAAAATGAAGACGTAATATCTTCCAGCCACTAATAGAAAAAGTGGCCGCTAGAATTCATGGTTGGCAGACGCGATTCCTCTCACCCGGAGGTCGGTTGATTCTCATCAAGCACGTTCTAAGAAGCATCCCAATTTACTTATTGTCAATTCTTTTACCCCCAAAATCAGTACTTAAAGAGTTGGAGCGTCAATTTGCTAATTTCTTTTGGGATTGCTCGGATGGGGTGCTAAAGAGACATTGGATCTCATGGGCTACAGTATGTCAGCCTACATATTAAAATGGCCTAGGGGTTCCCTCACTGGAGGAGGTGGTTCGTGGCTTTGGAATCAAACTTTGGTGAAAATTCCAGAATGGCAAATCCTTTTGGTATTTTTTCCTTCAAAGTCGTTACCTTAACAGTCAGCATTCCACGTTAATGTCAGCATCACCAGGTGACTCATATAATTAGGAAGAGAATGTTGTGAGCTCGTGACAATGCAGAAAAATGGCTGTTATTTTTCCCACGAAAAGCGGATTGCTCCTTTTGGTCAACCCATGGACTAAACATGGGCCTCTATCCCACATGGTTGAACAAGTCTATGATGAACAGCTCAAGGTTTCACATGTTGGGGGGTCACAATGACTGGAACCTTTCTCTTCTGGATGAGAAATACTCTAATGAGGAGTTACAAAACATTGCAGCAATTCTCAGCTCAAGACCACTCCTTCTGACCGACGAATCGGACCTCATTGTTTGGACCCTCACATCTAAAGGTTCCTTCTCACTCTCATCCACGTACCCCCCTAAGGCGTAGATACTCTCTCGGCAAATGATTTGGGACAAGAGACTCCAGTTGAAGATTTCCATATTCATGTGGAAATTGCTGAATAAACGGCTGCCGTTAGATGATATCTTACAGAAAAATTGGATTTTCATTGGCCTCTAAATGCTGGTTTTGTTGTCACGAAGAATCCTTAAAGATCACCTTTTTGTGGAATGTGAAATATCACGACAAATTTGGCGTTTCTTTGAAGACTGGCTGGAATTGCCTATTGCTCCATCTACGACTATCTTGGATAAGCTAATTTCTTGGTGGTGGGCTGCTATACCTTCATCTGCAATTGGAGTAGTTCATAAAATACTCCATTGCATAATATGTTGGTTTTTATGGAAAGCCAGGAACATGGCGGTTTTGGATGGCAACGTAAGTATTGCAACAAGGATTACCGCGGACATTTACTCTTATTTGGTAACTATCTCTTCAATCCATCCTTTTACAAAGGTATCCACAGCCGATGACTTGCTACTGTCACGGGGCATTTGTAATCAACTCATCCAAACCAAACCAAAAAAAGTCCTAGCCGTCAAATGGGACTGCCCTCCATACGGTTTTCTTAAATTGAATGTGGATGGTGCTTCTACAGGAAACCCAGGAAGGAATGGCAGTAGGCGGCGGCATCCTAAGGGATCACAATGGACAATGCAAAATCAGGGCGATTTACAATGGCTACCAACAACAAACAAACTTACAAGCTGAGGCATTGGCTTTAGTAGATGGACTTCAGATGTGTAGCAGACTAAATGTGCACTCACTGGTTGTTGAGATTGATTCCCTAGATTAGTTAACACTTTGGTGGGCTCATCGGTATCGATTTGGAGTATTGATTCCGGACTATGATTCATCAACAGCTTTTGCACTGGGAAAGACATCAATTTCAAGCATGTATATAGGGAAGCTAATCAAGTTGCTGATAGTTTAGCTAATGAGGGCATTTCAAAACCTATGTATGTTGAATATGATCGCTACACAATTCCTTACACTGTTAAAGGTTTGGTTGGCCTAGATGCTAGGGCTGCCCTAATATTCGATTTTATAATCAATGATCCCATCAATAAAATAGTTCGCTTGCTTAAAAAAAAAAACACGTATACTTGGCCTCATTTGTCACTTATTTCTTAAAAACCATCATGTTATCTTCTAGTTCTTATTGGATGCTTTTCTGCTTAGTTATCTCACTCATGGTTCTTAATTTGGTCAAATCAAATCGCATTTTAAGTTCTTATCTTGAGTTACGAGATTTACTTTTATAAGAACTCTTGTTCTATTTCTTAATCTGATATGACTCGATCTACTTTGTTAGTTCTTAATCCTATATGATTAGATCTCCTTTATTGTGTCATAATATAGTACGATTGACCCTTTCCTTCTTCTCAATATCGTACTATTACAATTTCTTCCTTAATCATTGTGCAGGCATAATTAATAGGCCTCATTTCTCAGTTCATTTTCTTATATGATTAGATAATCTTTTAATTATAAATCTTCAATGAATATGACCCGCTCTTGGTTATTTTTAAATCTAATACGACTACTTCTCCTTTATTTGTTCTCAATCTTGTTTGATTGTATCTCCTTTTGCGACACATAATATATTATGATTAGTCGACTTTCTTAGTTCTCAATATCTTACGATTACACTTCTTCCTTAGTTATTAGAGTGAGCTAATATAGCTGCCTCCGTTCTCAATCTAGTCTAACTATGTCTCATATTATGGGCTTATCATCTTTTATTAGATATTCTTATCTTTTCAAAATGTATGTCGGTTAGATCACCTTTCTTGTTTCTTAATTATCTCCCTAATATTTTATGATGTGTTCTCATTTTACGATACATAACATAGAACAATTAGTCAATTTCTTGGCTCTCTATATCGAACGATTGCAATTACTTCCTTACGCAAGTTTGATTGGCCTCATTTCTCTGTTCTTTTGCAAATGCTATTAAATGATGTATTAGTTCTAAATATTTAAGGAATAGGTCTCGCACATGGTTCTTAATCCATTCTTATTAAAAAATATTTATGTTCTTACCTTGTGCAATTTGATCTCAGTATTATTTCCAACTGTGCTATGATTGGAACTCCTCTCATATTTCATAATCTTACACGACTAATCTCCTTTCTTTGTTTTGAATCGGATATGTTATGTCTCCTTTTGTTGTTACATTGTATAGCTCGTTTAGTCTCATTTATTAGTTCTCAATATTGTACGATTATCACTTCTTCCTTAGTCATTGTGCAAGGTATAATTGGCCTCATTTCCTCGTTCTTTTTCGAATAAGGTTAGATAATCTTTAGTTCAAAGTCTTTTTCATTTTGAACTCATTCTTGGTTCTTCATCTAGCATAATTAAATCACATTTTACGTTCTTATCATGACTTATTAGAACTTATTATGTTTCTACATGTACATTGTTGCGAACTCCTTTCTTGTTTCTTAATCTTTTACGACTTGATCCCCGTCATTAGTTTTTAATCTTGTACGATAGTCTCCTTTCTTAGTTCTCAATATCATACGATTACAACTTCTTCCACTGTCATTAAGCACGCGTACTTGGCCTCATTTCTCACTTATTTCTTCAAAAGATTCATATTGTCTTTTAGTTCTTATTCTTTTATGCATAGTTGTCACTCATGGTTGTTAATTTGGTCGAATCAAATCGCATCAGCCCTTTTTAAGTTCTTATCTTGAGTTACGAGATTTACTTTTATAAGAACTCCTGTTCTATTTCTTAATCTGATTTGACTCGATCAACTTTGTTAGTTCTTAATCTTGTACGATTAGATCTCTTTTATTGTGTCATAATATTGTACGATTAGACCCTTTCTTTCTTCTCAATATCATACTATTACAATTTATTCCTTAATCACTGAGCAGGCCTCATTTCTTAGTTCTTTTTCTTATACAATTAGATAATCTTTTAATTATGAATCTTTAATAAATACGACCCGCTCTTGGTTCTTTTTAAATCTAATACGACTACTTGTCCTTTATTATTTCTAAATCTTTTTTGATAGTATATCCTTTTGTGACTCATAATATATTACGATTAGTCGACTTTCTTAGTTCTTAATATCTTATGATTACACTTGTTCCTCAGTTATTAAGAAAAATATATTTGCCTCCGTTCTTTTTCGAATGCGGTTAGATTATTCATTTGAACTAAATCTTCTATGTTGAATAGGTCCCACACATGGTTCTCAATCTAGTCTAAGTCATCTGTTATTAGATGTTCTTATCTTTTCAAAATGTATGTCAGTTAGAACACGTTTCTTGTTTCTTAATTATCTCCCTTATATTGTATGATGTGTTATCCTTTTGTGATTCATAACATTGAACAATTAGTCAAATTCTTGGCTCTCAATATCAAATGATTGCAACTTCTTCCTTACTCGCAAAGAAAGTTTAATTGGTTTAGTTTTTTTTTTTTTTTTTTTTGAGCGAACACCCTTGGGTGAGAAATTATTTAATAATTCATGATTTATAGTGCCTTATATAAGGGCAAATTTGAGCGTCCAAGCGCAACAATCCTCTAAGAGATTTGGGAATTGTGTCTTGGTTATACTCTATATAAGAAGAATGAATAATACCCTCATTTGCTAGCCTATCCGCTACTTGATTAGCTTCTCCAAAAATATGAGAAAAAGTAAAGTTCCTATCTGAAATAAAGGCTTTAATGAAGCTTGCACTTGTTGATCAATGCTCCAAGGTGGTTGCATTCGACCCTTGATGATATGCGTTAGGGTTAGGGAATCTTGCTCCACCTGCACATCCATGAGCTGCAATTTCTCACAAAGTTTAAAGCCATCCACTAAGGTAGACGCTTCCGCTTGCAAATTGGTTAGAAGGTTGTAAGTGTTGCTAAAAGCCTTGACAAGGTGTCCTTGATGATCTCGAATGACTCCTTCCCCAGATGAAGGTCCTGGGTTTCCTTTTGAGGCTCCATCAACGTTGAGTTTTGCAATCCCGTGCGGGGGTGGATTCCAGCTGACTGCCAAAACTGTTCTCGGCAGCGTGATGATAGTTTGATGGCAAAAATGTTGAGCTAAAAGGCTGTCATCTGCTAGTCCAGCTTTGTAAAAAGGATGACTTTCGAAAATAGATCTCAAATGGGAGCAAATATTTGTTATGGTTCGCTAAGGTGTGATGGAAAGGTCTTCAAAAATTACCAAATTTTGTACTTTCCAAACAGGTACAAACCAACATACCAGAGATGGTATAAGTTTCTGAACAGCTGCAAGGGTTACTGTAGGACAAGTGTATCACCACCATGTTTTATGTTTTCCTAGTACTGTAGATGCCGGGGAAAACCGAACTTCAAGCCAAGATTCAAAGTATGTTCAGATTTGGCTGGTGAAATCACAATTTGTAAAGAGATGATCCCATGTTTCTTGATGATGACAAAAGGGACATTTTGAATCCAAAGAAACCCAAAATGTAGTTATGATATCGTCAAGTGGGAGTTTCCTGTTTAAGAGGTGCCACATGAAGATGGAGATTTTGATTTGGAGTTTATTGTCCCAAATCATTCTTCGAGAAAGCATGGAAACATGTGAAAGAGGGGTGGAGGAGATTGAAACTTGCCATTAGGTGAGGAAGTCCATACCAGCACATCCGAGTCTTTATTTACTTGGAAATGTATCCCACAAAGAATCTTCTCTAGTCTTCTTATCTCAACACCTGAATAATGTTTGCTTAGTATTGCTGGAAGGTTCCAGCCATTTGCACTTCACAATTCAGCAACTGTAAGAGTTGGATCAAACACTTGACTAACCGTGTGAAACAAAGGCCCTTGAGGCAGCCAAGTGTCATACCAAAAGGAGACTTGTCCGTTACGTAATAAGAATAAAAGGCCTTTTTCTGCCTTTTCACGGCTTTTAAGCATGCATTTCCATATGAATGAATCACTATGCCTTTCATTTATTAAACAAGGGTGGGAATGGCAATATCTTGCACTCATGAAAGAGCACCATAAAGAGCTTCCTTTTTGAAATTTCAACCATAGTTTAATGCCCAAACCCTTGGCCAAATCTGAGAGAGACAAGAATCCAACCCATTGGCCGCTGTTGGCTTACATAATGACTTCCATGATGCCCAATGATACCTACTTCTTGAGCCCGATTTACCCCAGAAGAAATTTGCAAAATGACGCTCCAATTTCTTGATTACAGCCTTTGGAGGCTGGAGTACCGTGAAAAGGTATATTGGAATACGATACTTAAAATGTGCTTGATCAAAATTAGCTTACCCCGGGAGAGAGAAATTTCATTTGCCACCCAGCGATTTTAAAGGTAATTCTTTCAATCATGGGTTGAAAGAGTGACCTTCTTTTCTTCGCCTTTTGAATAGGACATCCAAGATATATGAAAGGGAGTGGACGTTTCACAAAACCTGTTCGGGATTGAACCATTCTGATCCGAGATAATGGAGCATTTTTTGCCATGTAGAAGGAGCTTTTGGACTTGTTAATAAGCTACCCAGATTCTTGATTGATTTGGCTTCTTCTTTTGTGAAAATGACATGTCGTCTGTAAATGCAAGATGAGTGATTGGTGGGCACTTCCTTGGCAATGCGTAATCCGAGATGATTTCCTCACGGAATTGTGCTCGTAAACCTCGTGAAAAGGTCTCCATTGTGATTATGAAAAGGAGAGGTGACAAGGGATCTCCTTGACGAGCACCCCTAGTGGATTTGAAGAAGCCTTTCGGGGAGCCATTAACAAGATAAGAACAGAAAACCAGCAATTTTCAAGCATGTTCTTGATGATAACATTCCACTTTTCACTGAATCCAAGCTTTCTCATGACAGCATAGAGAAAAGGCCAAGAGATCCGGTCAAAAGCCTTTGCTAAATCAAGCTTGAAAATAATGTTGCCGCCTCTTGTTTTCCGGCTCAGGAACTCGATAAGCTCTTGCACCAACAATATGTTATCAGTAATGTCTCTCCCTTTTGCATAGGCTACCTGCTCTTGAGAAATAATTTTGGGCAGAACTAAAGCTAACCTATTAGCCAATATTTTGGTGCAGATTTTATTAAAGAATGTACAAAGACTAATAGGTCTAAAATTATCAAAATATGAAGGGTTTTGAGTTTTGGGGATCAATGCTATGAGTGTACTTGTGAAGGTCCTGGGTAACACCTCACCTTGGAAGAAAGCTTTCACTGCCTTATGGAGATCCTCTTGGATGATTTCCCAGCTGGTAGTCAGAATACTCCATTGAAGCCATCTAATTCCTGCTACTCCATTTGGATTGAGACCAAATGTTGCCTCCTTGAGCTTATGCAATGATGGCTCAGCAAGCAATGTTTCATTCTCATCCTATGTGATTACCTGCGTTATGGTAGTGTAAAAAGCATGATTAGTGGCTGAGTCATTTGGAGCTGTTAAAAGTTCCTGAAAGTATTTTACTCCCTCATCTTCAATAAGCTGTCTATCCTCCGTCCAGTTTCCTTGCGTTTTTAGTTTCAGGATGTTTAGCTTGTGCCTCTTTCCAAGGAGCGAAGAATGGAAAAATTTTGAGTTTTGGTCTCCTTGTGTCAGCCATTTCATACCCAATTTTTGCCTCCAAAAACTTTCTTCATCAGAAAGGCATTTAGCGTGCATAGCTTGTGCATGGGCAAGAGATATTTGATTAGGTTGTGATGGCTGTTGCAAGCAAATATCTTCACATTGTTTAACATGAATTTCAGCATTTTTCACCTTGTCAAAAATGTTTCCAAAGATGGTGTGACTCCAACAGGTTACATAGTTCAGTCTTTAGTCTTTTGAGCTTGGAAGCAAGAATTCCTAATGGGCAACCCGAGCAAGGTAACTGCCAATTACTTTGTACCACATTTTTGAAGTTGGGATGATTAATCCATGCGTTTAAGAATCAAAATTGCCTAGGTCCTGTCATCATTCCATTTGACATTTTGAGAAGGAGTGGAGAATGGTCCGAATATGTTTTAGGCAAATGGTCTACCATTAGATGTTGGAAGGTTGAAAGGAATGCATGGTTGCAAACATAACGATCATGCCTCTTCCATACTAAGTTGCCGCACCATTCCCACGCCAAGTGAATTTGCATCCTTGATAAGAAATGTCCATCAGGCTGCAGTCAAGGAGACAATCATTGAAGTCCTTCATGGCTCCAAGATCCAAGTGGGAAGAACCTTTATACTCATCTGAAGTTGGAATGACGTTGAAATCACCCCTAACCAGCCATGGAACCTGGGATTACACAGCTCGGAGCTGACTCCATAAGCTGAGTTCCTTTCATGTTCAGTGCTTTCGGCATAAACGATAGTGACTTGAAT
Source organism: Cinchona pubescens (assembly GCA_025175665.1). Lineage (NCBI taxonomy): Eukaryota > Viridiplantae > Streptophyta > Magnoliopsida > Gentianales > Rubiaceae > Cinchona > Cinchona pubescens. The sequence continues at coordinate 1,287,189 of JANKKI010000039.1, read as the reverse complement.
GTCGTGTGGGAGTTGGCTAGATGAGATAGAAACGTGAATGAGTTGAGCTGAGTTTAGCTGCGTTGTGACGGTAATACATTTATTCCAGAAAAGCCAAATTTTTCCATTGGGATTAGCTAAGAAGCTATCAAATCCTATAGCCTTTGCGCAAAGAAAAGAATTTTGTCATTGGTTACCATTGGTTCTAATACAGCAAGAATGCTTAATTTGTACTCTTTCTTCAACACCTTTAGTCTTCAAATTGAGGGTTTATTGTTGATCCCCCGAATGTTCCATACCAAGAAACAATCCATATTAATCAAAGGAGGGAGAAGGCGGCTTGGACAATCTCGTCCTCATTCGGGGCATAGTGTAGGTGCGTTTCCTTCTTGGCTTTTTCCTTTTGGCAGATTTTTTGTCAAAAGGAACTTCCAATTCTTCAAGATGTTGAACCGTGGAGGTTGCTGGAGCACTTGTGGTTTAACATCCATGTCAGAAAAGTAGCAAGGGAGTTCCTCCATTAATTGGAGTGCGGTAAGAGCTGAGTCATCTTTTTTTTTTTTTTAAAACCCAAGACGGGTAATTAATTTATTAAGAACCAAATTCAATTTTTACAACGCCGGATGTAGAGACATTTTTGAGCATCCAGCCACACCATGCCTTTTACCATGTTTGGGATTGTGTGCTGGTTATACTCAAGATATGTCTCATTTTTTATACCCTTATTGGCTAGGATGTCTGCTACTTGGTTTGCTTCCCTAAAAACATGTACAAAAGAAAAATTCTTTCCGATGACAAGATGATTAATAAGTTTCACTAGGGGATCAATACTCCAAGGCGGTGTTGCTTTGCCATTCTAAGTGTTAATGATTAAGAGTGAGTCCATCTCTACTTGAACTGATGAGAGTTGAAGCTTGGCGCAGAGTTTTAATCCATCTATCTAGGCCATCATTTCCGCTTTAAGGTTTGACTGATTGTGATAGAAGTTGGAAAATGCACCGTAAAATAGACCATTATGATCTCGGATGATTCCTCTTCCAGCCGCATTCCCTGGGTTTCCTTTAGACGCGCCGTCAACATTAAGCTTTGCCACTCCTTGAGGAGGGAGAGACCAGCTCACTCCAATAAGATTCCTCAGTTTGTGGTGGATGAAACCATGTCTTAAAACTCGAGATAGGAGGAGTTCATCCACTTGGTAGTAGCATGTGAAGGTTGAATTGTGGAAGGTTTTCCAAGGTGGGATATATTTTAGTTATGATGTGGCTTGGGTGGGTCTTTTTGCCTTCATACAGCACGTGTTTCGGCCTTTCCATATGGACCAGCAAATCAGGCTTGGAATGATTTTGTGAATCGCCGCCATTGTGGGTGAAGGGGTTGGATGCCACCACCAAGAATTGAGTTTTTCTATGATTGTATTTGATTGCGGGAACTCCAGTTCCAACCAAGACTCAAAAAAGTGCCATATCCGTGAGGTCCAAAGACATGTTGTGAATGATGAGGTGATTCAGGGTTTCTTGTGATGCTTCACAGAAGCTACATCGTGAGGTAAGAGCAAAGCCGTGCTGCAGGAGTATATCATCAATTGGGAGCTTTCTATTTAGCAACCTCCACATGAAAAAAGAGATTTTTGTATGTAACCTTGCATCCCAAATCATTGTCCTTGTAAAGCTTGAAGGAAAGGTTGGTAGGGTGGATGAGATGGAAAAGGTTCCTCTTGATGTAAGCTTCCATATCAGAACATCTTTTGCTTGTGAAGTGGTCAATGATTTCCCCGAGATGGCGTGAAATATTCTATCCCTGCCTGCTTGTGTGTATCTAGTGTCCAACGCATTGAGATTCCAACCCGTAGTACTCCAAACTTGCGCAATTGTGATGTCTTGGTCAAAAACTTGTTCTATGTCTTGAGCTAGAGGGCCACGTTCTGTCCATGAGTCATACCAAAAAGAGGAGTTTCCACCACAAGGTTAAGTTCAGCCTCCTCTCGAACCTTTATCATTCTTTCTCCATGTTGAGGAGGCGGTCTGCTTTTCTTTTAGTGTGCACGGGTGTATTGAACCGCGTATGTATCTTGCTTGAAGAAAGCTGTGCCATAGCGAATTGCCTTGATGAAATTTCCGCCAAAGCTTGAGGCTGAAACCGTGAGCTGTCTTTGAGAGAAGGAATTCCTAGACCATTTGATGACGTAGGTTTACAAACCTCTTTCCAAGCGACCCAATGTCTTCTCTTTCCTTGGGCAGATTCTCCCCAAAAAAAGTTTGTAAGTTGCCGATTCACCTCTTGGATTACAGCTTTTGGTGGTTGAAGGACCGCCAAAAGATAGATAGGAATGCTGGTCAGGACATGCTTTATGAGGATTAGTTTTTCCCCCGGAGAGATAAGCTTGGAATGCCAACCACTAATCTGAGCTGTAATTTTATCAATCATCGACTGGAAGAGTGCTCTTCTTTTCTTTGCTTTTTGGATGGGGCAGCCTAGGTACGTCAATGGGAAAGATTTCTTAGCAAAGCCCAGATGTTCTTATGTTGTTGGATCATGCGTGTTCGAGATAAAGGTGTTGTCTTGGGGAGGAAAAATGAACATTTAGCTTTGTTCACCTGTTGGCCAGTGAAAGATGCGTATTTATCCAGGAATAACACTAGATTGTTCACTGATTTTGCATTTCCTTTTGTAAAGATGACTACATCATCTGCAAAAGAAAGATGGGAGATTGGTAGGCAATGACTGGGGAAACCAAATTCCATTATTCTTTCTTGCCGAACTAGGTTGTTTAGGTTCCTGGAGAAAGCTTCCATCATAATGATGAAAAGCATAGGTGAAAGGGGGTCTCCTTGCCGAATTCCTCTTGAGGATTGAAAGAATCCTTTTGGAATTCCATTAATGAGCACGGAGAACCAACAATGTTCAATAGCATTGTGTATGAGTGAAATCCAGGTGTCATTGAATCCCATCTTACGCATTATGGAGTATAGACTGGTCCAAGAAAGCCGATCAAAAGCTTTTGAGAGGTCCAACTTGATAATGTGCAGGTTTCCTCCTCGTGTTTTCCTATCCATATAATTTACCATTTCTTGAGCAAGAAGAATGTTATCCGTAATATCTCGCCCTTTCATGTAAGCCACTTGCTCCTTTGAAATAATTTTAGGCAATATGGAAGCTAGTCGGTTAGCTAATAGCTTTGTGCATATTTTGTTGAAAAATGTGCAAAGGCTAATTGGCCGAAACTCATTAAAAGTTGCTGGGTTGACCACCTTTGGAATCAATGCGATTAGTGTACTAGTGAAAGTCCTTGGGAGTTGAGTGCTCGTAACAAAATCTTTTACAACGTTGTATAAGTCCTTATGAATGATGTGCCAACAACATGTGAAGAAGGTTCCATCATAACCATCTATCCCTGCTGTCCCTTCTGGATTTAAAGCGAATGTGGCTTGCTTTACTTCATCTAGAGTAGGTTCGGCCAATAAGATGTTGTTATCCTCCTGTGAAATCATTTCAGAAGTGAGTGTTCTGGTCCCCTTCTTTTAGCCACTTGAGACCAGCCTTTTGCTTCCAAAATGCCTATTCCTTTGCTAGGCACTTTGTATAGAGAGCTTGGGCATGGGATAGACAAATTTGGGTGCTTTGGTTTGGATGATTCAAGAAATTTTCCTCGCATTCTTTCACCTTTGAGTCTGCTTCTTTGACCCGGCTAAAGATGTTTCCAAAGATTGTATGATTCCAATTACGCAATTCCGCTTTGAGTCATCTTAGCTTTGCAGCTAGGATAAAGAGGGGAGACCCAACACAAGGAAGATTCAAGTTTACGTCTACTACCTGCAAGAAATTGTGGTGTTTAGTCCACATGTTTAAGAAGCAAAATTGTTTAGGACCCGAGAAGCTCATTGAGGAAGAGCGGAGAAGAAGTGGAGAGTGGTCCGAGCAAGTTTTGGACAAATGTTCCACTGTAATGTTATGGAAAGTTGACAAAAAAGCATTATTGCAAACATATCTATCAAGCCTTTTCCAAATAGTGTGACCAAGACGATTTCCCCGCCGACAGTGAATTTGCAGCCTTGGAAAGCTAAATCCATCAATCCACAGTCTCGCAGGCAATCATTAAACTCATGCATTGCGTCCAAATCTAGTGTTGAAACCCCTTTGTATTCATCGGTCGAGGCAATGACATTGAAGTCACCTCTCCCAATCCATGGGATGGTAGGTTGGTAAAGATCTAGAAGCTCATTCCACAACCTTTTCCTCTCAAGCTTGGTGCATTTGGCGTAAATGAAAGAGGCCATGCATGGTTGTTGGACTTTTTCGGTGAAATGGAAACATGAAGAAGCTGGTCTGAGCTGTGGATGATTGAAGCATCATGTGCAACACTCGAAAATAGCCATATTTGGCCGCTGGTGTTTGTTGTACAGAATTGAAATCCTAATCTTTGAGCAATTACGTCAATCTGAGCCTTGTCCACCATAGGTTCCATTAAGGCTAAGACTTTTATTTTGTGGGTTTTAACTAAAAGTTTGAGTCTTCTGAGTGAAGATTTATTACCGACTCCTCCTTCTGATGTTCCATATGAGGACTGAATCCATGTCAATTGGAGGGGGAGGGATGAGGTTAACCCGACTTTGAAGAGAGCCTGGTAGCAACATTTCGTGGCATGTTGTACGTTCTCCTATGACGAGCTTTACGTGTAGGAGTAGGCAGTCCTTTTTCTTGGGGTTCAATCAGCTTACTTATACTCGCAGGGGGTGCTTGAGCAATAAGGATGTCATTATCTAAAAGGTAACCAGGCAGCTCTTCCACGATTCTCCCATGTGTGAGGATAAGATCATCCTTAGCTGCTGGTTTTGAATTTGAACATTCGAAAAAAGTGGAGGGTTTGTTGGTAGTTGGATGTTTGACTCACTCTCCAGATTTGAATCAGATGGCTTATCCAAGGTTGTTTTTTCAATCCCTTGAATGGTGGAATTTGAAATTTGAATTTCCAGCAATTGTGATTGGTCAGTTTCGGCGACTTGTTGCTCCGCCACTACTGGTGGTTTCCTTTTTTTCGGTGGCTGATTTGAAACTGCATCTCATTCAGTCCATTGATCACTGTCATCACATTTGCTGGGAGATTTTCCTTCATGTTGGACATGTAAATGCGCCCCTTCTTCTTCTAGTGGTACGTCGGGCAGTAAGGGAGATGTGTGTTTTGTTCCAGATGGGCCAATTTCATTGCGTTTAACTGGTGTCCAGCGGGTTCTAGCCAGTTTCTTTGTTGGATGCTTCGTATAATTCTCAAGGCTTGGGTTTTGCGTAATAACAATCGGGTCTACTTTCTTGCATGTATTGGAGGAGTGCCCAATTTTCTAGCAATTTGTGCAGTAACTTGGCAGCTCTTCATTGCTAATTTTTTGCCAAATACCATCTTTTCCAACCCCTAACCACACCCTAGAAGGGAGTTCGGATAGGAGGTCTACTTCCACACATACCTTCGCGACATTTGGCCTGGTGAAGTTTTCGGTTGCTAAGTCTAGCTTGAGGGGCATTCCCATTGCTTGAGCGAGGCTAAACACCGCATGTTTGTTGAAGAAGACTGCTGCAAAGATGGTATTAGGAAGTCCTTCAAACGTGATCCAAACGGGTACTATAGATGGCTCTTGGGTTGGGGTGAAGAGTGGATGCCACTTGAGAACTCTCATGTAACAACCACTAACGAACCAAGTGTTCTTGCCAACAACAGAGATAATCTTCCTCTAATGAAAATCTGATTATGATATGGTTGTAGTCTAGGAAACCAATTGTGAACTGACCTTTAAAGCCTATGGTGAGAAAATTCTTGCGAAGTAGTTCCATATTTGGCTTTCCCCGGGGAAAATTCCCTACCAACGTGTATCTAAAAGGGGCAGCAAGTTGCTGAATTTCTTCATGGGAGAAGAATATGGCGGGTTAACCAATTGTGAACTGACCTTTAAAGCCAATGGTGAGAAAATTCTTGCGAAGTAGTTTCATATTTGGCTTTCCCTGGGGAAAATTCCCTACCAACGTGTCTCTAAAAGGGGCAGCAAGTTGCTGAATTTCTTCATGGGAGAAGAATATGGCGGGTTCTCCTTTGTGTGACTATTGGAGGGCCTTCAAGGGTTTGTCGGGAGTTTGTGGCTAAGACCTTGATTTTGACTGCCCGTGAGCACTTGTGCAAATGTCTCAGGTTGCCCTTCAACCAATGGTTGAAGGGCAGCTTGATCGGCCATGGCCGAGAAAGGAAGGAGTAATTGGATTAGGTTGTTTGTGTTTTAGAGTGAGAAAATGTAGAGAGAAGGAAGAGCTTTTTTCCATTTTAAGTTCTTGTTTGAGCTGAGTCATCTTTGCTGGTAACGATTATAGGCTGATCTTGTGGCTCCTTTGGTGTAGTTGGTAGTTTCTTTGAGTGGTTCAAATCAGGTTGTTGTGATTGAGATAACTCCAGATTTGGTGCTATGCAAGTTGAATTGGTCAACCCCTTATCCAAAAGGTTAAAATTTTGAATTGCATGAATTGTGGATCTTACAACCGCCTCATCTGTTGGGGAATTCAAAATTTGAATCTCCTGAATTGAGAGGGCTGAGGAAGCGGTTGCTCCGCCATGGAAATGGATGTACATGGTCATCAGCCCATTCTTTGCCGGAGTTTCTGAAATTACATGTTCTTAGTGGGATGACAGATCTGCCATCGGGTTGATTGTTACCAGCCCATGTCTTAGCAAAATTTCAGAAGGTTCTTGCCTTTGATGTTGCACATCATCTACGAAATTGCTCGTTGCATATTTTGGAACTTGCTCCTTTGAAATGCCGGGAGGGTCCGACGCACCTTGTGAATTCTGGGTGTTCTCCATGCATTGCTCCTTCATTTTTGGCTGTTCCACCACCTTCGATTCATCACGTTTGTTAACTAATAATCCCAAGCTATTCGTGTTGTCTTCTTTATCCATATGGTCATTCGGCTGAGAATTTTCATGAGCTACACCAGCTGGACCGATCTCATTCCTTTTAACTAGTTGCTATTGCTTCACTTCATTCTTTTTGGGTGGTGCTTGGATTGGAGTTGAGTGGTTTTTTTGGGTTGTTTGGCCAGTACGACAATCTGCCGGGCTATGTCCTATCTTGTGACATTTTGGTGCAATAATGGGGAATGTCTTCATAGCTAATCTTCTGCCATTTACCTTTGTTTCCCACACCTAACCAAACTCTGGAGAGAAGGTTAGCTAGTAAATCGACTTCCACGCAGACCTTTACCGTGTTGGGATGTGTGAAATTTTCCGTTGCTAGATCAAGTTTTAAGGGGTTTCCAACTGCTTGTGCAAGGCTGAAAATAGCATGTTTTGTGAAAAATGGTGCTGGCAATCCTTCAAGAGTTATCCAGATGGGCAGTATGGAAGGTTCTATTTCTGGAGAAAATAAGTTTAAGAACACGCATGTAGAAGCCATTGATGAACCACATGTTCTTGAGCCAACAACGAAGATAGTCCTCCTCTAAGGCAAAACGAATAAGTACGTGTTTGTATTCTAGCAAGCCGACTGAAAATTCACCTTTGAATCCAATTGTTTGGAAACTTTTCCTCGTAATTTCCATGTTGGGTTTGCCTCGTGGAAAATTCCCCACCAAGGTGAAACGAAAGGACATGGAGCAGCGAGCTTTTGGACTTCTTCTTCAGTGAAAAAGATGGCTGGTTCACCTTTGTACGATTGGAGCATCTTCAATGGCTGATTTGATTGTTGTATGGGTGGCTAGGGGTTGATGCACGCCCTTGAGTGCATCCGCAAATGATTTTGCTGGTTGAACAGCGAAGGACTGAAGGGTTTCCCCTTCTTCCATAGCCGAGATTGATAGGTGACAATGGTTGATGTAGTTTAGTGAGAGACAAGATAGAGAGAATGAGGAGAAAAAGAGGCCTTCTAATTAATTGACCTCGTTTGTCTATTCTTTGAAATTGCTATTAGATGACGTATTAGTTCTAAATCTTTAATGAATAAGTCCCGTACATGGTTCTAAATCCATTCTTATTAAAACTTATTTATGTTCTTACCCTGTGCAATTTGATCTTAGTATTTTTTCCACACTCCTCTCTTATTTCATAATGTTATACGACTAGATATCCTTTCTTTGTTCTGAATAACATATGTTATGTAACCTCAATTTGTTGCTCAATGTATAGCTCGATTAGTCAGATTTTTTAGTTCTCAATATTGTACGATTATCACTTCTTCCTTAGTAATTATGCAAGGTATAATTGGCCTCATTTCTCAGTTCGTTTTTCGAATAAGGTTAGATAATCTTTGAAGGCCAAATCTAAGCCACCATGGAACATTGACCAGCAATGGCAATTCATCAAAGCCTTCACGTTAGATCAGCATTTTACTTTTTCACATGTTTACCAAGAGGCCAATCATGTGGCGGATAGGCTAGCAAATGAGGGCAATTTTATTCCTTTCTATCTAGAGTATAACCAAGACACACTCTCCCTAAGCCTATTAGTGGATTGTTGCGCTTGGATGCTCAGGGCTGCCCGTACATAAGGCACTGTAAATTATGATTCATTAAATAAAGTACACCTACTTTGGTTCTTAATCTAGCATAATTAAATCACATTTTACGTTATTATCATGAGTTAATAGAACTTATTATGTTTCAACAGGATGTGTGTACTTTGTTGAGACCTACTTTCTTGTTTCTTAATCTTATGCAACTTGATCCCCGTTCTTAGTATTTAATCATGTATGATTTGTCCCCTTTCTTAGTTCTCAATTACGTACAATTACAACTCCTTCCACTGTGATTAAACACGCATACTTGGCCTCGTTTGTCACTTATTTCTTCAAAACCATCATATTATCTTTTAGTTCTTATTCTTTTATGCTTAGTTATCACTCATGGTTCTTAATTTGGCCAAATCAAATCGCATTTTAAGTTACTTTTATAAGAACTCCTGTTCTATTTCTTAATCTGATATTACTCGATCTACTTTGTTAGTTCTTAATCCTGTACTATTAGATCTCCTTTATTGTGTCATTTTTCTTTCTTCTCAATATCGTACTATTACAATTTCTTCCTTAATCATTGTGCAGGTATAATTAATAGGCCTAATTTCTCAGTTCTTTTTCTTATAAGATTAGATAATCTCTTAATTATAAATCTTTAATAATGAAATACGACCCGCTCTTGGTTCTTTTTAAATCTAATATGACTACTACTCCTTAATTAGTTCTCAATCTTGTTGGATTGTATCTCCTTTTGCGACTCACAATATATTACGATTAGTCGACTTTCTTAGTTCTCAATATCTTACGATTACACTTCTTCCTTAGTTATTAAGCTAATATAGTTGCCTCCGTTCTCTTTTGAATGTGATTAGATCATTCATTTGATCTAAATCTTTAGTGCAGAGGTCCCACACATGGTTCTCAGTCTAGTCTAACTAAGTCACGTATTAGGGGCTTGTCATCCGTTATTAGATATTCTTATCTTTTCAACATGTATGTGGATTAGATCACCTTTCTAGTTTCTTAATTATCTCCCTAATATTTTATGATGTGTTCTCCTTTTGCGATTCATAACATAGAACAGTTAGTCAATTTCTTGGCACTCTATATCGAACGATTGCAACTTCTTCCTTACTCGTAAAGTAAGTTTGATCGGCCTCATTTCTCTCTCATTCTTTGCAAATGCTATTAGATGATGTATTAGTTCTAAATCTTCAAGGAATAGGTCCCGCGAGTGGTTCTTAATCCATTCTTATGAAAACATATTTATGCTCTTACCTTGTGAAATTTGATCTCATATCTTCTCAAAATGTGCTATGATTGGAACTCCTCTCATATTTCATAATCTAACACGACAAATCTCCTTTCTTTGTTCTGAATTGCATATTTTATGTCTCCTTTTGTTGTTAATTGTATAGCTCGATTAGTCGCCTTTCTTAGTTCTCAGTATTGTACGATTATCACTTCTTCCTTTGTCATTATACAAGGTGTAATTGGCTTCATTTCTCAGTTCTTTTTCAAATAAGGTTAGATAATCTTTTGTTCAAAGTCTTTTTCAATTTGAACTCCTTCTTGGTTCTTAATCTAGCATAATTAAATCACATTTTACGTTGTTATCATGAGTTATTAGAACTTATTATGTTTCTACATGTACTTTGTTGAAAACTCCATCAAGAGTTCTTGTGTCTTAATCTTATGCGACTTGATCCCAGTTATTAGTGTTTAATCTTGTACGATTTGTCCCCTTTCTAAGTTCTCAATATCGTATGATTACAACTCCTTCCACTGTGATTAAGCGCGTATACTTGGCCTCATTTCTCACTTATTTCTTCAAAACCATCATATTATATTTTAGTTCTTATTCTTTTATGCATAGTTATCACTCATGGTTCTTAATTTGGCCAAATCAAATCCCATTTTAAGTTCTTATCTTGAGTAATGAGATTTACTTTTATAAGAACTGCTGTTCTATTTCTTAATTTTAAATGACTCATCTACTTTGTTAGTTATCAATCCTGTATGATTAGATCTCCTTTATTGTGTCGTAATATAGTACGAATAGACCCTTTATTTCTAATCAATATCGTACTATTACAATTTCTTCCTTAATCATTGTGCAGGTATAATTAAGAGGCCTCAGTTCTCAATTCTTTTTCTTATACGATTAGATAATCTCTTAAATTATAAATCCTTAATGAATACGACCCGCTCTTGGTTCTTTTTAAATCTAATACGACTACTTCTCCTTTATTAGTTATCAATCTTGTTTGATTGTATCTCCTTTTGCGACTCATAATATATTACGATTAGTCGACTTTCTTAGTTCTCAATATCTTACGATTACACTTCTTCCTTAGTTATTAAGCTAATATAGTTGCCTCCGTTCTCTTTCGAATGAGCTTAGATCATTCATTTGATCTAAATCTTTTGTACAGAGGTCCCACACATGGTTCTCAATCTAGTCTAACTAAGTCACGTATTAGGGGCTTGTCATCCTTTATTAGATATTCTTATCTTTTCAACATGTATGCTGATTAGATCACCTTTCTATTTTCTTAATTATAAGAGATAGCATTAAGCTATGATGTGTTCTCCTTTTGCGATTCATAACATAGAACAGTTAGTCAATTTCTTGGCACTCTATATCGAAGGATTGCAACTTCTTCCTTACTCGTAAAGCAAGTTTTGATCGGCCTCGTTTCTCTATTCTTTTGCAAATGCTATTAGATGATGTATTAGTTCTAAATCTTCAAGGAATAGGTCCCGCGAGTGGTTCTTAATCCATTCTTATGAAAACATATTTATGCTCTTACCTTGTGAAATTTGATCTCATATCTTTTCGAAAAGTGCTATGATTGGAGCTCCTCTCATATTTCATAATCTAACACGACAAATCTCCTTTCTTAGTTCTGAATTGCATATGTTATGTCTCCTTTGTTGTTCATTGTATAGCTCGATTAGTCGCATTTCTTAGTTCTCAATATTGTACGATTATCACTTCTTCCTTTGTCATTATAGAAGGTGTAATTGGCTTCATTTCTCAGTTCTTTTTCAAATAAGGTTACATAATCTTTTGTTCAAAGTCTTTTTCAATTTGAACTCATTCTTGGTTCTGAACCTAGCATAATTAAATCATATTTTACGTTCTTATCGTGAGTTATTAGAACTATTATGTTTCTCCATGTACAAGTCTTTGTTGAGAACTCCTTTCTTGTTTCTTAATCTTATGCGACTTGAGCCCAGTTATTAGTATTTTATCTTGTACGATTTGTCCCCTTTCTTAGTTCTCAATATCGTACAATTACAACTCCTTCCACTATGATTAATCACGTATACTTGGCTTCATTTCTCACTTATTTCTTCAAAACCATCATATTATATTTTAGTTCTTATTCTTTTATGCATAGTTATCACTCATGGTTCTTAATTTGGCCGAATAAAATCGCATTTTAAGTTCTTATCTTGAGTTACAAGATTTACTTTTATAAGTACTCCTGTTCTATTTCTTAATCTATTATGACTCGATCTACTTTTTTAGTTCTTAATCCTGTACGATTAGATCTCCTTTATTGTGTCATAATATAGTACGATTAGACCCTTCCTTTTTTTCTCAATATCGTACTATTACAATTTCTTCCTTAATCATTGTGCAGGCATAATTAATAGGCCTCATTTCTCAGTTCTTTTTCTTATATATATAGAAGATTAGATAATCTCTTAATTATAAATCTTTAATGAATACGACCCGCTCTTGGTTCTTTTTAAATCTAATACAACTACTACTCCTTAATTTGTTCTCAATCTTGTTTGATTGTATCTCCTTTTGCGACTCACAATATATTACAATTAGTCGACTTTCTTAGTTCTCAATATCTTATGATTACACTTCTTCCTTAGTTATTGAGCTAATATAGTTGCCTCCGTTCTCTTTCGAATGAGATTAGATCATTCATTTGATCTAAATCTTTTGTGCAGAGGTCCCACACATGGTTCTCAATCTAGTCTAACTAAGTCACGTATTAGGGGCTTGTCATCCGTAATTAGATATTCTTATCTTTTCAACATGCATGCTAATTAGATCACCTTTCTAGTTTCTTAATTATCTCCCTAATATTTTATGATGTGTTCTCCTTTTGCGATTCATAACATAGAACAGTTAGTCAATTTCTTGGCACTCTATATCGAACGATTGCAACTTCTTCACTTACTCGTAAAGCAAGTTTGATCGGCCTCATTTCTCTATTCTTTTGTAAATACTATTAGATGATGTATTAGTATAAAATCTTCAAGGAATAGGTCCCGCGAGTGGTTCTTAATCCATTCTTATGAAAACATATTTATGCTCTTACCTTGTGAAATTTGATCTCATATCTTCTCGAAATGTGCTATGATTGGAACTCCTCTCATATTTCATAATCTAACACGACAAATCTCCTTTCTTTGTTCTGAATTGCATATTTTATGTCTCCTTTTGTTGTTAATTGTATAGCTCGATTAGTCACCTTTCTTAGTTCTCAGTATTGTACGATTACCACTTATTCCTTTGTCATTATAGAAGGTGTAATTGGCTTCATTTCTCAGTTCTTTTTCAAATAAGGTTAGATAATCTTTTGTTCAAAGTCTTTTTCAATTTGAACTCATTCTTGGTTCTGAAGCTAGGATAATTAAATCACATTTTACGTTGTTATCATGAGTTATTAGAACTTATTATGTTTCTACATGTACCTTGTTGAGAACTCCTTTCTTGTTTCTTAATCTTATGCGACTTGATCCCAGTTATTAGTATTTAATCTTGTACGATTTTTCCCCTTTCTTAGTTCTCAATATCGTACGAGTACAACTCCTTCCACTGTGATTAAGCACGTATACTTCGCCTCATTTCTCACTTATTTCTTCAAAACCATCATATTATATTTTAGTTCTTATTCTTTTATGCATAGTTATCACTCATGGTTCTTAATTTGGCCAAATTAAATCGCATTTTCAGTTCTTATCTTGAGTTACGAGATTTACTTTTATAAGTACTGCTGTTCTATTTCTTAATCAAATATGACTCGATCTACTTTTTTAGTTCTTAATCCTGTACGATTAGATCTCCTTTATTGTGTCATAATATAGTACGATTAGACCCTTTCTTTCTTCTCAATATCGTACTATTACAATTTCTTCCTTAATCATTGTGCAGACATAATTAATAGGCCTCATTTCACTCAGTTCTTTTCCTTATACGATTAGATAATCTCTTAATTATAAATCTTTAATGAATACGACCCGCTCTTGGTTCTTTTTAAATCTATTACGACTACTTCTCCTTTATTAGTTCTCAGTCTTGTTTGATTGTATCTCCTTTTGCGACTCACAATATATTACGATTAGTCGACTTTCTTAGTTCTCAATATCTTGCGATTACACTCCTTCCTTAGTTATTAAGCTAATATAGTTGCCTCCGTTCTCTTTTGAATGCGATTAGATCGTTCATTTGATCTAAATCTTTTGTGCAGAGGTTCCACACATGGTTCTCAATCTAGTCTAACTAAGTCACGTATTAGGGGCTTATCATCCGTTATTAGATATTCTTATCTTTTCAACATGTATGTCGATTAGATCACCTTTCTAGTTTCTTAATTATCTCCCTAATATTTTCTCATGTGTTCTCCTTTAGCGATTCGTAACATAGAACAGTTAGTCAATCTCTTGGCTCTCAATACTTGAACGATGGAAACTTCTTCCTTACTCGTAAAGCAAGTTTGATCGGCCTCATTTCTCTATTCTTTTGCAAATCCTATTAGATGATGTATTAGTTCTAAATTTTCATGGAATAGGTCCCGCGAATGGTTCTTAAACCCTTCTTATGAAAACATATTTACGTTCTTACCTTGTAAAATTTGATCTCGTATCTTTTCAAAATGTGCTATGATTGGAACCGCTCTCATATTTCATAATCTAACACGACAAATCTCCTTTCTTTGTTCTGAATTGCATATGTTATGTCTCCTTTTGTTGTTCATTGTATAGCTCGATTATTCGCATTTCTTAGTTCTCAGTATTGTACGATTATCACTTCTTCCTTTGTCATTATAGAAGGTGTAATTGGCTTCATTTCTCAGTTCTTTTTCAGATAAGGTTAGATAATCTTCAGTTCAAAGTCTTTTTGAATTTGAACACATTCTTGGTTCTTAATCTAGCATAAGTAAACCACATTTTACGTTGTTATGCCTATCTTGAGTTATTAGAACTTATTATGTTTCTACATGGACTTTGTTGAGTACTCCTTTCTTGTTTCTTAATCTTATGCGACTTGATCCCAGTTATTAGTCTTTAATCTTGTACGATTTGTCCCCTTTCTTAGTTCTCAATATCGTACGATTACAACTCCTTCCACTGTGATTAAGCACGTATACTTGGCCTCATTTCTCACTTATTTCTTCAAACCATCATATTATATTTTAATTCTTATTCTTTTATGCATAGTTATCAGTCATGGTTCTTAATTTGGCCAAATCAAATCGCATTTTAAGTTCTTATCTTGAGTTACGAGATTTACTTTTACAAGAACTCCTGTTCTATTTCTTAATCATATATGACTCGATCTACTTTGTTAGTTCTCAATCCTATTGACGATTAGATCTCCTTTATAGAAGTGTCGTAATATAGTACGATTAGACCATTTCTTTCTTCTTAATATCGTGCTATTACAATTTCTTCCTTAATCATTGTGCATGCATGTAATTAATAGGCCTCATTTCTCAGTTATTTTTCTTATACGATTAGATAATCTATTAATTATAAATCTTTAATGAATGCGACCCGCTCTTGGTTCTTTTTAAATCTAATACGACTACTTCTCCTATATTAGTTCTCAATCTTGTTTGATTGTATCCTTTTGCGACTCACAATATATTACGATTAGTCGACTTTCTTAGTTCTCAATATCTTACGATTACACTTCTTCCTTAGTTATTAAGCTAATATAGTTGCCTCAGTTCTCTTTCGAATGTGATTAATCAGATGTTTGATCTAAATTGTAATCGTACGATTATGAGAACTATGAAAGGGGACTGATCATACTAGATTAAAAAATAATAACGGAGATCAAGACGTATGAGATTGAGAAACAAGAAAAGAGTTCTCATCAAAGTACATGTAGAAATATAATAAGTTCTAATAAGTCATGATAAGAAAATAAAATGTGATTTAATTGTGCTAGATTAAGAACCAAGAACTGTAGCTATGGGAAGCTCATCCTTGGCTAGATCTCATTTTCCAACTCTCTCTACAACTCCCTCGCTCTAACAGCATCTCCTAGCTTACAACTCGGCCATGGCTGGGTTGACTGCCCTTCAGCCAAGGGGTTGAAGGGCAACCACTTACATTTGCCAAGGCCCTCATAGGCAAAAAATACTCAACTGACCATAACATTCTAGAACAACCACTAAAGAAACTCCAAGCCTTAAAGGGGGAACCGGCCATTTTCTTCACTGAGGAAGAAATTCAAAAATTGGCAGCCCCATTTCGGTAAACACTGGTGGGCAGCTTTCCACAAGGCAAGCCTAGCATAGAAATGGTGAGGAAGAACTTCCAAATAATCGGCTTCAATGGCAACTTCAGGGTTGGCCTCCTAGACTACAAGCACATCCTCATTCGGTTCCACTTAGAAGAGGATTATTTGCGCTGTTGGCTAAAGAACGTGTGGTTCGTAGGCGGTCATTACATGCGCGTTCTAAAGTGGCATCCTCTATTGACACACCAGACAAAGAGCCCTCGATTGTCCCCGTTTGGATCACTTTTGAAGGGCTTCTGGCTGTCTTCTTCACCAAACATGGGGTCTTCAGTCCGGCACAAGCAGTAGCAACTCTATTGAAACTTGTTATGGCCACAGAAAAATTCACACGGCCCAACACAGCCAAGGTATGTGTGGAAGTAGACCTCCTTGCTACACTTCCCACTCGACTATGGTTAGGGGTAGGAGAAGGCGGTAGATGGCATCAATCATATATGAAAACCTTCCTGCCTACTGTACTAAATGTAACAAGATTGGCCACCACATAGACGATTGCAGAATGGGAGCCTCCAAGCCACCAAAACAACAAGTGCAAACCGTGCCCAAAGGGACTGCTCTCCCTACAAAGAAACCTTCAGCCCAATGGCAAATTAAGCAAAATGTGGCTGGTCCATCGGGAGTCACCAAGGATCATCCAGACCTCGTTACAATTCCATCCATGGAAGAGGTGCAACACCAAGGACAAGACAGAAAATCCTAAAATTCTGGCAAACAATGTCGTGGTGGACATCAATCCGGTGGTGGAGCCACCACCTCCTCAGCTCCCTAATGCGGTTACACTATCCCCAACAAACCAGGAGATTCAAAATTTGAATTCCTTAAATGATGGGGTAGTTACAACCCCCCAAACAAACCAAACATATCAACATCCAACTCCGTTGGACATAGGGTTGACCAATTCAAATTGCATACCAAAAAACCTGGAGTTATCACAACAAAAACAAACTGAATTGACCCATTCAGAAAAGCAACTGACTCCCTAAAGAGAGCCACACGATCAGCCAGCTCACATTTCTACCAAAGATGACTCAGCCCATGCAGCTGTCCAAATCGTGGAGGAACTCTCTTGCTACTTTTCGGATACGGATACTCCACGAGCAATAGTAGCCTCTCCACTACAATACCTCGAGGAGCTAGGGGACCCATCCGAGAAAAGCCTACTCCAAAGAAAAAGGCAAGATAAAACTGCACCTACACTATGCCTCGTATGAGAACGAGGTTGACCAAGCTGCCTTCCTCCTCTCCCAATTAATATGGACTGTTTCTTGTTGTGGAACATTCAGGCGGTTAACAACAAACCCTCATTCAAAGAATAAAGCTGTTAATGAAGGAGCACAAAATAAAAATCCTTTCTTTGTTAGAACCGATGGTCGACAAAGAAAGGATCATTTTCTTCGCTCGTAGACTAGGGTTTGATAGCTGTTTGTCCAACCCTAATGGGAAGATTTGGCTTTTCTGGAATAATGTTTTTGTTGTCTCAATATTAGTAAATTCAGACCAACTCATGAACGTTTCTGTTGGCCCCAAAAGCAACCTAAGAGGGGGGGTGAATTAGGTTATCTCTAAAGACAAACCTTTTTTTATGTGCTTAATAGAAATTCAAACTTTATGCACCAAATGAAAACTTAAGCACAAATGAATACAATAGATATTCAACAGTTTAAGCTTAAAGAACAAATAACAATATTGAGATTAAGAGAATGTCAAACCAAACTCCCTAGCTTCTCAAGCTTGGAGCTTGCAATTACAAAGAGCTTCTCACAAGGCAACTACCAAGTTCACAACTTGAAGTTCAACCCCTAAAAGTCTCTTCAAAGTAGGTGAGACAATAACCTCTTGTACACAAATGAGGATCACTCTTGCTCACACTAATTTCCTTTAGTTGAGCCAAGAGTTTTACACTCACAACCTCCCTTTGTTACAATTGTTATCTCTCCACTCTCACACTTGAAGAACTTTTACACTTCTAAGCCCTTTCCACACTACCTACACTATTACAACACTTGTACCCACTATTTCTCCCAAATAGCTCAAGAATTGTTTGTAATCAATGTAGAAGTCTTAACTATATTAAATCAGACCTAGGGGTATTTATAGTTGCCAAATATCAGCTTCCAACAACTTCCCAACGGCTATTTTCTGTTTACTGGAAAACTAGCCGTTGGACCTTGAAAAGTGTATAAGCAGTGTGAGTGTAGTGTAACTAGGGCTTAGAAGTTCGGACGGCCGCTGCTAGACCTGCGTCCGAGACTGCGTCCGTTTATTGAGGAAATGAGATTGAGAAAAAGTCGAGTGCGTCGAACATGCGTCCGATCGAAGCAAAGTCTCTGGAATATGAACGGACGCTAGCTGTCTCTTATACACATCTAGATGTGTATAAGAGACAGGTGTAGGTAGTCCGGAAGCTCTGTGTGGTTGTTTTTGTTCGGACGATCATTTGCATCCGAACCTCCCTGTTTTTCTGCACACTTGTCTTTAAACCATTAGTATGATTTGGTCATCATCAAAACATGATTAACATAACTGGGGTTCTTCAATCTCCCCCTTTTTGATGATGACAAATCAATTGGACAATTCAAAAAATAACCATAAAATATGAAGTACTACACAAGAGAATTTGTCCATTATTTCTCCCCCTTTGGCATTATCAAAACATAAGAAAAAATAATGCGTTAAAGCTCCCCTAAGTTTATTCTCCTTTTTTGCATGAATTATCTCTTTCTCCGAGAAAGAGAGAATTCATGCAAAAAATTATGATCAATTGCACTTATGATCAAATAATTTTCGCTTATTCTTTACTAAAAAGCATCATCAAAACAATGAAGCATGTGTGATGCAATTTCTTGTAAAAACATATTCATTTAAAAAATGCTCCCCCTTTCTTTTGCAAGTAGTGATATTTATAGACAAAATTTTGGGGATACAAGTATCCTAGCATTCTAAACATATTTGACCATATAGATGAGTAATATTCAAGAGAACATAGTTCAACTTGATAAATGAAAGCACACAAAACTTTAGATGTTACCCATTTCAATATGATCTTAGCTCATATGCCTTGAGCACCCTTCATAGATAATTTATCTTGAATTCCTTGGTGCACTCCAAGCATACCTACATACAAAGTTAAGCAACAACTTTTGGTACCCAAACTTTCTTGGGTCCAATTGGATTAGTAACATGCTTAATCACCCAAATAGAATTTATTCCTAATTTTTTCTCATTTCTTTTAACATAACAATTTTTCTTTATATGGCCGTGTTGATGACAATGATTACAAGTAATGTTCTTATTGCCATAAAAAGAAGATTTAGATTTAACAAAGCATAAATCATTTTTTCTAAAGGTGATAAAATTTTTGTTCAAAAACATATTTCTAGTTCTTTTCTTTTCAAAAATATTTTCTTTCTTTGTTTTCAAAGTAACATCAAGATCATCTAATCTCTTCTTCAATGAAGCTTGTTCTTCCATGATCTTGGTTTTTCTAACGAATTTTTCTTTCAAAACATCATTTTCTTTTGTCAAAGAATTATTTTTATGCACAAGTTTTGAGTTGGCACTCAATAAAGTGTTAACTTTAATTTTTAACTCTTTGTTCTTAGCATATGATTCTTTCAAACATTCATGCATTTTTAAAATAAATGATTCAACATCATCATTATCATCATCACATGAATCATCACAAGAATCACAACTAGAGGTTACCTCATTATCGCCAAGTGTATTCCATAAAAGCCATTTGAGCCTCATCATATTCTTCTTCAACTTCTCCATTCGAATTGCAATCATCCCAAGTGATTTGGAAGTTGTTGAAGTGAGGCTTCCTTGAGTCTTTTCCTTTTTTTGATGAAGCTTTAAATGCTATGCTTCTTTTTCCCTTTGCCTCCTCATCTTGTAGCTTGTATTTCAATTTCAATTCAAATGAGGTTAGAGAGTTGATCAATGAATCAATAGGCATAAGATTTAAATTTTTAGACTCTTCAATGGCAATGGATTTAGGTTCCCATTCCTTAGGTAAAGCATTCAAAATTTTTCTATTCTTTTCACCCAAGGAATATTCTTTACCCAAACCTTCCAAATCCTTTACCATATCATTGAACCTCAAATACATCTTGTCAATGTTCTCATGAGGTTCCATTTTGAAGGATTCATATTTAGCCACAAGAAGTGACTTCTTTTGCTCTCTAATATCTTCATTCCTTCATGGATTTCTTTCAATTTGTCCCAGTTATCTCCTTGGCCGATATGCAACCTTTGACTTTAGAAAACTCATCTGCATCCAAAGCATTATACAAAATATTAATAGCTTTAGCATTTAAAGATAAATTTATTTTATCTTGTGCATTTAACTCAAATCTAGTTTTAGGCCTTAATCTATGAGTATTTTCATCAAAAATATTTGCCTCAATAGGACCTTCATAAATAATATACCATAATTCAATATTAATAGATTGAACAAAAATTTTCATTCTATCCCTCCAAAAAGCAAAATTAATGCCATTAAACATGGGAGGTCTAGTGATAGAATGCCCCTCTAAAAACAGAGTATTATTGGTTGCCATGATCTTTACTCTAATGCAATTTAAGCAAAAATAAAGAGACCAATGCTCTGATACCAATTGTTGGCCCCAAAAGCAACCTAAGAGGGGGGGTGAATTAGGTTATCTCTAAAGACAAACCTTTTTTATGTGCTTAATAGAAATTCAAACTTTATGCACCAAATGAAAACTTAAGCCATCTCATAAACAAATGAATACAATAGATATTCAACAGTTTAAGCTTAAAGAACAAATAACAATATTGAGATTAAGAGAATCATTCCAAACTCCCTAGCTTCTCAAGCTTGGAGCTTGCAATTACAAAGAGCTTCTCACAAGGCAACTACCAAGTTCACAACTTGAAGTTCAGCCCCTAAAAGTCTCTTCAAAGTAGGTGAGACAATAACCTCTTGTACACAAATGAGGATCACTCTTGCTCACACTAATTTCCTTTAGTTGAGCCAAGAGTTTTACACTCACAACCTCCCTTTGTTACAATTGTTATCTCTCCACTCTCACACTTGAAGAACTTTTACACTTCTAAGCCCTTTCCACACTACCTACACTATTACAACACTTGTACCCACTATTTCTCCCAAATAGCTCAAGAATTGTTTGTAATCAATGTAGAAGTCTTAACTATATTAAATCAGACCTAGGGGTATTTATAGTTGCCAAATATCAGCTTCCAACAACTTCCCAACGGCTATTTTCTGTTTACTGGAAAACTAGCCGTTGGACCGTTAAGACGGCCGCTGCTAGACCTTGCGTCCGACACTGCGTCCGTTCTAAAGATGAGGGTATCCGTTCGGACGTCCGAGAGAGTCAACATGCGTCCGATCGAAGCAAAGTCTACTGGAATATGAACGGACGCTGTTCTTCGTCCGAGGCTTGCTTCAAATTCTTTGTGTCGGACGATTACCATCGTCCGAAGCTCTGTGTGGTTGTTTTTGTTCGGACGATCATTTGCGTCCGAACCTCCCTGTTTTTCTGCACACTTGTCTTTAAACCATTAGTATGATTTGGTCATCATCAAAACATGATTAACATAACTGGGGTTCTTCAGTTTCCATCTCCTCTAGTCAACTCCAACGTGCTATCCTAGCCACAGTTATTTATGCCTAAAGCACCAAATACGAAAGAAGAAGTTTATGGCAAGAGCTCCGTGCTATGAAATCCGTGAACCCATGGCTGGTGGGTGGTGACTTCAATGTAATACCACACCCACATCGGATGAGTACAAGGGATCTTCATCCTTGGACCTCGAAGCCTTAAAGGACTTTAACGACTGTCTCCTAGATTGCGGACTGACGAACATTGCATATCAAGGATGCAAATTCACCTAGAGAGGCAATAGGTTGGATAACCTTGTATGGAAAAGACTTGATAGATATGTGTGCAACCATGCATTCCTTTTGACCTTCTAACAAATAATGGTGGAACATCTGCCTAAAACATGTTCAGATCACTCTCCGCTTCTCCTCAAAACGTCAAGTGGAGCGACATCAGGACCAAAACAGTTTCGATTTTTAAATGCATGGGCTAACCACCCTCACTTCACTCAGGTTGTAAAAAGCAATTGGCAACTACATTGCTCGGGCTCCCTCCTTGGAATTCTTGCCTCAAAGCTCAAAAGACTAAAGGCGAAATTACTCAATTGGAGCCACACCATCTTTGGTAACATTTTTGACAAGGTGAGGAATGAAGAGATACAGGTCAAACATTGAATGTGAAAATACCTGCTTGCAATAGCTGACTCAGCACAACCAAATTGCACTTGCCCATGGGCAAGCCATGCAAGCCAAATGCCTTGCCGAAGAACAAAGTTTCTGGAGACAAAAATCAGGCATGAAATGGCTTAAAGAAGGGAACCAAAAATCAAATTTCTTCCACTCCTCACTCCTTAATAAGAGGCACAAATTGAGCATTTCTAAGCTAAAGGTGAACGGGACCTGGACTACAGATAGGTAGCTAATTGAAGATGAGGTTGTGAATTACTTCAAGGATCTTTTAACAACACCAAACGGCTCAAACATTAATTTTGCCCCCTTGAACTCCTTCTTGCAAGTAATAACACTAGAAGACAACAATATGTTGCCTGTAGAGCCATCCGTGAACGAGCTTAAGGAGGCTACATTTGACCAAAACCCTCATGGAGCTGCTAGAATCGACAGTTTTAATGGAGTGTTGATGCCTCTTTTAACACCCTAGTTTTAAATCAATGAAAACTCCTACTTAATCCTATCACTAACTAGGTGGCATCCCGCAAGTATACGGTTGTCAACTAGTAGCAAGGGAAGTAGGGATCGTTCCCACGAGGATTGTCGATTGCAATTACCAATGTTTTAAGAGTGCATGTGTAGTTAAGCTAAATCAATTAGTGGATGGAAGAACTATTCTAATGAAAGCTATAACTTCAATTCTAACTTAATTTAATCTAATTAAGACTAAGATTTGAAACAAGTGCATGAATCAACTAAAAAGACCATAAAGCAATAAAAATTGATTACCAAAGCATTCATTTCTAAAGTAGAAATTAAGAAAAGATTAACTAGGAAATTAAATATTTTTGGATTTTTTGATTAGAAATAAAGAGACCCACTAAGAATTAACTAGAAACTAAAGCTATAAATTGAAAATTCTTAAATTGAAAGAAAGAAATTGTTAAGACCCCTAATTTTACTAAAAACCCTAAATTGAAAGCAAGGAAATTTTTACAAAAATGGATAAGAAAGCAGTATTAAAAATTATATCTACTTGAAGCTTACGAAAAACCCACTACGATTATCTAAAAAAAATGTAAACTTGACAAGTAATTTAAAGAAGATCTAAGATGAGATTAAGAGAAAATTCTATTAGAAAAAGTAACTTGTAGTCTAAGCTATCCTAATCTATCTAGAATTATCTAAAACTCTCTCTCCTAAACTATCTACTCTTACTCTACTTTCTACTCCCTCTAAAACTAATTCTCATTAGCTTAAATAGTGCAGCATTATACAAGGCAAAAATCAGGGTTTTTGAGCTGGAAGTTTACAAAATTGCCCTTATAACTTAACATTTAGAGAGTCGAGATCGCGGTCTGGAAGTTTTGAGACCGTGATCTCATTTCTAAAATAGTAACACTAATTCCCGAGTCGAGATCGCGGTCTGGAATAGTCGAGAGCGAGATCTCGACTCTCCTTCCAGCAATCCTCATTTCCTCCATTTTGCAATTTAGTCCCTTGAGCTTTGTTCCTTCCAGCTTTCCTAACCTTTAATTTTTAACCTGCATAATATTAACACCATTAAACACTTAATTAAACTAAAAATTTAACACAAAAATTATCATAATTAATTCAAAAACGAAAATACAAATACATATGAAAGAAATTAACTAAAATCTTCAATTACTTATCTAATTTCAGAATTTAAACTATCAAAATGCTATAATTTAGAGGAAAATAACTCTAGTTTACTAGAGTTATCACACCCCCAAACTTAGTGTTTTTCTAGTCCCGAGCAAAACAAAGATTAACATTAAATGAAACCTACTAACATTCAAACATTTAAATGCCCCCAAAGTTGACGTGACACTTGATGAATCATGGATGTACTTAGAACAATTAAGCGATCTCTCAAGAAATGTTCAACACTACGTTATATGAAAAATATGAGTAAATCAATCCAAAATTGAAATTTCATTTTACAAAGAAGCACAAATTCACTCACTACAAAAGATTTCACATCACCAAGCATTACCATTCTCGAAAGTAGGGTCTAGAGAATTACCAAAAGTTTTAGTTCTTTTCATTTGAAACATCATTACTTCTCAACTCACAAATATTATAAAGTTAATCAACTTTCTCGACTAAGCATTATGAAAGTAGAAGTTCAATTAGGAATCAACTGAAATGCAATTGTCACACATTTCGGGAATAAACCTCTAACAAGGAATAAGTAATATGAGATTAAAGATAAGTATTACAAACATTTACTCCTTAACTTATTGGTATCCGAAAAATCCAATTCCTAATGGCTTAATTCAGAGAAACAACATGGGTACATGTCGGAATCCCGTACTCGCCTTATTACTACTCTAATGGTTTATTTCGGAGAAACAACATGGGTACATGTCGGAATCCCGTACTCGCCTTATTCCTAAATTTGTTTTTATTTTTTATTTTTTTTTGACGTCCCTAAACCAAGGAAAATGAGTAAAATGTACCAAAAATTAATCTCGAATATCAATTATTCACAAGTTAGAAGAACATTCCCTATGCAAACACATATTTCGAAATGTCCCAAAATTCTTTCTATTTCAATTAACTCATTTCTTTCCAAAAGATAGTTCATCAACCGCATAATATAAATGATTTGATAAGAAACAGCATTTCAAATAAATTTTCCTAAAATTTTAGCACTTCTTTTTGAAAAATAGCAATGCTAAGTTTATGAATTCTTTATATTGCAAATGAACTACTCACTCACACAAAAATTCTTGAAAAGAATCAATCATATACTTCACTCACAAGGTATTGAACATCAAAATTATCATCATTGAGTACTTAATTGATCAACTTTCCATCCATTAATCATCAAGTGGCATAAAATATATAAAATGACCATTTCCAACACAAAAAGATAAGCACCCCCAAACTTGTCTCTTTTATTCAAGTTGATGAATAAATCATCCTTCCACTCACCCAAAATTAAACATCAAGACAAACCCAAAATTAACAAAAATTACTTAAACTATACCCTACTTTTAAGCCTGGAATTAAAATTGAGTAAAATGGAGAAGTTTTTTTATGTCAAGAGCAACCATGCCATGCATCTCACCAAGTAAGCTTAAAAAAAAATCAAATTTCCATTCAACTCATCAACTAATGCAAAAATGGCATCAGCTTAGGGCCCTTAGCCATATTACTCTTATTTGGCAATAACCAAACCTTACCAAGTGTCAATTTAAGAATCAAAAAGAAATCTCATCCATAAGGCATCAAAATGTATCACTTGGCATCAGCTTAAGGCCATTAGCCAAACTACTTAAGAACAATACTGAAATACTTCAATTCTAAAAATTGAAAATAAAACAAATATATCTAAAGTAAATAAAACCTTTGGTGTCCAATGAAAATGGGAAAAACATCAACATCTATCAAATTAGTTCAATGATCAAGGCTGGTCGTCTATCTTGCATAAACAAATGGTGGTTGCTGCTCTTCACTCCATCTCATCTTGACCTTCTTCTGCATCACTAGGTTGGGCCTCTTCGTGATCATCATCTGCGTCTCCTCCAGTCGTACCCGCGTGGATAGCGCCATCTCTCGTGATGTGTGGTGGCCGCCGGCGGTGTGTAATATTGTCCACGATGTGGACCAAAGTGCCATGCCGGAGGAGATGGTGGCTGAGCCCAATTACCTAATGAAGTCACCCTTAATGCTTCTCCAATGATGGTCAAGTTATTGTGCAACACCACTTGGCTATATGACCAGTATCCCTGCAGATCATTCCTCTCTTCTTCACTTACCGGAGCATTGAACACTACACCCGGGGATATCGGAATCATTGACGTTCTCTGAGGTGGTAGAGGCTGAGGCTGGGCGGGTTGCTCCTCTTGATGGTGCTTCTCATATTCCCTCACCATCCTATAAACATATTCCCTATTGATCCTTCCTCTAGGATGTGTCAATAACTCTAAAGGACCAATTGGGCAACCCGCTATTGTGCACAGATGGTAAATTAGACTGGGGACGTAAAATATGGATCGTCCCGACCTCCCACTCTCTAGAAACCCTTGTCTAATTAGGTGACCAATATTCACCGGAAGGAGGATCCCAGTCATGATGGCATAAATTAAGAGTACCTTGTCTCTCTGGATAAAGCTCAATGTGTTGGACCCCCAAATGCGGCTATTAATGAAATAAAACCACAACTTAGCCACTAATGAGAGTTCTTGATGAGGAAATTTTAATTCCATGCCAGAAGAAGTACTCTTAACCCACTCAACCCTCCTGCATTTTTGATTGCATCCATGTCCTTATTTTTATTGTTGAAAAATGCCATATATTGATTAGAAGTTACAGGAGGTATGTTAAAGTACGCATTAATCAGATCTGCACCAAAATCTACCAAAACCCCCCGTATTCGTACCTTGCCATCTTCTAACTCGCTTAAATTGCAATGAAATTCTTTGACTAATTGGGTAGCCCTGGGGTCAACCTGAACGTTAAAACCCTCCAATGTCTTGACCTAATTTGCTCTTCTATATCTCTCCTAGAACCTTCGTATATTCCCCAATGCATGGTTAGGTCAAAGTTCCTCTCTTTAATTACCTCGTCTAACCACGCTTCTCGTTACTCTTAAAAAGTTGTTGAGCCCTATCGCTCGAGAATTGAGGTTCAAATTGATCACCACCCTCAAATGGTTGTTCCGATCCTTCTCCGCTTGTCCCCTATCCGGATTTCCTTTTTCTTGAACCAGTCCCTCTCCCTCTCATTCTCACCCTTATCTCAGTACTACCATAAACCCCTGTCGTCATGCTCTTCAATCACCAATTCAAAAAGCTAACCGTCAAGAAAAATTCGACACCAACAATTCGCAATCCAAATTTCCAACAATTGTTGAAATAGTTCAACTCAAATACAATTGAAACCAAGAATTTTAACAATTGGACAATTCAAAATTCTTCTAGTACAATTTAGCACCAATCACTTGTCCACAATCCACTAATTCAATACCAAAATTTTTTCACAAATTAATCCACCAATTTCCCCAATTGTCTTCAAAAATGACTAATCACAACTAATAATTCAAGGAAAGATATTACCCGCTCTTTTTGGAGTTGAATATTTTCCCAAGAATTGCCCTTTGTAGAAATCCTCCTTGGAGCCAAAATTCTTCTTCAAATCTTCAAAAAGATGGTTGCTTTGATGTTCCTATAGAAAAACAAGGTGAAATTAGTGGTGGTTATGGAGTTTTTGATGAATTTTGGTGAAGAAGAAAGAAGAATTGGGGAATTTTGGGTTAGGGTTTTCGAAAGACCTTTGTTTTCGTCAGAGCTGGAGATGACGTTAAAATCTCCACCAACCAACCATGGAGATTTGGGTTGAACAGTCTAGAGAGCCTACTTCTTCTTTCTGCTTTTGTGCACTTTGCTTAATGAGGCTGCCACATTGGAATTGAGCGATGCCAAGTCAAAGTTTACATGGAAAAGTTGATTAGAAACAAAAATGGGAGCTAAAAAACCAGCTATTTTTTCCAGAAAATCCAAAATTTTCCATTAGCGTTGGACACAGAGCTATCGAACCTTAGTTTCTGGGCGAAAAAGGTGATCCTTGCTTTGTCCACCGTAGGCTCTTAACTCATTAAGGCAAGTATTTTTATTTCGTATTTTTGAGCTAACAACTTTAACCTACGAATGGAAGGTTTATTGCCTATCCCACGTATGTTCCATACTAAGATACTATCCATTTACTTTGGGGGGGTTGGGGGCGGAGTGTAAGCCTTATTAGTTAACCTTGTTCGCATTGGCCTTGGCATGTTGTAAATATGTTCACGTCTATTTTTCTTTTTTGAGTGAGGACTTACTCACCGATTGTAGCCTGGGAGAAGATGGCTAGGGAGTGTCATCCGTTGCATGGTTCGCATGGGGAAATCACTGTCTGAAAAATAACATGATAACTCTTCCATTATTTTTCCATGAGTGATGAAGGAGTCATCCATGGAGACATTGTGAGTGGGTGTTGGCTGAATTGGTGCAACCAGTTGAACATTTTCTTGGACATTAGGCATTTTTTGGGGAGTTTCAGTGTTTGAATTTCAAAATTGAGTGGTGGAAGATAGATCCACATTTTTAGCCAGTTCAAGTTCCTTTGATAGAAGTCAACACGTTTTCAGTATCCTTGTCAAATTGGGTTATGGAGGTTCCTACCTCCAAGGGATTCACAACAAAATTAGTTGTGACAATCCCTACCTCCAAGGGATTCAAAATTTGAACTTCCAGAATTGTTGGAGAGGCCGAGATCATCCCTTGTTGCCTTGGAGGTGGTGGTTCTTCCACCCGGTTGTCCATCTCCTTCACGGCTGGTTGAGCTTGTGCACTTGTTGGTTTTGTTCCCGAGGGACCAGGATCCTTGCTAGGAATTGGAACCCAATGCATATTACCCTTCTTCATTTTCTGCACTTGTTGAGGTTGTTGGTTAGAGGAGCAGGAGTTCGATTTACCTGTCATACAGTCAGAGGGGGCATGGCCAATTTTATGACACTTTGTGCAATAGCTCAGCAAGTCCTTATAATTGATTTTTTGCCATCTTCCATTCTCACCTACTCCAATCCAGATGCATGATGGCAAGGTGGTAAGGAGGTCTACTTCTACACACATCACAAGACCTCATGATTTGCTGTGTTAGGCCGGGTAAAGTTTTGTGTTACCAAATCTAGCTTGAGTGGTGTGCCAACCGCTTGGGCAATACTAAAGATTGAGTGCTTATTGAAGAAGACTACTGGGAGGCCCTCCAAAGTAATCCAAATGGGTACAATTGAAGGCTTGACCTCTGGCGTGAAAAGGGGATGCCACTTGAGAACTCGCATAAAGAAACCATTGATAAACCATGTGGTTTTAAGCCAGCACCTTAGATAGTCCTCCTCCAATGCAAAACGTATCATAACATGGTTGTAATCAATATAGCAGATTGTAAAATCTCCATTGAAGCCAATAGTGTGGAAACTTTTCCGCACCACTTCTATGTTTGGTTTGCCTCTCGGGAAAAGACCAACCAAAGTGAACTTAAAAGGGACAACCAGCATTTGGATTTCATCCTCAGAAAAGAAGACACCCGGCTCTCCTTTGTAGGATTGAAGCTTTTTCAAAAATTGTTCTGGTTGTTTGTCTTGGCTGCATTGCCAAGTAGAGCTTGTGCGAATGATTTAGGTTGCCCTCCAGCAATTGGCTAGAGGGCATCACCCTCAACCTTCATTAGTTCTAAATCTCGAATGATATGTCTCCTTTTTTTGTTAATAATATAGAACGAGTTGTCTCCTTTCTTAGTTCTCAATAATGTATGATATAACTTTTTTTTTTTTTTAAGGCAAAAATTTTATTAATGGAATTAATGATTACAAAGCCGAATATTAGGGCAGCCCCTAGCATCTTGACCAACAAAACCATTTATAGTGCGAGGAATGGTGTAGCAATCATATTCAACATACATAGGTTTTGAAATACCCTCATTAGCTAAACTATCAGCAACTTGGTTGGTCTCCCTAAATACCTGCTTAAAAGAAATGTCTTTCCCAGCATAATAGCTGCTGATGAAACGGAGTTGAGAGTCAATTCTCTAAGTCGGTGCCGATGAGCCTTGCAAAGTGTTAACTACCAGAAGGGAGTCAATCTCAACCTCCAATGAGTTGAGATGCACCTGCAATCTGCTACACATCTGGAGACAATCTACTAGAGCCAATGTCTCAGCTTGTAAGTTTGTTTGCTATTATTGATAACCATTAGAAAACGCCCTAATGCACTGTCCATGGTGATCCTTAGAATGCCACCACCCGCTACCATTCCTGGATTTCCTTTGGAAGCACCATCCACATTCAGTTTAAGACATCCGTGGGGAGGACAATCCCATTTGACGGCTAGGACTTTTTTGGGTTAGGTTTGGAGAAGTTGATTGCAAATGCCACGTGAAAGGTGCAAGTCATCGACTGTGGTTACCTTTTTAAAAGGATGAATTAAGGAGATATTCACTAAATAAGAGTTGATGTCCGCAGTAATCCTTGTTGCACTACTTGTTTTGCCATCCAAAATCGCCGTGTTCCTTGCTTTCCATAAGAACCAACAAATTACGCAAGGGAGTATTTTATGGATTGCTCCAATTGCGGAATAAGGTGTAGTAACCCACCACTAAGGATTAAGCTTATATATCCAAAATGGACGTGGATGGGGTAATCGTCAACTCCCGCCAAGTTTCGAAGAAATGCCAGATTTGGCGTAATATTTCACAATCCACAAAAAAGTGGTTCAAGAACTCTTCTTTTTTTTTCTTTTTAAAACCCAAAGAGGGTAATTGATTTATTAAGAATCAAATTCAATTTTTACAACGCCGGATGTATGGACATTTTTTAGCATCCAGTCGCACCAAGCCTTTTGCCATGTTTGGGATTGTGTGCTGGTTATACTCAAGATATGTCTCATTTTTTATGCCATCATTGGCTAGGGTGTCTGCTACTTGATTTTCTTCCCTAAATACATGTGCAAAAGAAAACTTCTTTCCTATGACAAAATGATAAATAAGTTGTAGTAGGGGATCGATACTCCAAGGCGGTGTTGCTTTGCCATTCAAAATGTTAATGCTTAAGAGTGAGTCCATCTCTACTTGAACGGATGAGAGTTGAAACTTGGCGCAGAGTTTTAATCCATCTATCAGGGCCCCATCATTTCCGCTTTAAGGTTGGACTGACTATGATAGAAGTTGGAAAATGCACCATAAAACTGACCATTATGATCTCGTATGATTTCTCCTCCAGTTGCCTTCCCCGGGTTTCCTTTAGACGCGCCGTCAACATTAAGCTTTGCCACTCCTTGAGGAGGGGGGACCAGCTCACTGCAATAAAATTCCTCGGTTTGTGGTGGGTGAAACCATGTCTTAGAACTCGAGATAGGAGGAGTTCATCTACTTGGCAGTAGCGTGTGAAAGGCTGTATCGCGGAAAGGTTTTCCAAGGCAGCACATATTTCAGTTATGATGTAGCTTGGGTGGGTCTTTTTGCCTTCATAGAGCAGCGTGTTTCGGCTTTTTCATATGGACCAGCAAATCAGGCTTGGAATGATTTTGTGAATCGTCGCCATTGTGGGTGAAGGGGTTGGATGTCACAACCAGGAATTGAGCTTTTCTATAATTGTATTTGATTGCGGGAACTCCAATTGCAACCAAGACTATGTTAAAAATTAGCCATATCCATGTGGACCAAAGACATGTTGTGAAGAGGTGATCTAGGGTTTCTTGTGATGCTTCACAGAAGTTACATCATGAGGTAAGAGCAAAGCCGTGCTGCAGGAGTATATCATGGGAGCTTTCTATTTAGCAACCTCCACATGAAAAAAGAGATTTTTGTCTGTAATCTTGTATCCCAAATCATTGTCCTTGTAAAGCTTGAAGGGAAGGTTGGTAGGGTGGATGAGATGGAAAAGGTCCTCCTGATGTAAGCTTCCATATCAGCACATCTTTTGCGTGTGCAGATGTCAATAATTTCCAGCTCGGGGCATGAAATAATCTATCTCGGTATGCTTGTGTGTATCTAGTGTCCAACACATTGAGATTCCAGCCCGTAGTACTCCAAACTTGCGCAATTGTGATGTCTTGGTCAAAAACTTGTTCCATGTCTTGAGCTAAAGGGCCATATTCAGTCCAAGAGTCATACCAAAAAGAGGAGTTTCCACATCGCAGGAGCACCATAAGGTTAGGTTCAGCCTCCTCTCGAACCTTTAACATTCTTTTCCATGTTGAGGAGGCTGTCTGCGTTTCTTTTATTGTGCACGGGTGCATTGAACCGCGCATGTATCTTGCTTGAAGAAAGCTGCGCCATAGTGAATTGCCTTGATAAAATTTCCACCAAAGCTTGAGGCTAAAACCATGTGCTATGTCTTTGAGAGAAGGAATTCCTAGACCATTTGATAACGTTGGTTTACAAACCTCTTTTCAAGCTGCCCAATGTCGTCTCTATCCTAGGGTGGATTCTCTCCCGAAAAAGTTTGCAAGTTGCCTATTCACCTCTTGGATTACAGCTTTTGGTGGTTGGAGGACTCCCAAAAGATAGATAGGAATGCTGGTGAGGACATGCTTAATGAGGATTAGTTTTCTCCCTGGAGAGAGAAGCTTGGAGTGCCAACCACTAATCTGAGCTACAATTTTTTCAATCATCGGCTGAAAGAGTGCTCTTCTTTTCTTTACTTTTTGGTGATGGGACAGCCTAGGTACGTGAATGGGAAAGATTTCTTAGCAAAGCCCGTCTTATGTTGGATCATGCGTATTCGAGCTAAAGGTGTTCACCTGTTGGGCAGTGAAAGGAACTTTTAGCTTTGTTCACCTGTTGGGCAGTGAAAGATGCGAATTTATCCAGGAATAACACTAAATTGTTCACTGATTGTGCATTTCCCCTTGTGAAGATGACTTCATCATCTGCAAAAGCAAGATGGGAGATTAGTAGACAATGATTGGAGAGACCAAATTCCATTATTCTACCTTGCCGAACCAGGTTGTTTAGGTTCCTGGAGATAGCTTCCATCATAATGATGAAAAGCATAGGTGAAAGGGGATCTCCTTGCCGAATCCCTCTTGAGGATTGAAAGAAGCCTTTTGGGATTCCATTAATAAGCACGGAGAACCAGCAATGTTCAATGGCATTTTGTATGAGTGAAATCCAGGTGTCATTGAACCCCATCTTACGCATTATGGAGTATAGATCGTCTGGTCCAAGAAAGCCGATCAAAAGCTTTTGAGAGGTCCAACTTGATAATGAGGTTTCCTCCTCGTGTTTTTCTATCCATGTAATCCACCATTTCTTTTGCAAGAAGAATATTGTCCGTAATATCTCGCCATTTCACGTAAGCCACTTGCTCCTTCGAAATAATTTTAGGCAATATGGAAGCTAGTCGGTTAGTCAACAGCTTTGTGCATATTTTGTTGAAAAATGTGCAAAGGGTAATTGGCCAAAATTCATTAAAAGTTGCTATGTTGACAACCTTTGGGATCAATCCAATTAGTGTACTGGTGAAAGTCCTTGGGAGTTGAGTGCCTTTAACAAAATCTTTTACGGCATTGTGTAGGTCTTTATGAATGATGTTCCAACAACATGTGAAGAAGGTTCCATTGTAGCCATCTATCCCTGTTGCCCCTTCTGGATTTAAAGCGAATGTGGCTTGCTTAACTTCATCTAGAGTAGGTTCGGCCAATAAGATGCTGTTACCATCTCATGTCAAATCATTTGAGGGATGTTGGCTAGTAGAGATTGATCCACGGTAAAATCATTTTCATCCTCCGCAACATCATTGTCACGCTTCAAGAGGGTTTGAATGAAGTTGATCCCTTTCGATTCTATATCCACAATATTGTCTGTCCAAGCACCATTGACCTTAATTTTAGAGATGTGCAACCTTTGCCGTTTAGCCTTGAGTGAAGAGTGGAAGAAGTGAGTGTTCTGGTCCCTTTCTTTTAGCCACTTGAGGCCAGGCTTTTGCCTCCAATATGCCTCTTCCTTTGCTAAGCACTTTGTATAGAGGGCTTGGGCATGGGATAGAGCAATTTGGGTGCTTTGGTTTGGATGATTCAAGAAATTTTCCTCGCATTCTTTCACCTTTGAGTCTGCTTCTTTGACCCGGCTAAAGACATTTCCAAAGATTGTATGATTCCAATTACACAATTCCGCTTTGAGTCGCCTTAGCTTTGCAGCTAGGATAAACAAAGGAGAGCCATCCATGCCAACACATGGAAGATTCCAATTTACATCTACTAATTGCAATTTAGTCCACATGTTTAAGAAGCGAAATTGTTTAGGACTCGAGAAGCTCATTGAGGAAGAGCTGAGAGAAAGCGGGGAGTGGTCAGAACAAGTTTTGGACAAATGTTCCACTGCAATGTTATGGAAAGTTGACAAGAAAGCATTATTACAAAACATATCTATCAAGCCTTTTCCAAATAGTGTGACCAAGATGATTTCCCCGCCAAGTGAATTTGTAGCCTTGGAAAGCTAAATCCGTCAATCCACAGTCTCGCAGGCAATCATTAAACTCGTGTATTGTGTCCAAGTCTAGTGTTGAAACCCCTTTGTATTCATCTGACGAGGCAATGACATTAAAGTTACCTCCCACAATCCGTGGGACGGTGGATTGGTAAAGGTCTCTAAGCTCACTCCTCTCATTGGTGAAAGTCACCTCCTCTCATGCTTGGTATATTTGGCGTAAATGAAGGAGGCCATGCATGGTTTTTGAACATTTTTTGGTGAAATGGAAATATGAAGAAGCTGGTCTGAGCTGTGGATAACTGAAGCATCATGTGCAGCACTCCAAAAAAGCCATATTTGGCAGTTGGTGTTGGTTGTACAGAATTGAAATCCTAATTTTTGAGCAATTGCGTCAATCCGAGCCTTTTCTACCATAGTTACATCAAGGCTAAGACTTTTATTTTGTGGGATTTAACTAAAAGTTTGAGTCTTCTGAGTGAAGGTTTATTACTGACTCCTCAGATGTTCAATATGAGGACTGAATCCATGTCAATTAGAGGGGGAGGGGCGAGGTGAACCCGACTTTGAAGAGAGCCTGGTGGCAACTTTACGTGGCATGTTGAATGTTTTCCTACGATGAGCTTTACGTGTAGGAGTGGGCAGTCCTTTTGCATGAGGTTCAGTTAGCTTACTTATACTCGCAGGGGGTGCTTGAGCAATGAGGAGATCATTATCTAAAAGGTAACCAGGCAGCTCTTCCATGATTCTCGCATGTGTAACTTGGATAAGATCATCCTTAGCTGCTGGTTTTGAAATTTGAGCATTCGAAAAAAATGGGGGGTTTGTTTGTAGTTGGATGTTTGACTCACTCTCCACATTTGAATCCTTATCCAAGGTTGTTTTTCCAATCCCTTGAATGGTGGAATTTGAAATTTGAATTTCCTCCAGATTTGAATCCTTATCCAAGGTTGTTTTTTCAATCCCTTGAATGGTGGAATTTGAAATTTGAATTTCCAGCAGTTGTGATCACAGAATTTCAGCGGCTGGTTGTTCCGCCACTACTGATGGTTCTCTGTTTTCTGGTGGCTGATTTGAAGCTGCATTTTTAGTTCGTTGATGGCTGTCATCATGTTTGCTGGGGGATTTTCCTTCACGTTGGACATGCAAATGAGCCCCTTCTTCTTCTAGTGGTCCGTCGGGCAATGGGGGTGAGATTTGTTTTGTTCCAGATGGGCCAACTTCATTGCGTTTAATTGGTGTCCAGTGGGTTTGAGCTAGTTTTTTTCTGAATGCTTCGTATATTAGTATTCTCAAGGCTTGGGGTTTGCATAGCTGCACTCGGGTCTATTTTCTTGCATGTGTTGGTGGTGTGACCAATTTTCTTGCAATTTGTGCAGTAACTTGGCAGCTCTTCATAGCTAATTTTTTGCCAAATACCTTCTTTTCCAAACCCTAACCATACCCTAGAAGGGAGTTCAGATAGAAGATCTACTTCCACACATACCTTTGCAACACTTGGCCTGGTGAAGTTTTCGGTTGCTAGATCTAGCTTGAGAGGCGTTCCTACTGCTTGAGCGAGGCTAAACACCGCATGTTTGTTGAAGAAGACTGCTGGAAGTCCTTCAAACGTAATCCAAATGGGGACTATAGATGGCTCTTCGGTTGGGGTGAAGAGTGGATGCCACTTGAGAACTCTCATGTAACAACCACTAATGAACCAAGTGTTCTTTAGCCAACAACGGAGATAATCTTCCTCCAATGAAAATCTGATGATGATATGCTTGTAGTCTAGGAAACCAATTGTGAACTTGACTAAGATGACCTTTAAAGCCTATGGTGAGAAAACTCTTGCGAAGTAGTTCCATATTTGGCTTTCCCCGAAAAAATTTCCAACCAACGTGTACCTAAAAGGGGCAGCAAGTTGTTGGATTTCTTCATGGGAGAAGAATATGGCTGGCTCTCCTTTGTGTGATTGGAGGGCCTTCAAGGGTTTGTCGGGAGTTTGTGGTTGGATTCCTTGATTTTGACTGCCCGTGAGCACTTGTCCAAACGTCTTAGGTTGCCCTTCAATGGTTGAAGGGCAGCTTGATCGGCCATGGCCGAGAAAGCAAGTAGTAATAGAAGTAGGTTCTTTGTGTTTTAGAGTGAGAAAATGTAGAGAGAATGAGGAGAGAAATCTAGCTGGTAATTATTTGATGTATAAAGCACATTGGTTCAAGAACTCTTCATGACAACAAAACCAGCACTTGGAGGGCAACGAAAAACCAATTTTCCACAAGGTATCATCTAATCATCTAAAGCCAGCCGCTTGTTAAGCAATTTCATTGCATAGGAAAATGGAGACCTTCAACTAGAGTCTCACGTCCCAAATCATTTACCGAGAGAGAATCCGCACCTTGGGGGGGGGTAAGTGGATAAGAGTGAGAAGGAAACTTTGGGTGTGAGATCCAAATGATGAGGTCCGGTTCATCGTCAACAAGAGCGATCTTGCACTAAGAATTGCTGCAATGTTTTGTTTCTCCTCATTGGAGTATCTCGCACCCAATAGGGAAAGGTTCCAGCCATTGGGAACCCCAACATGCAAAACTTTGAGTTGTTCATCATATACTTGTTCCACCATTGGGAGAGAGGCCCATGTTCGGTCCAAGGGTCGAACCAAAAGGAACAATCCGCCTTCCGTGAGAGAAATAACAGCCACTTTTCTGCGTCGCCACGAGCTTGTAACATCCTTTTCCAAGTAAATGAATCACCTGGTGATGGCGAGACTAAGGTGAGATGCTGGTTCTTAAGGTAACGACTTTGAAGAAAATAGCACCACAAAGAGTTTCCTTCTCCGGGACTCCCACCAAAGTTTGATACCAAAGCCTCGAACCACCTCCTCAAGTGAAGAAACCCTTAGGCCATTTGAGTATGTTGGCTGGCAAACTGTAGCCCATGAAATCCAATGTCACTTTAACATCCCATCCGAGCAACCCCAAAAGAAATTGGTAAATTGTTGTTCCAACTCTTTAATTACTGATTTTGGAGGTAAAAGAACTGACAATAAGTAGATTGGGATGCTACTAAGATGCTTAATGAGTATTAGTCCTTCTCCTGGCAATAGGAACCGCGTCTGCCAACCATGAATTCAGGCAACCACTTTTTCTATCAATGGTGGAAAATATTACGTCTTCTTTTAGCCTTTTGGATGGGACAGCCCAAGTAAGTAAGTAAAAGGAAAGGATTTGTGAACAAAATCCATCTTAGCTCGGATCAACCAAACTGAAGCTGGAGCTGCCTTTTTGGATAGATAGAAGAAGCACTTGGACTTAGTAAAGAGCTGCCCGGAAGAGAGCTCAAACCAAGAGCTGATTAGAATGAAGATCATGAGACATCCGATAGACTTGATATCTCCCTTTGTGAAAATGACAACATCTTCTACAAAAGCCAAGTGGGAGATGATAGGGCACTTCTTTGGGAGAGAGTAGTGTGATATTTGGTCTATTCAAAATTGATCCTTCAATCCTAGAGAGAATGTTTCAAGCATTAAGATAAATAGCAGAGGTGAGAGGGGGTCTCCCTGGCAAACACCTTGGGAAGATTTGAGAAAGCCTTTGGGTGCACCATTTATGAATATAGAAAACCAACAATCCTCCACAATATGCTGCATAAGGGACATCCAATGGTCAGCAAACCCAAACTTTCGTAGAACTGTGTAGAGGACAGCCCAAGAAAGCCTATCAAATGCCTTGGCAAGATCAAGTTAAATGATCATGTTCCCTCTCCTTGTTTTCTGATCTATAGAATCGACTAGCTCTTGGACAAGGAGGATGTTATCCACAATGTCTCTTCCTTGGACGTAGGAAGGTTGTTCATCATCTTATGTGGAAGTGAGTGAAATGAGCTTAGGCAGAATGGAGGAGAGGTGATTGGCCAAGATTTTGGTGCAAATTTTGTTAAAAAAAGTGCACAAACTAATGGGCCAAAAATCACTGAAGGAGTTGGGATAGGCTACTTATGGAATTAACGCAACAAGGGTGCTTGTGAACATCCGTGGAAACTTTGCACCTTTGAGAAAATTGCAAACTACAAGGAAAAGGTCATGGTGAATAATATCCCAGCAAGTGGTAAAGAATGTCCCGTTGTAGCCATCTATGCCTGCTGCACTGTTAGGGTTGAGGGAGAACACTGCCTCCTTCAATTCCTTTGTTGAGAGCTCGGACAATAAGTACTGATTTTTCGCAACCGAGACTTTTCCCTTATGGTGGTCGAGCAATGATAGGTCTAAGGCAGTGGAATTATTTGTAGTCAAGAGCTCCTTAAAGAAGTTTATACCAGCATCTTCAATGAGCTGCATATTTTTAGTTCAATTCCTATCAACTTTGAAGGGTAGAGTACTTTTGTAGTTTTTAGAGAGAAAAAATTTGGAGTTGTGGTCTCTCTCTTTCAGCCACTTCATCCATGCTTTTTGCTGCCAAAAGGTCTCCTCTTTCGCAAGACACCGCATGTGAATAGCTTGCGCGTGAACCAAAGCAATTTGGTTACTTTGGCTATGATTTAGTAAGAGGGCTTCTTCCTTACTCTTGACTTCTTGTTTAGCCTCATGTACCTTAGTGAAGACATTGCCGAACACTGTGTGACTCCAATTCCTAAGTTCGGCTTTGAGTCTTTTCAGTTTGGAGGCAAGAACGGAAATGGGAGAACCAATGCATTGCAAATGTTAGTTGTTACCCACCATATGCAAAAAATCCTTGCGTTTAATCCACATGTTAAGGAATTTAAATGGTTTTGGACCTGGTTTTATTGCTGAAGAAGCTGTGAGAGCAAGTGGGGAGTGATCCGAGCACGTTTTGAGAAGGTGATCAACACTAATATGTTGGAAAGCTGCCATAAATTCGGCATTACAGACAAATCTATCCAGGATGCCGCTTCCAAACCACTATTCCAAACCTATTCCCACGGCAAGTGAATTTGCAGCCTTGGAAGGGTAAATCCATCAAGCCACGTTCGTGAAGGCAATCATTGAATTCACCCATAGCATCGTGGAGCAAAGAGCAAGAACCTTGGTATTCATCGGAGCTTGAGATAACGTCGAAGTCACCACCAACTAGCCACGGAGTTCGGGGTTTTACAGCGTGGAGGTCGGCCCAGAGAGCTCTTCTTTCCAATTTTGTGCATTTTACGTATACATAGGAAGCTGCCAAGGCAATGTTTTGAGGAGAAGAGGAGATAGAAACATGTAGAAGCTGGTCTGAACTAAAAATAGGAGATAAGCCTAGCTCATTATTCCAAAAAACCCAAATTTTGCCGTTAGAGTTACATTCACAGGAATCGAAACTTAGCTTATGGCCAAAGAAAGAAATTCTAGCTTTGTCCACCATGGGCTCCATTAAAGCAAGAATTTTTATTCGGTGTTGTTTGATAAGTGATGAATTCAACCAACGCAATGATGGTTTATTTTCTATCCCCCATATATTCCATATTAAGATGCTATCCATTTAATAGTAGGAGAGAAGGGCGAACTGGTAATTGTTCTAGCCAACCGAGTGCGCATTGGCCTTGGCATGGAGTAAATTCTTTTACATCTTTTCTTTTTGGATAAAGACTTACCGACCGGCTGTGTAGTGGGAAGGGATGGCTAGATAACCTCATTCGTTGCATGGTTGGCATGGGGAGTCATTGTTCGAAAAGTAACATGGTAACTCTTCCATAATTTTACCATGAGAGATGATGAGTCATCCAGTGAGGGATTATTTGGGATTCGAATGTGGGGGTGTATTGGCTGATCTCCAGCTGCCTTTAGGACAACCGAATCTGTTTGTAGTTCCTCCAAATCCTGTGTGGCCCCTCCATCCAAGGGGTTCAAAATTTGAGCTTCCAACATTTGGTCATGTGGGTTAGATTCTATCTCCTGATTTGAATTACTAACCTTATCCAGGGTGTTGGCATGATCCCATGATTGTTGGAATTTGAATTTTGAACCGCAGGTTGTTGGGGTAATCCCTCCTCCGTTGCTGATTGCTTTTCCACGATTGGTGCTGGCGCCACTGATAGTGACTGTTTTTGGGCTGAGTTTCCATACCTATGTGTGTGCCATCTGCACCGTGTGATTCTCTTGGTAGTGTGATTGCTGTGTTTGCAGCTGGTGGGACAACATCATGGCCAATCACATTCATCTCATTTTCAACAAGAGAAATAGGTAGTGCTTGCTTCGTTCCCGATGGACCTGCTTCATGATGCTTCACAGGCGTCCAACGCGTTTGGGTTAACTTCTTTGCTGGATTCTTAATCTGTTAGCCTGGTACCATAGGTTGTTTTGCCAAACGCTGTTCACCCATACTACATGATTCAATAGCATGACCAATTTTCTTGCATTTCGTACAGTAAGATGGTACATCTTCATAGCTGATTTTTTGTCAAATACCTTCCTTTCCAACCCCTAACCACACCCTAGCACACAAGGGAGTTCGGATAGGAGATCAACCTCAACACACACTTTACAACACTTGGCGGGGTAAATTGTTCTGTTTCTAAGTCCAATTTGAGGGGAGTCCCAGCAGCTTGGGCAAGACTGAACACAGCGTGCTTATTAAACAAAATTACTGGGAGTCCCTCAAAAGTGATCCATATAGGGACTATGGATGGTTCCTCTTCCGTGGTAAAGAGTGGGTGCCACTTAGTACTCGCATGCAATGACCATTGATGAACCAAGTATTCTTCAGCCAGCAACGAAGATAGTCCTCCTCCAAAGAAAATCGGATAATGACGTGCTTTTTTTTTTTTTTTAAACCCAAGACGGGTAATTAATTTATTAAGAACCAAATTCAATTTTACAACGCCGGATGTAGGGACATTTTTGAGCATCCAGCCGCACCAAGCCTTTTACCATGTTTGGGATTGTGTGCTAGTTATACTCAAGATATGTCTCATTTTTTATACCCTCATTGGCTAGGTGTGTGTATAAGAGACTCTTCTGGTAAAAACATGTACAAAAGAAAAATTCTTTCCGATGACAAGATGATAAATAAGTTGCACTCCGGCGATCAATACTCAATTCATGATGGTGGCGGCGCCAAAAGTATCTGTCTCTTAAAAACAGGCTAGATGTGTATCTGAGACAGATCAAGGATGGCTTGGCGCAGAGTTGAATCCATCTATCAGGGCCATCATTTCCGCTTTAAGGTTGGACTGATTGTGATAGAAGTTGGAAAATGCACCGTAAAACTGACCATTATGATCTCGAATGATTCCTCCTCCATTAATTCCCCGGGTTTCCTTTAGATTCTTATAAAAGTAAATGTCTCTTATACAGATCTTGAGGTCTTATAAGAGACAGCACACTGCAATAAGATTCCTCGGTTTGTGGTGGATGAAACCATGTCTTAAAACTCGAGATAGGAGGAGTTCATCCACTTGGCAGTAGCGTGTGAAAGGTTGAATTGTGGAAAGGTTTTCCAAGGCAGCACATATTTCAGTTATGGATATGTAGCTTGGGTGGGTCTTTTTGCCTTCATAGAGCAGCGTGTTTTGGATTTCCATAAGGACCAGCAAATCAGGCTTGGAATGATTTTGTGAATCGCCGCCATTGTGCGCGATGGGGTTGGATGCCACCATCATGAATTGAGCTTTTCTACGATTGTATTTTATTAAGGTTGGACTGATTGTGATAGAAGTTGGAAAATGCACCGTAAAACTGACCATTATGATCTCGGATGATTCCTCCTCCAGCCGCATTCCCCGGGTTTCCTTTAGACGCGCCGTCAACACTAAGCTTTGCCACTCCTTGAGGAATGGGAGACCAGCACACTGCAATAAGATTCCTCTGTTTGTGGTGGATGAAACCATGTCTTAAAACTCGAGATAGGAGGAGTTCATCCACTTGGCAGTAGCGTGTGAAAGGTTGAATTGTGGAAAGGTTTTCCACGGTAGCACATATTTCAGTTATGATGTAGCTTTGGTGGGTCTTTTTGCCTTCATAGAGCAGCGTAGTTTCGGCCTTTCCAAATCCACCACAAACACTTGGCGGGGTAAATTGTTTTGTTTCTAAGTCCAATTTGAGGGGAGTCCCAGCAGCTTGGGCAAGACTGAACACAGCGTGCTTATTAAACAAAATTACTGGGAGTCCCTCAAAAGTGATCCATATAGGGACTATGGATGGTTCCTCTTCCGTGGTAAAGAGTGGGTGCCACTCGAGTACTCGCATGCAATGACCATTGATGAACCAAGTATTCTTCAGCCAGCAACGAAGATAGTCCTCCTCCAAAGAAAATCGGATAATGACGTGCTTTTTTTTTTTTTTTAAACCCAAGACGGGTAATTAATTTATTAAGAACCAAATTCAATTTTACAACGCCGGATGTAGGGACATTTTTGAGCATCCAGCCGCACCAAGCCTTTTACCATGTTTGGGATTGTGTGCTAGTTATACTCAAGATATGTCTCATTTTTTATACCCTCATTGGCTAGGGTGTCTGCTACTTGGTTTGCTTCTCTAAAAACATCTGCGGCGTTGTAAGTACAAAAGAAAAATTCTTTCCGATGACAAGATGATAAATAAGTTGCACTAGGGGATCAATACTCCACTGCGGTGTTGCTTTGCCATTCAAAATGTTAATGATTAAGAGTGAGTCCATCTCTACTTGAACTGATGAGAGTTGAAGCTTGGCGCAGAGTTTTAATCCATCTATCAGGGCCATCATTTCCGCTTTAAGGTTGGACTGATTGTGATAGAAGTTGGAAAATGCACCGTAAAACTGACCATTATGATCTCGAATGATTCCTCCTCCAGCCGCATTCCCCGGGTTTCCTTTAGACGCGCCGTCAACATTAAGCTTTGCCACTCCTTGAGGAGGAGGAGACCAGCACACTGCAATAAGATTCCTCGGTTTGTGGTGGATGAAACCATGTCTTAAAACTCGAGATAGGAGGAGTTCATCCACTTGGCAGTAGCGTGTGAAAGGTTGAATTGTGGAAAGGTTTTCCAAGGCAGCACATATTTCAGTTATGATGTAGCTTGGGTCGTGGGTCTTTTTGCCTTCATAGAGCAGCGTGTTTTGGCCTTTCCATAAGGACCAGCAAATCAGGCTTGGAATGATTTTGTGAATCGCCGCCATTGTGCGCGATGGGGTTGGATGCCACCATCATGAATTGAGCTTTTCTACGATTGTATTTTATTAAGGTTGGACTGATTGTGATAGAAGTTGGAAAATGCACCGTAAAACTGACCATTATGATCTCGGATGATTCCTCCTCCAGCCGCATTCCCCGGGTTTCCTTTAGACGCGCCGTCAACACTAAGCTTTGCCACTCCTTGAGGAATGGGAGACCAGCACACTGCAATAAGATTCCTCTGTTTGTGGTGGATGAAACCATGTCTTAAAACTCGAGATAGGAGGAGTTCATCCACTTGGCAGTAGCGTGTGAAAGGTTGAATTGTGGAAAGGTTTTCCACGGTAGCACATATTTCAGTTATGATGTAGCTTTGGTGGGTCTTTTTGCCTTGGATTTAGAAAAAAAACACGTTTCGCTCTATGACTTCTACCACAAACACTTGGCGGGGTAAATTGTTCTGTTTCTAAGTCCAATTTGAGGGGAGTCCCAGCAGCTTGGGCAAGACTGAACACAGCGTGCTTATTGCCCAAAATTACTGGGAGTCCCTCAAAAGTGATCCATATAGGGACTATGGATGGTTCCTCTTCCGTGGTAAAGAGTGGGTGCCACTCGAGTACTCGCATGCAATGACCATTGATGAACCAAGTATTCTTCAGCCAGCAACGAAGATAGTCCTCCTCCAAAGAAAATCGGATAATGACGTGCTTTTTTTTTTTTTTTAAACCCAAGACGGGTAATTAATTTATTAAGAACCAAATTCAATTTTACAACGCCGGATGTAGGGACATTTTTGAGCATCCAGCCGCACCAAGCCTTTTACCATGTTTGGGATTGTGTGCTAGTTATACTCAAGATATGTCTCATTTTTTATACCCTCATTGGCTAGGGTGTCTGCTACTTGGTTTGCTTCTCTAAAAACATGTACAAAAGAAAAATTCTTTCCGATGACAAGATGATAAATAAGTTGCACTAGGGGATCAATACTCCACTGCGGTGTTGCTTTGCCATTCAAAATGTTAATGATTAAGAGTGAGTCCATCTCTACTTGAACTGATGAGAGTTGAAGCTTGGCGCAGAGTTTTAATCCATCTATCAGGGCCATCATTTCCGCTTTAAGGTTGGACTGATTGTGATAGAAGTTGGAAAATGCACCTTAAAACTGATCATTATGATGTATAAGAGACAGGCTTCTCCTCCAAGAATGCATTCCCCGGGTTTCTATCATAATCAGTCCAACCTTAAAGTGGAAATGATGGCCCGTGTTTTGGCCTTTCCAGGAGGACCATCATTCGAGCATCTAATGTGTATAAGAGACAGGTGTTCAGTCCAAGCCCTGTCTCTTATACACATCTCATGAATTGAACTTTTCTACGAGACTAATTTATGCAAGGTTGGACTGATTGTGATAGAAGTTGGAAAATGCACCGAAACACGCTGCTCTATGAAGGCGGATGATTCCTCCTCCACCGCATTCCCCGGGTTTCCTTTAGACGCGCCGTCAACACTAAGCTTTGCCACTCCTTGAGGAATGGGAGACCAGCACACTGC
The DNA here is from genome assembly GCA_025175665.1 of Cinchona pubescens. Classification (NCBI taxonomy): domain Eukaryota; kingdom Viridiplantae; phylum Streptophyta; class Magnoliopsida; order Gentianales; family Rubiaceae; genus Cinchona; species Cinchona pubescens. Next base: position 1,242,296 of record JANKKI010000039.1, on the reverse strand, counting down.
AATAAGATTCCTCTGTTTGTGGTGGATGAAACCATGTCTTAAAACTCGAGATAGGAGGAGTTCATCCACTTGGCAGTAGCGTGTGAAAGGTTGAATTGTGGAAAGGTTTTCCACGGTAGCACATATTTCAGTTATGATGTAGCTTTGGTGGGTCTTTTTGCCTTCATAGAGCAGCGTGTTTCGGCCTTTCCAAATCCACCACAAACACTTGGCGGGGTTTTCTGTAAATTGTTCTGTTTCTAAGTCCAATTTGAGGGGAGTCCCAGCAGCTTGGGCAAGACTGAACACAGCGTGCTTATTAAACAAAATTACTGGGAGTCCCTCAAAAGTGATCCATATAGGGACTATGGATGGTTCCTCTTCCGTGGTAAAGAGTGGGTGCCACTCGAGTACTCGCATGCAATGACCATTGATGAACCAAGTATTCTTCAGCCAGCAACGAAGATAGTCCTCCTCCAAAGAAAATCGGATAATGACGTGCTTTTTTTTTTTTTTTAAACCCAAGACGGGTAATTAATTTATTAAGAACCAAATTCAATTTTACAACGCCGGATGTAGGGAAATTTTGAGCTACCGCACTTTTTTTTGACGGATGCAAATAAATCAGTTATATTGTTTCCATGGAAGCAGACCAAGTAGATACAGTTCATCTGCCTCTATCATCTGCTACACGCTGTCTTTTAAACACATGGTAGAAAAGAAGAATTCTTTCCGATGACAAGATGATAACTTAAGTTGTGCACTAGGGGATCAATAAGTCCCTGCGGTGTTGCTTTGCCATTCAAAATGTTAATGATTAAGAGTGAGTCCATCTCTACTTGGATGAGAGTTGAAGCTTGGCGCAGAGTTTTAATCCATCTATCAGGGCCATCATTTCCGCTTTAAGGTTGGACTGATTGTGATAGAAGTTGGAAAATGCACCGTAAAACTGACCATTATGATCTCGAATGATTCCTCCTCCAGCCGCATTCCCCGGGTTTCCTTTAGACGCGCCGTCAACATTAAGCTTTGCCACTCCTTGAGGAGGAGGAGACCAGCACACTGCAATAAGATTCCTCGGTTTGTGGTGGATGAAACCATGTCTTAAAACTCGAGATAGGAGGAGTTCATCCACTTGGCAGTAGCGTGTGAAAGGTTGAATTGTGGAAAGGTTTTCCAAGGCAGCACATATTTCAGTTATGATGTAGCTTGGGTGGGTCTTTTTGCCTTCATAGAGCAGCGTGTTTTGGCCTTTCCATAAGGACCAGCAAATCAGGCTTGGAATGATTTTGTGAATCGCCGCCATTGTGCGCGATGGGGTTGGATGCCACCATCATGAATTGAGCTTTTCTACGATTGTATTTTATTAAGGTTGGACTGATTGTGATAGAAGTTGGAAAATGCACCGTAAAACTGACCATTATGATCTCGGATGATTCCTCCTCCAGCCGCATTCTATCGTTTCCTTTAGACGCGGCGTCAACACTAATCTTTGCCACTCCTATGAGGAATGGGAGACCAGCACACTGCAATAAGATTCCTCTGTTTGTGGTGGATGAAACCATGTCTTAAAACTCGAGATAGGAGGAGTTCATCCACTTGGCAGTAGCGTGTGAAAGGTTGAATTGTGGAAAGGTTTTCCACGGTAGCACATATTTCAGTTATGATGTAGCTTTGGTGGGTCTTTTTGCCTTCATAGAGCAGCGTGTTTCGGCCTTTCCAAATGGACCAGCAAATCAAGCTTGGAATGATTTTGTGAATCGCCGCCTTATTGTGCGTGATGGGGTTGGATGCCACCACCAAGAATTGAGCTTTTCTACGATTGTATTTGATTGCGGGAACTCCAGTTCCAACCAAGACTCAAAAAAGTGCCATATCCGTGAGGACCAAAGACATGTTGTGAAGAGGTGATTCAGGGTTTCTTGTGATGATTCGTAGAAGCTACATCATGAGGTAAGAGCAAAGCCGTGCTGCAGGAGTATATCATCAATTGGGAGCTTTCTATTTAGCAACCTCCACATGAAAAAAGAGATTTTTGTCTGTAACCTTGCATCCCAAATCATTGTCCTTGTAAAGCTTGTAGGAAAGATTGGTAGGGTGGATGAGATGGAAAAGGTTCCTCTTGATGTAAGCTTCCATATCAGCACATCTTTTGCTTGTGAAGTGGTCAACGATTTCCCCGAGATGGCGTGAAATATTCTATCCCGGTCTGCTTGTGTGTATCTAGTGTCCAACGCATTGAGATTCCAGCCCGTAGTAGTCCAAACTTGCGAGAAAATCGATGTGTAATTGTGATGTCTTGGTCAAAAACTTGTTCCATGTCTTGAGCTAGAGGGCCACATTCTGTCCATGAGTCATACCAAAAAGAGGAGTTTCCACTTCGGAGGAGCACCACAAGGTTAAGTGGATAATGACGTGCTTATAATCAAGATATCCTATTGTGAACTGACCTTTAAATCCCATTGTGTGGAAAGTTTTCCAAAGTGTCTCCACATTGGTTTCCCCCTCAGGAAATTCCCCACCATTGTAAATCGGAATGGTGGAGCAAGTTGTTGAATTTCGTCCTTAGAAAAGAAAATAGTTGGTTCTCCTTTATGAGATTGAAGGGCCTTTAGGGGTGCAACGAATTTTGGTGTGGGAATGTCTAAAATTTGACCATCCAAGAGTACTTGTGCAAAGGTTTTTGGTTGCCCTTCAACCATCGGCCATGGTAGAGAAAGCAAGGAGTAATAGGAGTATGTAGGGTTCTCGGTTTTTGGAGTGAGAAAATGTAGAGAAAAGGAAGAGAAAAAAGTGTACACAAAATATGCATGAAGGGACTAATTTATTATTTCATGCAGTGTATATTTCGCATCATTTCTCAGTGCTTTTTCGAATACGATTAGGTCATCTTTTATTTCAAAATCATTTAGAACTTATTATTTTTCTTAATGTACTTTAATTAGACCTCATTTCTTATTTCTTAATCTAACACGACTTGATCTCCATTATTAGTTTTTTTTTTTTTTTAAACCCAACACGGGTAATTAATTTATTAAGAACCAAATTCAATTTTTACAACGCCGGATGTAGGGACATTTTTGAGCATCCAGCCGCACCAAGCCTTTTACCGTGTTTGGGATTGTGTGTTGGTTATACTCAAGATATGTCTCATTTTTTATACCCTCATTAGCTAGGGTGTCTGCTACTTGGTTTGCTTCCCTAAAAACATGTACAAAAGAAAAAATTCTTTCCTATGACAAGAGGATAAATAAGTTGCACTATGGGATCAATACTCCAAGGCGGTGTTGCTTTGCCATTCAAAGATGTAGCAATGTTAATGATTAAGAGTGAGTCCATCTCTACTTGAACTGATGAGAGTTGAAACTTGGCGCAGAGTTTTAATCCATCTATCAGGGCCATCATTTCCACTTTAAGGTTGGACTGATTATGATAGAAGTTGGAAAATGCACCATAAAACTGACCGTTATGATCTCGGATGATTCCTCCTCCAGCCGCATTCCCTGGGTTTCCTTTAGAAGCGCCGTCAACATTAAGCTTTGCCACTCCTTGAGGAGGGGGAGACCAATTCACTGCAATAAGATTCCTCGGTTTGTGGTGGATGAAACCATGTCTTAAAACTCGAGATAGAAGGAGTTCATCCACTTGGCAGTAGCGTGTGAAAGGTTGAATTGTGAAAAGGTTTTCCAAGGCAGCACATATTTCAGTTATGATGTAGCTTGGGTGGCTCTTTTTGTCTTCATAGAGCAGCGTGTTTCGGCCTTTCCATATGGACCAGCAAATCAGGCTTTGAATGATTTTGTGAATCGTCGCCATTAGTGGGTGAAGGGGTTGGATTCCATTATTAGTTTTAGTCTTGTACGATTAGTCCCTTTCTTAGTTCTCAATATCGTATAATTACAACTTCTCCAGTGTTGTTAAGCACGTATAATTGGCCTCATTTCTCGGTTCCTTCTTGAATACAATTAGATTAGACAATTACAACTTCTCCAGTGTTGTTAAGCACGTATAATTGGCCTCATTTGTCGGTTCTTTCTTGCATACCATTAGATTATCTTTTACTTCTCAATCTTTTATGAATAGTTCTCGCTAATGGTTCTTTGTCTAGTCTAATCAAATCGTTGTTTACGTTCTTATCATGAGTTACACGATCTCATTATCCTTTCTAAATGTACATTTATAAGAACTCCTTTCCTATTTCTTAATCTAATATGACTCAATCAACTTTAGTATTTCTTAATCTTGTATGATTCTCTTTTATTGGGTCATAATATGGTACGTTTAAGCAAGTATAATTAATAGGCCTCATTTCTAGTTCTTTTTTGAATATGATTACATCATCTTTTTGTTATAAATATTTTATGAATTAGACCCGTTCCAGGTTCTTTTTAAATCTAATACGACCAGATCTCTTTTTTTTTTAGCAAACACCAAAACAGGTGAAATTTATTAATAAAATTCGAGATTTACAATGTTGGATATATGGATAGCCTTTGCAGTCCAAGATTACCATTCCTTTTATATGAGAAGGAATGGTGGTTTGGTCATATTCTCCTTTATTAGTTCCTAATATTGTTTGATTTTATCTCCTTTGCTCATAATGTAGTACGATTTGTTCACTTTTTAAGTTCTCATTATCCTATGATTACACCTCCTCCTTAGTTATGTGTAGTTGTCTCAGTTCTTCTTTTAAGGTGCGATTGGATCATCTATTAGTTCTAAATCTTTTATGGATAGGTCCTGCACATGGTTCTTAATTTGGTCTAACTATATCACATATTACGTGCTTATCATGTGTTACTGGATATCATTATCTTTTTTAAATACGTATGTTGGTTAGAACCCCTTTCTTGTCACTTAATCTTATACCACTCAATCTCCTTTATTAGTTCTTAATATTGTATGACGTGTTCTCCTTTTGCGGTTCATAACTTACTACAATTAGTCCACTTTCTTAGTTCTCAATATCAAATGATTACAAATTCTTCCTTAGTCACTAAGCAATTTTAATTAGCCTTATTTCTCAATTCTTTTCGAATGCTATTAGATCAACTATTAGATCTAAATCTTTAATGAATATGTCCCGCACAGGGTTCTTTTTTTTTTTTTGAGCAAACACCCAAAGTAGGTGTAGTTTATTTAGTGAATCATAATTTACAATGCCTTATGTACGGGCAGCCCTGAGCATCCAAGCGTAACAATCCACTAACTCTCTCCAAAAACTCTCCTCCTTCTCTCTAAAAACCTCTGTCTCTCTCTAGCTTTCTTCCTTGAATTTCTGTAATGGCCGAGGGTGATGCCCTCCAGCCTATTGCTGGGGGGCAATCTAAATCCATTTGCACAGGCTTTATTGGGTGGCACAACTGACGCACAACCAGAACAACCTTTGAAAAAGCTTCAATCGTACAAGGGTGAGCCGGCGGTCTACTTTTCTGAGGAAGAAAATCAAAGGCTGGCTGTTCCATTTACATACACACTGGTTGGTCACTTCCTGCAAGGCAAACCTAACATGGAATTACTCCGCAAAAGTTTCCACACTATTGGTTTCAAAGGTGATTTTACAGTAGGTTATATTGATTACAAGCATGTCATGATTCGCTTTACATTAGAGGAGGATTATCTAAGGTGCTGGCTTAAAGCCACATGGTTCTTAAATGGCACCCTCTTTTCACGCCGGAGATAGAACCATCCATTGTGCCCGTGTGGATAACCTTGGAGGGCCTCCCAGCAATCTTCTACAATAAACACTCCATTTTTAGCATCGTACAAGCAGTTGGCACGCCACTTAAGCTGGACTTGGCTACCCGCAATTTCACTCGGCTGAACACTGCTAAGGTGTATGTGTAGAAGTTGGTCTACTTGCAATTTTACCTTCGCGAGTTTGGATTGGTGTTGGTGCGAATGGAAGATGGCAAAAAATCATCTATGAAGATTTGCCAAGCTACTATACAAATTGTCACAAAATCGGTCATGCATCATTGGATTGTAGGGCCAACAACCCCCGTCCGTTAAACCAGCATCTCCAGCAGCAACCCATCCCAAAAACTGTCCCACAACTCCGGCAAATACAAAAGGCTACCAAAAAATGGATTCCACTTTCTAGCACAGACCTGGGTCCCTTGGGTACAAAGCCATCGAATTCACAATCTCCAGTAGCTGTGGAGGAGTTGATCACCTGGGTGGAACCACCACCATCACGGCTGCAAGAGACCATCCAAGCATCTCGAACAACCCCACCAGTTCAAATTTTGAATTCCTTGCAAATAGGAGCTGCCATGCCAGATTCGGTTAAGGATCCCTTGGAGATGGGAACAACCTTATCTCATTCGGTTGATAATCCTAAATCTCAGCCGTCTCCTCAACAATGCTGAGATGTGTTGACCAAGTCAATTGGGGTTGCAACAAATGTGGAGCTACCTTTGGTTCAAACTTGTAGTAAAGTAATCCAACCGGTTTGGGCAACTGTCCTAACAATCGCTCCAGGACAGCGGGCTGTAATAATTCAGCCAACATTCCCCAATTTGCAAATGCAAACCATCGTGTCCATGGATGACTCTTCCATTCCTCACGCAACAATTATGGCTGAATTACCATGCTATTTGTCGGAGAACGAATCACCCCATGCACTACATGCAGCACATGACAACCCGCAACCATCTCCTGCTCAATTGCAACCAGTGAGTCAACCTTCGTCCAAGAGGAAAAGTATACGTAAACGAATTTACAATATGCCAATGCCTATGCGTACTAGGCTGGCTAAGAAAACTTCCACTCCACCCCTACGTCCTCAATGTTAATGGATAGTGTTTTAGCATGGAATATAAGAGGAATAGGTAATAAACCTTCCATTCGTAAGTTATCAAGTTGCTAGTTACACAAAACAGAATAAAACATTCTTGCTTTAATGGAGCCTATGGTGGACAAAGCAAGGATTTCTCTTTTCGCCCACAAGATAGGGTTAATGGGAAGATTTGGGTTTTTTGGAATAAGGGGCTAGTCCTAACCCCCATTTTAGTTTCTGATCAACTTTTTCATGTTTCTTGCTCCTTGCCATCCTATCATACCACTGTGGAAATCTCTTTCATTTATGCAAAGTGTAATAAAGCAGAAAGACGAAACCTTTGGGAGGCCTTCCGGACTATCCAACCACACTCTCCATGGTTGGTTGGGGGATATTTCAATGTCATTTCCAGCTCGGATGAATATAAAGGTGGCAGCTCACTCGATGTTGAAGCCATGACTGAATTTAATGACTCTCTTCATGATTGTGGATTGATGGATATTGGCTTCCAAGGTTGCAAATATACTTGGAGGGGAAATAGGACGGGAGGCACGGTGTGGAAAAGATTGGACCGGTTGGTGTGCAACAACTGGGCTGGTAAATGATTTCCTTGCTGCCTTCCGCAACATTAACGTTGAACACCTCATCAAGACATGCTCGAATCATTCACCTCTTCTTATCAAAGTGCCAAACGACGTCACAACAGGCCCAAAGCCATTTAAATTCTTAAACATGTGGACTAAGCATAAAGATTTTTTGCAGGTAGTGGAACAAAATTGGTCTTTGCATTGTTCTGGACCGCCTCTCTTCGTTTAAAAGAAGGCGACCATAATACTACCTTCTTCCATTCTGCCCTCATGGCCAAGAAACAACGTTTGCGGATCTCAAAAATTAAAGTGGATGGTGTTTGGACTGAAGATGCACAATGTATTGAAGCTGAGGGGATTAAGTTTTTCCAACATCTCTTATCGTGTAATGAGCCGACGGGTGATAGATCACACTCTGTTAGATACTCATCCCACGCAGTCTCCAAGGTGGACAGTCAACTCTTGATAGCTGAACTCACCAGTAAGGAGTTAAAAGAGGCGGTTTTCTCCCTCAACCCGGAGGCATGGAGCAGCGGGTATTGATGGATATAATGGTTTTTTCTTCTCCTTTTGCTAGGATATTATTGACCGGGATCTCTTTCATGCTGTAGGAGCATTCTTGAATGGGACGACACTGCCACGTATGTTCACTAGTACCCTCATTACTTTAATCCCGAAAGTTACGAATCCCTCATCTTTCACTGATTTTCGACCCATTAGTCTATGTACTTTCTTCAACAAAGTATGCACAAAGATTTTGGCTACTAGGCTCTCCACTATTATGCCCAAACTTATTTTCTCCGAACAAGGTGCTTATGTCCCAGGTAGAGAAATTGCAGATAATATCCTTCTAGCCCAAGAGATGGTGGAGTTCTTATATAGGAAAACAAGAGGTGGTAATCTAATCATCAAGTTGGACCTCGCCAAAGCTTCTAATGGGTTATGTTGGTCTTTTTTGTATGAAATTCTGAGGAGGTTTGGTTTTGCTAAGAATTGGATCTCTTTAGTGAAGAATAGTCTGGAATATTGTTTGATTAGTGGTTTTCTATTCTCATTAATGGAGTGCCAAAAGGTTTCTTTAAATCTTCAAGAGGAGTTCGGCAAGGAGACCCTCGATCCCCCATTCTTTTCTTAATTATGATGCAGTCTTTTTCCCGTGGTTTGAGTGATCAATTTCGCATTGGGAAAATTTCTGAGTTCGCTCTTCCGAGATCATGCCCAACCATCTCTCATTTGGCTTATGCGGATGATGTGGTAATTTTTACAAGGAGAGAGGCTAATTCAATTCGAAATCTCATGGCTTTCATTTCAAGGTTTGAGACATCCTCTGGGCAGCTTTGCAACAAAGCCAAAAGCTCTTTTTATTTGTCCAAGACATCATCCACACCTCGTATTCGGATGATTCAAGCCAAAACGGGATTTGCAAGAAAATCCCTACCATTCATATATTTGGGATGCCTATCCAGAAAGTAGAAAAATTGAAAGATCTTTTTCAGCCAATGAAAGAAAAAGTGACAGCACGCATTCATGGTTGGCAAACAAACGATTTTTCTCTCCTAGAGGATGGCTTATTCTCATCAAACACGTGTTGAGTAGCATCCCAATCTTTCTTATGGCAGTTCTCGCTCTTCCACTTTCAGTCGTTAAGGAGTTAGAAAGGCAATTTGCGGGTTTCTTCTGGGGAGATTCAGAAGGGGTTCCAAAACGCCATTGGATAGCATGGTCTACCATTTGTCAACCAACTTCCTCCAATGGTCTCGGTATTACACCTTTGGCAGCCGTTGTGCATAGTTTCAGCATGAAATTATGGTAGAAGTTTCGGAAAAGTCATTCATTATGGAGCTCATTCCTCCATGGACGATATTTAAACCGCTGCGCTCATTCTTGTGTAGCTCAAGAAGCACCTGGAGACTCATTCACATGGAAACGAATGCTGCGCGTTCGTGATTCGGCAGAGCAAAATATGTTGTTCCTCATCCGGAATGCCAACTCTTCATTGTGGTTTGACACATGGACTGATCACGGGCCGCTATTTAACATGGTGGAGCCATCATAGGTTTCCGGAGCTGCATTTTTTTGATAGCCACCTTTCAGTGAGGCAAGTGTGGAATTCTAGCGAATGGAATTTATCCTTACTCGATGGGAGATATTCCAGTGAGGAGCTTCGCAACATTGGGAACTGCATTAAACACAAGGTCATCTGCCAAAGGGATTCGGATTCGGACAAGCTCATTTGGACCCTCACATCCAACGGCTCTTTCTCTATCTCATCCACTTACTCGCCAATGGCTCAATCATTCACTAGACAAATGATTTGGGATAAGAGACTCCAACTGAAGATCTCCATCTTTATGTGGAAATTGTTAAACATATGGCTCCCAACGGATGACCTGATTTCCAAGATAGGCATCCCATTACCATCCAAATGCTGCTTTTGTAACAACGAAGAATCTGTCAATCATTTCTTTGTGGTATGTACATCTATGTTAACACAAGTTTGGAGTTTTTTTGTAGAGTGGTTCGAATGGAGTTTTGCCCCAGCCACTACCATTTCGGATGTGCTCAACTCGTGGTGGTGGGGCTGCACACGCTCATTCTACCACAATGGGGGCAATACATAAAATCCTTCCATGCATTGTTTGCTGGTTCATTTGGAAGTCTAGAAATAATGCTACATTCCAAGGGACAAGCATCTCAGCCACCAGAATCATTGTCGACATTTGTGCTTATTTGAAGACAGTTTCCTCAATATATCCGTTTCCAAAGGTAACTGCGGCAGATGAATTGCTTATTTCACATGGGGTTTGCAGCCAACTTCTTTACTTGCAACCCAGGAGAATACTTGCTGTTAAATGGAACTGTCCTCCTTATGATGTCTTCAAGTTGAATGTGGATGGGGCTTCAAAAGAGAACCCAGGTTTGGCGGCGGGAGGAGGCATCCTTAGAAACCATCATGGACACTGCATCAAGGCCTTCTCTAATGGCTACTCTTCTCAAACCAATTTGAAGGCCGAGGTTCTGGCCCTTGTAGATGGCCTAAAAATGTGTTGCTCTTTACACCTACGTGCTGTGGAAGAAGATCAAAATGGACTCTATAATTATCGTTAATATCATGAAAGGGCTGTCCGCGCGCCACCATGGAGCATTGACAATGAACTCCAGCTCATCAAGCGGCTCCTAGAAAGCAACGTTGTTTCATTCTCACACGTATTTAGGGAAACAAATCAAGTAGCAGATAGGTTAGCGAATGAGGGCATTATTACGCACATGTATGTTGAATACAATACGGATACCATTCCCTCCCGAGTGAAAGGTTTGGTTATCTTGGATGCCAAGGGACTTCCCTACATTTGCCGTTGTAAATCTTGAGCTTTTCTAATAAATCATCACCTTATTTGGGTGTTTGGTTAAAAAAAAAAGAAAAAAAGAAAGGATTAAAAATGCCCTCATTTGCTAGCCTATCCGCCACATGATTTGCCTCGCTTTAAACATGTGAAAAAGTAAAATGCCTATCTAACGTGAATGTGAAACCCAGTATTTTACTAGCCTTGTTCTTTGATTTTTAACTGGTTTAAAATGTTTTTCATATTCATTTTTAGTCATTAAGTACTTCAACTTATTCGTTTTTCAATTCGGCAAATTTTTCGGTTTACGCGATTTCGGATTCCGTAAAGCGGGTCAAAAGTTGGATTAAGTGTAATTAGTGCATTGTGGTGTGTGAGTGTTGTATGATGGCTGAATTATTCAGAAAAAAAATGTTATTTAGTAGCAAAAAATTAGTTTTTGGGTTAAATAGTCAACTTGGAGACTATTTGGTCAAATGGGGAACTATTTGGGTCAACCTTGGAACCTTTTTAGTCTTCTTCTTGCTTTGTTTCTTCCTCATTTCTCCTAGCTGCTGGCCGAACTCCTCTTCCCCATTTTCCCCCAAAATTTTCTTGGATATCAAGTATAAATCACTTGGAAGGTAAGATTTTATGTATTTTAGCACTTTATGGCTTATGGGCTTTATGATCCAAGCTTTAATTTCAAGTTTTGTAGGATTCCTTATGGCTGAAAGAAAACCCTCTTTGCAGCCTTATATGTTATGATTTACTGTATGTTATGGGTTGTTTTTAGTGTTTTGGAGGTTGGGAAGTGATTGGGGTTGATTTTTAACAACTTTCCACGGTTAGATCACATATTTTAAGATTATGAGTTGGGGTTTTGTCTTCCATATGTGGCCCTAGAGTGTTATGCTATGAATGCTTATGTCTATGCATATAATGATGTTTTAAGAGTGTTTTAAGGTTAGTTTGGATAGGAATTGAGACTTGAAACCAAGTGGAATTGATTTCCCTTCATTTTGTAAGTAAGCGGAAGTTTGACGCAGCTAGGATAATTTGGATAATTGGTTATGTTTGAAGGGTCTTTAATGATCTTTTGATGGTTTTAGGTGTTTTCCTTTGTTGTGGGATGCTATTGATATAGTCCCGGCTATTGCTCCGGTGAATCTTTCCGTTTATGCATTGGTTGGTTAGAATATGTTGTTTTGAGTTGGGTTGTAACCAAGGTCCCTAGAATACCTATAATTGGATTTTGTTGGCAGGGAGGATACTAGCCAAACCTACTTATAGCCTAGGGAGGCGAAGTTTTCGGTTTTTCTAGAAAACTCGAGCTTATTATCTCCTAATCTAGTGAATCGAATTTGAGGGGTTAACTAAGTGTTTTGACTGGGATTTTAGCTTGTCGAAGTTGGTCGGAATTTGTGAATAGGTCATTTTTGACCAAAGAGTTGTTGGTGTCATTTTCTATCGTTTCGCGTCGTTTTCGCTTCCCTAGTCATTCTTTAACTTCTACATCTCTTCTAAGAGTCCTCTTATACCTGTTTTAGGTACCGCGCCACCTACCGCCGGCGATCGCGTTCAGTGATAAATTTGTGCAGTTTTTGCTTTGATAGGTGGGTAACATAGACCCTCTTCCACTTGTATTTTGTTTAACGACTTTCGAAATATGTGTGGATGGATTTTAGAATGTGTATGATGTTTGGAACTGCACTTTTACCAAGTTTTGGAACTATTACATATGAAATCGGGACCAAGCTATTTTATGTTAATGAAATGATATGAATAATTTGCAAACTCTTTTGATATGAAAGCATTTTATAACTGTTTTGGCTCATAGGTGACCTAGGTATATAATTTTGGATGTGTTTGGAAATGTTTGATTTGGGGAGAACCGGTTCTATAGTCATCCATGGGACGCCATAAGACTGCTATGACTGTTATGAACTATTTGACTGCGGGGTCTTGTTATGGGATAACTTGACCTCCAGGTCAGACTAGTAGGTGTGGTAGATTACTAGATCTGGCTAGTACTATAGGTCATACCTTTGAGCCTAAAAGATACTCATGCTATTTTATTATATTCCGGATTGAAACTGTACTTGGATTTGTTCGCTATGCTTTAGCATACTATGTTTTGAAATGATTGGACCTTTTTGGCTATGTTTTGGACATGCCTGACGTTTAAATGGCATGATACATTTTAGAAACTACTTATGATTATGGTTTATTGACGTTTAAATGGCATGAGACATTTTAGAAACTGCTTCATGACTATGGTTTTCACAAATGACGAACGAGATGTGTATAAGAGACAGTTACTGGACTTAGGATTCAAACCTATGCTCTGATACCACTCAATGTCACGCCCCAAAAAGGTTTTGTATTGATGAACTTTGTTTTTGTTGTAGCATCTTTTGTACTAAGAAGGAATTTTGTAATTCGTATTTTTGTGTAAAATGAAATATTCGGTTTTATAGTCAAGAAATGGTTTGATGGTTCTATTACATTGCGGTTAAGTTTGTTGCTCTGTTCGTTTGTGCCTTGCGCTTTGGGCCGGTGTACCATTAGCGCGGCGTGTTACGGTCCCGTTTTTGGGGCGTGACATTGAGTGGTATCAGAGCATAGGTTTGAATAGAAAAAACCTAAGTCCAGTAATAGGTATTCGATGAGTCTTTCGAGGTTTAAATCGATGTGCTCGGGCTTAGAATTATATAAGATTCTGTTTTGTTCGCGACATTACAAGATCTGTGGAATTCTTTGACCTGGAGTTATTGATTGACTTGTTTTGGGGGGTTTTGAGAGGTCCTTGCTTATGTAATCTTTGTTGTACCTCTTTTGTTGAATCTTGAAGAGTTATTCTTTGCTCATGATTCCGTCTTTGACTCTTATCAGCTAGATGTTTTCTTAGATGTCGTCCGATAAACCTAGATGGTTAGAGGATCCTTATAGAGTGGGGACCCCGGATGGGAATGTACATCCCTGGTTTAGATACGGTGAGTTTTCGTGGGAATGAAAAGAAGCCCAAGAGTAGGATTCCGATTATATCAGCAGTAAAGGCGTTTAAGGCCTTAGATAGGGGTTGTGAGAGCTATTTGGCTTATGTGATAGACTCTGATAAAGTAGAGCCTCATGAGATCGAAGTATCCAGCTTTGTTTGCTTCGTGATTTCGTAAGTTTCGAGGACGAAACTTTGTTTAAGGGGGGTAGAATGTGAAACCCAGTATTTTACTAGCCTTGTTCTTTGATTTTTAACTGGTTTAAAATGTTTTTCATATTATTTTTAGTCATTAAGTACTTCAACTTATTCGTTTTTCAATTCGGCAAATTTTTCGGTTTACGCGATTTCGGTTCCGGCGGGTAAACGGGTCAAAAGTTGGATTAAGTGTAATTAGTGCATTGTGGTGTGTGAGTGTTGTATGATGGCTGAATTATTCAGAAAAAAAATGTTATTTAGTAGCAAAAAATTAGTTTTTGGGTTAAATAGTCAACGAATTGGAGACTATTTGGTCAAATGGGGAACTATTTGGGTCAACCTTGGAACCTTTTTAGTCTTCTTCTTGCTTTGTTTCTTCCTCATTTCTCCTAGCTGCTGGCCGAACTCCTCTTCCCCATTTTCCCCCAAAATTTTCTTGGATATCAAGTATAAATCACTTGGAAGGTAAGATTTTATGTATTTTAGCACTTTATGGCTTATGGGCTTTATGATCCAAGCTTTAATTTCAAGTTTTGTAGGATTCCTTATGGCTGAAAGAAAACCCTCTTTGCAGCCTTATATGTTATGATTTATGTATGTTATGGGTTGTTTTTAGTGTTTTGGAGGTTGGGAAGTGATTGGGGTTGATTTTTAACAACTTTCCACGGTTAGATCACATATTTTAAGATTATGAGTTGGGGTTTTGTCTTCCATATGTGGCCCTAGAGTGTTATGCTATGAATGCTTATGTCTATGCATATAATGATGTTTTAAGAGTGTTTTAAGGTTAGTTTGGATAGGAATTGAGACTTGAAACCAAGTGGAATTGATTTCCCTTCATTTTGTAAGTAAGCGGAAGTTTGACGCAGCTAGGATAATTTGGATAATTGGTTATGTTTGAAGGGTCTTTAATGATCTTTTGATGGTTTTAGGTGTTTTCCTAAAACAAAGATTCTATTGATCAATAGCCGGAACTATTGCTCCGGTGAATCTTTCCGTTTATGCATTGGTTGGTTAGAATATGTTGTTTTGAGTTGGGTTGTAACCAAGGTCCCTTGAATACCTTGCACCAACGTTTTCGCTTCCCTAGTCATTCTTTAACTTCTACATCTCTTCTAAGAGTCCTCTTATACCTGTTTTAGGTACCGCGCCACCTACCGCCGGCGATCGCGTTCAGTGATCATTTGTGCAGTTTTTGCTTTGATAGGTGGGTAACATAGACCCTCTTCCACTTGTATTTTGTTTAACGACTTTCGAAATATGTGTGGATGGATTTTAGAATGTGTATGATGTTTGGAACTGCACTTTTACCAAGTTTTGGAACTATTACATATGAAATCGGGACCAAGCTATTTTATGTTAATGAAATGATATGTTTGCAAACTCTTTTGATATGAAAGCATTTTATAACTGTTTTGGCTCATAGGTGACCTAGGTATATAATTTTGGATGTGTTTGGAAATGTTTGATTTGGGGAGAACCGGTTCTATAGTCATCCATGGGACGCCATGATGACTGCTATGACTGTTATGAACTATTTGACTGCGGGGTCTTGTTATGGGATAACTTGACCTCCAGGTCAGACTAGTAGGTGTGGTAGATTACTAGATCTGGCTAGTACTATAGGTCATACCTTTGAGCCTAAAAGATCTCATGCTATTTTATTATATTCCGGATTGAAACTGTACTTGGATTTGTTCGCTATGCTTTAGCATACTATGTTTTGAAATGATTGGACCTTTTTGGCTATGTTTTGGACATGCCTGACGTTTAAATGGCATGATACATTTTAGAAACTACTTATGATTATGGTTTATTGACGTTTAAATGGCATGAGACATTTTAGAAACTGCTTCATGACTATGGTTTTCACAAATGTTATTATCTTTATGTTTTCTTTTATCGCAATGCTTGGCCCCATTTGAAGAGCTTTTATGATATCCACCGAGCTAGTTATGCTCACCCCACGTGATTTATAATTTTTCAGATTAGGTGCTCGTTTTTACTCTCCACACAAGTTAGCGGACTATAAGATTTTCTCCATTCCACATTACTGGTAGGACTCTGCGGATAATCTTCCAAGCTTCTCTTTTGTTTGGAGAGGGGTAGTGTATTAGATAGGTTTTGTATTGATGAACTTTGTTTTTGTTGTAGCATCTTTTGTACTAAGAAGGAATTTTGTAATTCGTATTTTTGTGTAAAATGAAATATTCGGTTTTATAGTCAAGAAATGGTTTGATGGTTCTATTACATTGCGGTTAAGTTTGTTGCTCTGTTGCTTGTTCCTTGCGCTTTGGGCAAAGTTCATCAATACAAAACGGTCCCGTTTTGGGGCGTACATTGAGTGGTATCAGAGCATAGGTTTGAATCAAAAGTCCAGTAATAGGTATTCTATCTAGTACTTTCGAGGTCTAAATCAATGTGCTCGGGCTTAGAAGAGATATAAGATTCTGTTTTGTTCGCGACATACAAGATCTAGATGTGTATAAGAGACAGATATTCATCCCCTCTCCAAACCAATAAGGGGTTTTGAAGGTCTCTTATGATACATCTAAAGAGGTATGCTCAGACAGGCAGAAGTTGAACATCTGTCTCTTATACACATCTAGAAGTGTATAAGAGAGTTGTAATGTAGGGCTGTCTCTTATACACATCTAGATGTGTCGGAGAGACAGGCTCTACTAAAACAGCTCAGTGGATATCTTAACGTCCGGGTTATGGAGTCTAGGTTTGATTTGGAAGGTTGTCGGTTAGAGTTTAATGATAGGAAGTTTGAGGCTGACCTTATACGAATTATCGATTCCGACTTCGTACAAATTTTCGCTACTCTATTAAAACTTACCTCATTCTAAACCATCACTTAGATTGTATCTAGATGTAGGCCAAGATCACGAAACTTTGTTTAAGGGGGGGTAGAATGTGAAACCCAGTATTTTACTAGCCTTGTTCTTTGATTTTTAACTGGTTTAAAATGTTTTTCATATTATTTTTAGTCATTAAGTACTTCAACTTATTAGAAACCAATTCGCAAATTTTTCGGTTTACGCGATTTCGGTTCCGGCGGGTAAACGGGTCAAAAGTTGGATTAAGTGTAATTAGTGCATTGTGGTGTGTGAGTGTTGTATGATGGCTGAATTATTCAGAAAAAAAATGTTATTTAGTAGCAAAAAATTAGTTTTTGGGTTAAACCTGATCAAAACATTTAGCAACAATTATCTTCTCCAATGGGAACTATTTGGGTCAACCTTGGAACCTTTTTAGTCTTCTTCTTGCTTTGTTTCTTCCTCATTTCTCCTAGCTGCTGGCCGAACTCCTCTTCCCCATTTTCCCCCAAAATTTTCTTGGATATCAAGTATAAATCACTTGGAAGGTAAGATTTTATGTATTTTAGCACTTTATGGCTTATGGGCTTTATGATCCAAGCTTTAATTTCAAGTTTTGTAGGATTCCTTATGGCTGAAAGAAAACCCTCTTTGCAGCCTTATATGTTATGATTTATGTATGTTATGGGTTGTTTTTAGTGTTTTGGAGGTTGGGAAGTGATTGGGGTTGATTTTTAACAACTTTCCACGGTTAGATCACATATTTTAAGATTATGAGTTGGGGTTTTGTCTTCCATATGTGGCCCTAGAGTGTTATGCTATGAATGCTTATGTCTATGCATATAATGATGTTTTAAGAGTGTTTTAAGGTTAGTTTGGATAGGAATTGAGACTTGAAACCAAGTGGAAATCATTTCCTTCATTTTGTAAGTAAGCGGAAGTTTGACGCAGCTAGGATAATTTGGATAATTGGTTATGTTTGAAGGGTCTTTAATGATCTTTTGATGGTTTTAGGTGTTTTCCTTTGTTGTGGGATGCTATTGATATAGTCCCGGCTATTGCTCTCGTACAGCTTAAGTTGCCTCGACGCATAAGCTATCACCCTGTTGTTTTGAGTTGGGTTGTAACCAAGGTCCCTTGAATACCTTGGAATTGGATTTTGTTGGCGGGGAGGATAACCTACTTATAGCCTAGGAGAGGCGAAGTTTTTCGGTTTTTCTAGAAAACCGAGCTTATTATCTCCTAATCTATCTAGATGTGTATAAGAGACAGGTAGAGGCAAACTTAACCGGGATGTAATAGAACCATCGGACCATTTCTTGACTATAAAACCGAATATTTCATTTTACACAAAAAATACGAATTACAAAATTCCTTCTTAGTACAAAAGATGCTACAACAAAAACAAAGTTCATCAATACAGTATGATGTTTGGAACTGCACTTTTACCAAGTTTTGGAACTATTACATATGAAATCGGGACCAAGCTATTTTATGTTAATGAAATGATATGTTTGCAAACTCTTTTGATATGAAAGCATTTTATAACTGTTTTGGCTCATAGGTGACCTAGGTATATAATTTTGGATGTGTTTGGAAATGTTTGATTTGGGGAGAACCGGTTCTATAGTCATCCATGGGACGCCATGATGATCGCTATGATCATTATGAACTATTTGATCAAGGGGTCTTGTTATGGGATAACTTGACCTCCAGGTCAGACTAGTAGGTGTGGTAGATTACTAGATCTGGCTAGTACTATAGGTCATACCTTTGAGCCTAAAAGATACTCATGCTATTTTATTATATTCCGGATTGAAACTGTACTTGGATTTGTCTCTTATACACATCTAGATGTGTATAAGAGACAGGTCCACCTTTTTGGCTATGTTTTGGTCCATTTTAGAAACTACTTATGATTATGGTTTATTGACGTTTAAATGGCATGAGACATTTTAGAAACTGCTTCATGACTATGGTTTTCACAAATGTTATTATCTTTATGTTTTCTTTTTATCGCAATGCTTGGCCCCATTTGAAGAGCTTTTATGATATCCACTGAGCTAGTTATGCTCACCCCCGTGATCATTGGCGCTTTGGGCCGGTGTACCATTAGCGCGGCGTGTTACCGTCTCGTTTTTGGGGCGTGACATTGAAGGCTTTGATGAATTGCCATAGCTGGTCAATGTTCCATGGTGGCTTAGATTTGCCCTTTATTATATGCACTAGAGCTAGGGAGTCGAGTTCCACTTCTACCTCCGTGAGCTGCAATTGTGCACAAAGTTTGAGACCATCCACCAAGGCAGATGCTTTCGCTTGGAAATTGGATTGGAGAAGATAATTGTTGCTAAATGTTTTGATCAGGTTTCCACGGTGATTTCTAATAACTCTGCCACCGGGCGCCAACCTTGATTTCCTTTTGAGGCCCCATCAACGTTGAGTTTTGCACTGCCATTCGGAGGCGGGATCCACTTGACCTTGAAAGCTCTCCTCGGCTGTGTGATGAGAATTTGACGGCAAATGAAATGAGAAAAAAAGATGTCATCAGCTGGTCCAGTCCTATGAAATGGTGGAATGGTAGAGATGCTTCGCATATGTGAGTAATGATGTGTTGAGGTGTGGTGAAATGACCTTCAAAGATTGCCATATTTCATGCTTTCAATATGAACCAGCATACCAAAGATGGCATAAGCTTCTGGACAGTGACAAGGGTTTTGGAAGGAGGGTCATGCCACCACCAAGAATTGAGTTTACCTATATTGTGGAGGATGGGGGAAAAAGCACTTCAAGCCATGATTCAAAAGTATAGCCAAATGCTGCTGGCGAATTCACATCCTACAAAGAGATGATCCAAAGTTTCCAAATTGTTGCAAAAAGAGCATTTTGAAGCCAAAGAGACACCCAAGTTGATTATTATGTCGTCTAGGAGAAGCTTTTGTTGAGAGAGTCCACACTAGCTCGTCTGTTTCGTTAGATATCCAGATAGCACTTCCATGATGGAGCTGCCTTAGTCTTTCTAGCTCTTGAAGTGAATAATGCTCATTCAAACACGAAAGATTCCAACCATTTGTGCTCCATAACTGGGCAATAGTGAGGTTTGGCTCGGACACTTGGCTGACTTCATGAAATAGGGGCCCTGTGTGCAGCCACTTGTATCAAACCAAAAAGAGGACTGTCCGTTGCGTATCAAGAATAGAAAGCTGCGTTCTGCTTCTTGTCGACTTTTTAGCATGCACTTCCATATGTACAAGTCTCTGTGTCCCTCCTGTATTAGGCGAGGGTGGGAATGACAATATCTTGCTTGCATGAATGTGCACCACAAGGAATTACTTTCCACCACAACTTGGTATGAAAACCTTTGGCCAAATCCGATAATGAAACAATCCCAAGTCCATTTGCCTCTACTGGATGACAAATTGATTTCCATGCAGCCCAATGGTGTTTACTACCCAATTCCGAGTTGCCCCTTAAGAAGTTGGCGAATTGGCTTTCCAAGTCCTTGATAACAGCTTTAGGAGGTTGGAGCACTGTGAAGAGGTATATTGGAATGCTACTGAGAACATGCTTTATCAAGATTAATTTACCTCCGGGAGATTCTAGCAAAAAGAAATTTTGTTTGCCACCCAGCAATCCTAGAGTTTATTTTCTCAATCATTGGCTGGAAAAGAGCTTTTCTTTTCTTTGGGCAGCCAAGGTATGTAAAAGGAAGGAACCGTCGTACAAAACCTGTTTGGCATTGAATCATCCTTACTCTTGAAAGTGGAGCATTTTTGGGCATGTAGAAAGAACTTTTGGACTTGTTAAAGTGCTGCCCGAATGAAGCTTCAAATTGAGTGAGAAATTCCATGAGGCTTTTGATAGACTTGGCCTCTCCCTTTGTGAAAATAACTATGTCATCCGCAAAGGCCAATGCCTAAGGCCATTCAGTCTACTACACATCTGAAGTCTATCTACTAAGGCCAATGCCTCAGCTTGTAAGTTTGTTTGTTGTTGGTAGCCATTGGAAAACACCCTGATGCATTGTCCATTGTGATCCCTTAGGATGCCAACACCTGCTGCCATTCCTGGGTTTCCTTTGGAAGCACCATCCATATTTAATTTAAGAAAACCGTCAGGATGGAGGGCAGTCCCATTTGACGGCTAGGACATTTTTTGGTTTGGTTTGGATGAGTTGATTACAAATGCCCCGTGACAGTAGCATGTCATCGGCTGTGGATACCTTTGTAAGAGGATGGATTGAAAAGATAAACACCAAATAAGAGCAAATGTCCGCGGTAATCCTTGTTGCAATACTAACGTTGCCATCCAAAACCGCCATGTTCCTGGCTTTCCATAAGAACCAACATATTATGCAATGGAGTATTTTATGAACTACTCCAATTGCGGATGAAGGTGTAGCTGCCCACCACCAAGCATTTAGCTTATCCAAGATAGTCATAGATGGAGCAATAGGCAATTCCAGCCAGTCTTCAAAGAAACGCCAGATTTGTCGTGATATTTCACATTCCACAAAAAGGTGTTCCAAGGATTGTTCGTATACAAAAACCAGCATTTAGAGGCCAACAAAAATTTAATTTTTTGTAAGATATCATCTAACGACAGCCGTTTATTCAGCAATTTCCACATGAATATGGAAATCTTCAACTGGTGTCTCTTGTCCCAAATCATTTGCCGAGAGAGTATCCGCACCTTAGGGGGGTACGTGGATGAGAGTGAGAAGGAACCTTTAGATGTGAGGGTCCAAACAATGAGGTCCGGTTCATCGGTCAGAAGGAGTGGTCTTGAGCTAAGAATTGCTGCAATGTTTTGTAACTCCTCATTAGAGTATTTATCATCCATAAGAGAAAGGTTCCAGCCATTGTGACCCCCAACATGTGAAACCTTGAGCTGTGCATCATAGACTTGTTCAACCATGTGGGATAGAGGCCCATGTTTAGTCCATGGGTCGATCAATGTCGCTTTAGCACCCCATCCGAGCAACCCCAAAAGAAATTAGCAAATTGACGCTCCAACTCTTTAAGTACTGATTTTGGGGGTAAAAGTACTGACAATAAGTGAATTGGGATGCTGCTTAGAACGTTCTTGATGAGAATCAACCGGCCTCCGGGTGAGAGGAACCGCGTCTTACTAACCGTGAATTCGGCCGACCACTTTTTCTATTAGTGGCTGGAAGATGTTACGTCTTCGTTTTGCCTTTTGAATGGGACAGCCCAAATAGGTGAAAGGGAGGGATTTGTGAACAAATCCAATTTTTGCTTGAATCAATCGAACCCGAGCTGGAGGTGCCTTTTTGGATAGGTAGAAGGAGTACTTGGACTTGTTAAAGAGCTGCCCGGATGAGAGCTCAAACCTTGAAATAAAGTTCATGAGGTTTCGGATGGACTTGATTTCTCCTTTTGTGAAGATGACAACATCATCTGCAAAAGCCAAGTGAGAGATGATAGGGCACTTCTTCGGGAGAGAATAGCACCATATTTGGTCTGTTTGAAAATGATCCTTCAATCCTTCAGAGAACGTTTCAAGCATTAAGATGAATAGCATAAGGTGATAAGGGGTCGCCCTGCGGAACCCCTCTGGATGACCTAAAAAATCCTTTGGGTGCTCCATTTATGAGAATAGAAAATCAACAGTCCTCACAATATATGCCGTATAAGAGAGATCCAGTGGTCCGCAAATCCAAACTTCCGAAGAAAGCCTTTCAAAAGCCTTGGCGAGGTCAAGTTTAATGATCATATTCCCTCTCCTTGTTTTCCGGTCTATAGAATCAACTAGCTCTTGGACAAGAAGGATGTTATCCGTAATGTCTCTTCCTTGGATTAGGCCACTTGTTCGAGAGAAATGAGCTTAGGCAGTATGGGGGAAAGGCGATTGGCCATGATTTTAGTGCAAATTTTGTTAAAAAAGTGCACAAACTAATGGGCCGAAAATCACTAAAGGAGTTGGGGTTTGTTACTTTTGGAATTAGTGCAATAAGGGTGCTTGTGAACATGCGGGGCAGCTTTGCACCTTTGAGAAAATCACGCACTATAAGGAAGAGATCATGGTGAATAATGTCCCAGCAAGTGGAAAAGAAGGTCCCGTTGTAGCCATCAATGCCCGCTGCACTGTTTGGATTGAGAGAAAACATTGCCTCCTATCACATATCAGTTCCTTCATGGAAAGCTCGAAGAATAAGTGCTGATTATCCTCAATCGAGACTTTGCCCTTGAGGTGGTCTAGAAGCGATGGGTCTAAGGCTGCTGAGTTGTTAGCGGTCAAGAGTTCCTTATAGAAGTTAACCCCGGCCTCTTTAATGAGATGCGTATTTTCAGTCCAATTCCCATCTACTTTGATTCTAGAGATGCGCAATCACTGTCTTTTGGCTAGAAGGGTGGAATGGAAAAATTTTGAGGTTTGGTCCCCCTCTTTTAGCCACTTTATTCTTGCTTTTTACTGCCAAAAGGTCTCCTCTTCCGCAAGACACCGCATATGTGTAGCTTGTGCAAGGTCCAAAGCAATTTGGTTACTTTGGCTGTGATCTAGTAAGAGAGCTTCTTCCTTACACTTTACTTGTTGTTCAGCATTATGCACCTTTGTGAAGATATTACCAAACACCGTATGACTCCAGTTCCTGAGCTCGGCTTTGAGTCTTTTAAGTTTGGAAGCATCATAGGATGAAAATAGGGGCACCGGTACATTCTAATTGCCAATTGTTACCCACGACCTTCAAAAAATCCTTGTGTTTAATCCACATGTTAAGGAATTTAAATGGCTTTAGACCTGGTATTATTGATGGAATAGCTTTGAGAGAGAGTGGGGAGTGGTCCGAACACGTCTCGAGGAGATGTTCAACACTAATGTGTTGGAATGCTGCCATAAATTCTGCATGGCATACAAATTTGTACAGCCACTTCCATACCATGGTACCATACCTATTCCCACGCCAAGTGAATTGACAACCTTGGAAAGGTAAGTCCATCAAGCCACAATCAAGAAGACAATCATTGAATTCACCCATGGCATCAAGATGCAACGGGCAAGAACCTTGGTATTCATCGGAACTTGAGATAACATTGAAGTCACCTCCAACCAGCCAAGGAGTTTGAGGTCGTACGGCACGGAGATCCTCCGAGAGTGTCTCCTTTCCGATTTCGTGCATTTTGCATATACAAAAGTCAATAAGCTGCCAAAATAGTGTTTTGAGAAGAAGAAGAAATATAAACATGTAAGAGCTGGTCCGAACTGAAGTTGGGAGCTAATCCTAGCTCGCTATTCCAAAAAATCCATATTTTGCCATTTGTATTACATTCATAACATTCAAAACCCAGCTTTTGTGCAAAGAAAGAAATTTTAGCGTTATCCACCATTGGTTCCAATAATGCAAGAATATTGATTCGGCGCTGTTTGATGAGTGATTTCAACCTACGCAACGAAGGTTTATTTGCTATCCCCCGAATATTCCATATTAAGATGCTATCCATTTCACACAGAGGGGTGGAGGGCGAGGTGGTAATTGTTCTAGCCAACCGAGTTCGCATTGGCCTTGGCATGGAATAAATTCTTTTCCGCCTTTTCTTTTTGGACATGGACTTACCGGCATGTTGTGTAGTGGGGAGAGATGGCTGAATATCCTCAGTCATTGCATGGTTTGCATGAGGAGAGTCATTGTCAAAAAAGTAACATGGAGGTAATTCTTCCATTAATTTATCGTGAGAAATGTTGGAATCATCCAATGAAAGTTTATTTGAGGTTCGAGTTTGGGAATGCTTTGGCTGAAATTCAACTTCTTTTAGGACACCCGAAACATCATGTAACTCCTCCAAAACCGAGGTAGCCCTACCAGCCAAAGAATTCAAAATTTGATCTTCCAAGATATCCTCATGTTGGTTAGAATCTATCTCCTGATTTGAATTATTAACATTATCCTGGGCTATTGGAGTGATTCCATGTTTGTTGGGATTTGAATTTTGAACTGCAGGTTGTTGGGATAATCCCTCATCCGTGTTTGTTTGCTCCTCCACGAGTGGTGGTGTCGCCTCATCTGGTGGCTGTTTTTAGGCTGAACTACCACGCATTTGTATGCCATTTGCCC
Organism: Cinchona pubescens; assembly: GCA_025175665.1. Taxonomy (NCBI): domain Eukaryota; kingdom Viridiplantae; phylum Streptophyta; class Magnoliopsida; order Gentianales; family Rubiaceae; genus Cinchona; species Cinchona pubescens. The sequence goes on along the minus strand of JANKKI010000039.1, from coordinate 1,217,537 downwards.
CTTGTGAAATGCCTGGTAATGGAGCAACCATGTGTACAGCTGATTGGACAACATCAAGTGGACCATGGCTGATCAAATTCGTCCCTTTGTCAACAAGAGTAGTTGATGTTACTTGCCGCTCCGCCGGACCTGCTTCATGATACTTTCCGGGTGTCCAGCGCTTTTGGGCAGTCTTTTTTGCTAGATTTTGAATGTTTTCACCTGGAGCCGTTGGTCATTTGGTTAAAAGCAGTTCACCCGCCCTACATGATTCAATAGCATGACCAATTTTCTTGCAGTAGGTGATTCTTTGCCAAATACCCTCCATTCCCATCCCTAACCACACCCTTGAAGGGAGTTCGGACAGGAGTTCAACTTCTACGCATACTTTTGCAACGCTTGGCCGAGTAAATTGTTCAGTTGCCATATCCAATTTGAGAGGGGTCCCAACAACTTGAGCGAGGCTAAAAATAGAGTGCTTATTAAAGAAGATTGCTGGGAGTCCCTCGAGAGTGATCCAAATAGGGACTATGGATGGTTCCTCATCGGTAGTAAATAGTGGGTGCCACTTGAGGACTCTCATATAAAGACCATTGGTGAACCTAGTATTCTTCAGCCAGCAATGGAGATAATATCTCCTCCAATGAGAATCAAATGAGGACGTGTTTATAGTCAATATATCCTAATGTGAACTGACCTTTGAATCCTATTGTGTGAAAACTTTTGCGAAGTGTCTCCATGTACGATTTCCCCCTCGAAAAGTTCCCCACCAAAGTAAAGTAAAAAATGGTGCAGCAAGTTGTTGAAATTCATCATTTGAAAAGAAAACAGCTGGTTCGCCTTTGTGAGATTGGAGGGCCTTTAGGGGATCATCAAATTTTGGCCGTCCGAAAGCTCTTTTGCAAAGGTTTTTCGTTGCCCTTCAACCAGTGGTTAAAGGGCAGCTTGATCGGCCATGGCCGAGAAAGCAAAAGAGTTTGTTAGGTCTTGGTTTTTAGAGTGAGAAAATGTAGAGAGAAGGAGGAGAAAAAAAGTTTAATCTCGTTTCGACTCGATTAACTTTATTAGTCCTTAATCTTGTATGATTAGATCTTCTTTATTGGGTCATAATATAGTACGATTAGACCACTTTCTTTGTTCTCAATATCATCAATACAATATCAACTTCTTCCTTAGTCATTGAGCATGTATAATTAATAGGCCTCATTTCTCAGTTTTTTTTTGAATATGATTAGATCATCTTTTAATCATAAATCTTTTATGAATAGGACCCGCTCTTGGTTCTTATTAAATCTAATACGAATGGATCTTCTTTATTGGTTCTCAATCTTGTTTGATTTTATCTCTTTTTGCTGCTCATAATGTACAATTAGTCCCTTTTCTTAGTTCTCAACATCATACGATTACATTTCATCCTTTGTTATTAAGCAAGTGTTGTCTCAGTTCTTTTTTGAATGTGATTAGATCATCTATTAATTCTAAATCTTTTATGAATAGGCTCCGTACATTGATCTTAATCTTTAATGAATAGGTCCCGCACATGGTTCTTAATCTAGTCTTATAGTAACATATTTTATGTTCTTTTTGTGAGTTATTTGATCTCAGTATCTTTTTTTTTATATAAAACCCAAGAGGATGGATATTTTATTGATGTATCATCTATTGTTTTGCAATGCCGAATAATAGAGGCAAAGCTTTGAGCATCTAAAATCATCAATCCTTTTACATGATCAGGAATTGTGTTTGGGTTATTATACTCAAGCTATGTTTCATTTTTGATGCCCTCGTTCACAAGATAATCTGCAATTTGTTTTGCCTTCCTAAAAATATGAGAAAAGGAAACATTCTTTCCTATCACAAAGCTATTAATAAACTATAAGACAGGATCAATGCTCCATGGTGGCATTTCTTGGCCATTCAAGATGTTGAAAATTGACAAAAAGTCCAACCCTACTTGGAATGATGAGAGCTGAAGCTTGGCACAAAGATGTTGGTCATCAACAAGAGCCACGAGTTTCGCGTGAAGATTGGACTGGATTTCATAGAAGTTAGAAAATGCACAAATAATTCGGCTATTTTTCTCCTCCTTTTCTCTACATTTTTCTCTCTTTCTCTCTAAAAATTCTTTGTTGTTTCACTTCACTCATCATTGCTGAGAAGGAAAAGTACTATCCTTTGCCGAAGCTCTTCTTGCAAAACAACTTCCACAATCCCAAATTCCACGGCTGGAGAAACCCTTGAAGAAAATACAATCTAACAAGGAGGAGCCGGCCATTTATTTTTTTGAAGAAGAAGTCCAAACACTCGTTGTGCCTTTTCGTTTCACGTTAGTAGGCAACTTTCCAAGAGGTAAACCATAGATGGAGATGGTGAGAAAGAGTTTCCACACAATCGGATTTAAGGGCAACTTCACAGTTGGTTATCTTGATCATAGGCATGTGCTTATTCGTTTCCTTTTGGAGGAGGACTACATTCGTTGTTGGCTTAAGAATACGTGGTTTATCAATGGTTTTTACATGAATGTTCTAAAGTGGCAACCCCTTTTCACTCCAAATGTAGAACCATCGATTGTACCAATTTGGATCACTTTAGAAGGACTCCCATTGGTTTTTTTCATCAAGCATTCAGTGTTTAGCTTGGCTCAAGCAGTTGGAAATCCTCTAAAACTAGACCTTGCAAATAAGAAACGGAGAATTTCACTAGTCCAAATACCGCTAAGGTTTGCGTGGAAGTGGACCTTTTGGCCACTCTTCCTTCAAGAGTATGGCTAGGGGTAGGCAATGATGGTTTATGGCAGAAAATAACATATGAGAAGCTGCCCCAATATTGCACTATATGTAATAAAATTGGTCATGCTTGGCTGATTGCAAAGTGGGTGCTCCACATATGCAAAGCTTTTCTTTGGTCACGAATAAGCCACAAACAAAGGAAAAGCTACAGGCGAATTGGATGCCTGTAAAACATCATGAAGTTTGTCCCTTAGGTGTTACCAAGGAGAAATTAGTAGAAGATCCATCAAAGCATGTCCAAAACCCTCAACAAGCAACTCAATCAAATGCTCAAGCAATAGACCACGAGGTTGTCCAGTCAATGGATGAGACGGTGGTGGAGGAAGAGACGCCAAAGCTTGTGGAAGAACCAACTGATTCCCCACAAAATTTAGGAAATAAAACCCAAAATCCCTTGCAAAATTGGGAGTAGAAAATTCAAATTTGAAAGGGATAGAGAATCCAAGAAAATCGGTTGAGATGAAGTTGACTGGTTCAAAGAAGATAACAAACCAGCAACCTAATTCTTCTCACACTCCAATTTCAGAAAACATCTCCTTTTAAAATGGAGTAGGGAATTCAAATTTGGAAGGGATAGAGAATCCAACAAAATCGGTTGAGATGCTGTCGACTGGTTCAAAGGAGTTAACAAACTAGCAACCTAATTCTCCAACTTTAGACAACATCTCTAAGGATGATCACATGCCTGAATTTTGAAGAAGCTGCCTTGCTATTTTTCAGACAATGACTCGCCCCATGCACATGACAGACGTCCAACCGTTCAGGAACTCATTAATCCCAAGACAAAACTTGGAGGTAACTCTACACCCAAAAGAAACCCAGCCACGTGTAAGCCTTCATTTGAGGAAATTGTACCATTATCGAGCAGCAAGGAACCCTCTCTCCCGCAAACTATAATGGAAGACAGCTTAAAGAACTGTAGAACCATGAAAACATTAGAACTGGTTCTGAATGTCCTGGACAACTCAAACTCGAACACACTTATTAGCACAAATAGGACAATCACATTCTCAAGCAGCAAAGAAATCAACTTAATGGAAGTTTCACTCAAACCCAACCTACCTTCTTCTCAGCAGCTGAAGTATAAATTGATGGATGATGCCATCATGCCTAATGAAAAGCTGTTGGCGGAACAAACTTGCAATTTTTAAGATAATGAATCTCCTAAAGGCCGGGATGTACACCCATTCCAAGAATTGGAAATTCTCAATCCAAAAAGGAAAGGAAGACATAAGAGGACATATAATATGCCAAGAGCAATGCGAACCAAGCAGCCCTCGAAACCTCTTTCTCCGTGTTAGTTCTAGATTGTATGGTGACAATTCAAAGAATTAGAGGAAGTTAGGTATCCTAGATTCCACAATTTGTTAGAATTTAATGGGTTTGTCTTTGAATTCATTTCCTCATTGCAAGAGGGTTGGGCTTCACGTCAACCGTCATGACACTTTTTCTTCTTATACCCGGGTTTTCCTTAGATACACCATCCCCAATTGCTTTTCTCGGCTTCTTTTGAATGAAAACTTGACAAAGCTCCCGAGAAAACAAAAGATCATCAGCTGCACAATATCTTGTGAAAGGGTTAATTAAAGAAATGCTTGTGTTAGATAAGAGCATATTTCAGCAGTAATGTGATTAGGTTGAATCTTTTGACCCTCATAGAGAACCTTACTTTGAGATTTCCATAACGACCAGCAAATTATACTTGGAGTAATTTTATGGACTGCCTCCGATGCGGGTAAAGGGGTAGCATGCCACCACCACAAATTGAGCTTTTCCATCAGGTTAGAGGAAGAAGGGAAAACCAGCTCTAGCTAAGACACAAAGAAGTTCCACACTTGACATAGCAGTTGGCACATAATAAATAGGTGATCCAATAACTCCGGTGCTGTGTCAGAAAAACCACATTTTGAAGTCATTGCATAACCACACTTGATGAGAATATCATTTGTGTATTCATTGGAAGCCTTCTATTCAGCAGTCTCCACACAAAAAATGGAGATTTTGGGTTGAATTCTTCATCCCAAATCATTTTCCTCAAAAAGCTTGAGGGAAAAATAGGTAATATGGAGGAGATTGAGAAGTTTCCTTTTGCTGTGAGCTTACAAATTACCTTATCTGCTTTATTTGAATTAGTAAGAGTCTTCCCCTTAAGTACTTTTCTTATTCTGTCTAGCTCATCCAGATAGCATCAAGCAAGCTAAGATCCCATCCATTAGAACTTCAAATTTGTGCGACCGTGAGGCCTTTGTCAAAAACGTGATCTACTTCCTGGGCAAGTTTACCACTTTCAGTCCATGCATCAGACCAGAAAGAGGAATTCCCATTCCCTAAGGAACATTAGATTATTCTATGCCTTATCTCGCACTCTTAGCATTCTTTTCCTTATGAAAGATTCCTATAAGATATCATGTACATCACAAGGATGAGTATTGTCATGTTAGTACCTTGCTTTGATCTCTCAATATCTTTTCCAAATGTATTTTGATTGGAGTCCTCTCTTATTTCTTAATCTAATACGATTAGATATACTTTATTAGTTTTGAATCTTGTATGATATATATCCTTTTGCAGTCAATAATATAGAATGATCAATGGCCTTTCTTAGTTCTCAATATTGTACGATTATAACTTCATCCTTAGTCATTATGCAAGGTATTCAGTTCTTTTTCGAATACTATTAGATCATCTTTTAGTTCAAAATCCTTTACAAATTGAACTCATTCTTGATTCTTAATCTAGCCTAATTAAATCACATTTTACGTTCTTATCATAAGTTATTAGAACTTATTATGTTTCTAAATGTACTTTTATTCGAACTTCTTTCTTATTTCGTAATCTAATACAACTTGATCTCCTTTAAAAGCTTTTAATCTTTTATGATTAGTCCCCATTCTTAGTTAACAACTTCTTCCACTATCGTTAAGCACGTATAATTGGCCTCATTTTTTGGTTCTTTCTTGAAATACAATTAGATAATCTTTTAGTTCTTATTCTTTCATGAAAAGTTCTCGCTCATGGATCTTTCTCTTGTCTAATAAAATCTCATATCTCATTATCCTTTCTCAATGTACTTTTAGAAGAACTCCTTTCCTATTTCTTAATCTGATACAACTCAATCAACTTTGTTAGTTCTTAACATTGTATGATTAGATCTCCTTTATTTGGTTATAATATAGTACGATTGGACCCTTTCTTGGTTCTTTTTAAATCTAATACATCTAGATCTCCTTTATTAGTTCTCAATCTTGTTTGATTATATCTCTTTTTGTGGCTTATAATATTAGTCGCCTTTCTTACATCTCAATATCCTACGATTACACTTCTTCCTTAGTTATTAAGCAAGTGTAGTTGCCTCAGTTCTTATTTGAATGCAATTAGATCATTTATTGGTTATAAATCTTTTATGAATAGGTCCCGTACATGGTTCTCAATCTAGTCTAACTAAATCACATATTACGTGCTTGAGCATCATGTGTTATTAGATATCATTATCTTTGTAATTGTATATTGGTTAGAACTCCATTCTTGTTTCTTAATCTAATACGACGAGATCTCCCTATTTGTTCTTAATATTGTATGATGTGTTCTCCTTTTTTGATTCAAAGAATAGTAAAATAGCTCCACTTTCTTAGTTCTCAATATTGAGCGCTAAAAACTTCTTTCTAGTCACTAAGCAATTTTAATTGGCCTTATTTCTCAATTCTTTTTGAATGCTATTAGATAATCTATTAGTTCTAAATCTTAAATTAACAACTCTTGCAAATGGCCTTAATCTAGTCTTTTTTTTTTAGCAACCACCTAGAAGGTAGGGGTATTCCCTTTTATTGAAAAGAAGAAAATGTACATGGAAGCTGACGTGAAGCCTAACCTTCCAACAATGAGAAAATGAATTCAAAGAAAGCCCCTTGAATTCTAACAAATTGTGGAATCTAGAATACCTAACTTCCTCTAATTCTATGAATTGTCACCATACTGCAATCTAGAACTAACATGGAGAAAGAGGTTAGGAGGACGACTTGGTTTCTTATTGCTCTTGGCATAATGTATGTCCTTTTATGTCTTTCTTTTTGGAGTGAGAATAGCCAATTCTTGGAGTGGGTGTACATCATGGCCTTTAGGAGATTTATTATCTGAAAAATAACAAGTTTGTTCTGTCAACACCTTATCATTTAGCATGGTGGGTTCATCCATCAATTTAAACTTTGACTGTTGAGGAGAATGTAGGTTGGACTTGAGTGAAACTCCCTTTAAGTTGTTGTCTTTGCTGCCCAAGAATGTGTTTGTTCTATTTGTGCTAATAGGCGTGGTCGAGGTTGAGCTGTCCAAGATATTTGGAGCCAATTCTAATTTTTCTAAGCTGTCTTCCTATATATTTGTGGGGGAATAAGTTCTTTGCTGCTCGAAAATAGTACAAATTTCCAAAATGTAGGCTTACCCGTGGCTGAGAAATCTTGCATGCTTCGGTTATGAGGGATGTCAACAATGAAACAAACATGGATTTGTTGTCCAAAATTTAAAGATGTGAGGCACATTAGGTGTCCAAGATTTGAGGATGAGAAGTGCTAGGCTGGTTTGTTGGAGTGGGATTCCCATTTGAATTAGTCAACTCCTTGTTAACTAAATCTAATGGCTCTAGGAGATTTTCCTCTATGGTTGCTTGCTCAATCCCTTCAATTAAGTAGTTTGAAATTTGAACTCCTGGACTTTTTGGAGATGGCTCAACTGTTTCAGCCATCCTTGGAGATGGTGGTTTCGTCCCTCTTACTGGTGGCTCCTACACTTGGGTTGTGATATGAACTTGTTCTACCAGTGGTGTTGAATAGGTGTCTCTTCCAGTTTTTTTGAGTAATAGCTCCTCCTCTATGTCCTTCAATGGCTTCTTTTTTGCAACACTCGAAGAACCTGCGTCATTATGCTTAACTGGTGTACAATGAAGCTGAATTTTCTTCTACTACATGTTTTAATCATTTTTGGGTTTTACTTGGGTCTAATGGTAGTTGGAGCTTGTTGGTTAGAGGCATGGGAGTTCAATATCCCAATCGTACATGCTGAAGGATTGTGACCTATTTTATGACACTTTGTACAGTAACTCGGCAAATCCTCATACCAAATTTTTTGCCATCTCCCATTTTCCCCAACACAAATTCTTGATAGCAAGGTTGCTAGGAGATCAACTTCTACACAAACTTTTGCTGTATTGGGATGTGTGAAATTTTGGGTAGCCAAATCAAGTTTACGTGCTGTACCAATAGCTTGAGCTAGGCTAAAAATTGAGTGTTTACTGAAAAATACTACTGGAAGACCCTCCAAAGTGATACAAACCAGTACAAATGATGGTTCTACCTCTGGCGTGAAAAGGGGGTACCATTTGAGAATGCGCATGAAGAAACCATTGATGAAGCATGTGTTTTTGAGCTAGCGTCTAAGAAAGTTATCTTCCAAAGAAAAACGTATCATAACATGTTTATAGTCAATGTAACCAATTGTAAATTCATGAGATTAAGCTTTAAAACCAATAGTGTGGAAGCTTTTCTACAGTTTCCATGTTCGGTTTTCCACTTGGGAAATGTCCCACCAAAGTTAATTTGAATTGGGCAGCCAGCTTTTGAATTTCTTCCCCTGAAAAGAAAATTGCCAATTCTTCTTTGTAGGACTGGAGATTTTCGAGGTTTGCTTCGGCTGTTTGGCTTGGTTATCTCAATTAGAGCTTGTGCAAATGATTGAGTTTGCCCTCCAACATATTGTTGGAGAGCAACACCCTCGGCCATTGCTGAAAATCAAATATAGTTTTAGAGTGAGAAAGTTCTAGAGAGAAGGAGGAGCATTCCTGCCACTTCAAAATAGGCTCTTAATCTAGTCTTATTGAAACATATTTTGTGTTCTTATCATTAGTAATTTGATCTCATTATCTATTCCAAATATACTTTGATTGGAACTCCTTTTCTATTTCTTAATATAATATGACTTGATCTCCATTATCAGTTTTTAATCTTGCACAATTAGTCCCCTTTCATTAGTTCTCAATATCGTACAATTACAACTGCTTCCATTGCCATTAACCATGTTTAATTGGCTTCATTTCTCTATTCTTTCTTGAATACAATTAGCTTATCATTTTGTTCTTGTTCTTTATGAATAGTTCTTGCTCATAATTCTTTATCCAGTCTACTTAAATCGCATTTTTCGTTCTTATCACGAGATACTAAATCTCATTATCTTTTCTAAATGTACTGCAGTTAGAACTCCTTTTCTTTTTCTTAATCTGATACGACTCAATCTACTTCATTAGTTCTTAGTCATGTATGATTAGATCTTCTTTATTGGGTCATAATATACGGTTACACCCCTTTCTTTATTCTCAATATCATACTTGTCATTAAGCAGGTACAATTAATAGGCCTCATTTCTCAATTGTTTTTTGAATACGATTAGATCATCTTTTAATTGTAAATCTTTTATGAATATCTCCTTTTGTGGCTCATAATATGGTACGATTAGTCACCTTTCTTAGTTCTAAAATAAGATCATATCATATCATTACACATCTTCCTTAGTTATTAAGCAAATATAGTTGTCTCAGTTCTTTCTCAAATGTGATTAGATCATCGATTAGTTCTAAATATTTTATGAATAGGTCCCGCACACAGTTCTTAATCTAGTCATGAGTTATTAGTTATCATTATCTTTCCTAAATGTATGTTGGTTAGAACTCCTTTCTTCTTTCTTAATCTAACATGACTAGATCTCCCTTATTAGTTCTAAATATTGTACGATATGTTCCCCCTTTTGCGGTTCATAACATAGTACGATTAGTCCACTTTCTTAGTTCTCAGTATCGAACGATTACAAATTCATCCTTAGTCATTGATCAAGTGTAATTGGCCTCATTTCACTGTTCTTTTGCAAATGCTATTAGATCATCCATGAGGATTATATAAATTAAGCTGGTTTGGTACTTAAACCTAGTTAGTTACTAACAGAACATTAGGGGCGTAAAATGATAATTTGGAGAACATGAGGACAATAGTGCCAGTAGAAATATTAGATTTCTTTATGTCAAAAAAAAAAAACAAAAACAAAAACAGGTTGGTGAGTAAACTTAAGCTAGTAGGCGGTGTCACTTCCTACGCAATCCTAGCAGGCACGAACCCACCTATTGTTTTCAGTATAATTAGGCCTATTTGCACTACTTGAATAGTAGTAGAATTTAGCAAAATAAGTAAAAAAAACGCATCAAAATAGAAGGAAAAAGAAAGAGTAAGAAAGCTGAGAGAAAGCAAAGAGAAAAAACTAGAAAATTTACAAGGTATCAACTTCTTTTCATTAACCTACTATAATCCTATGTTCATATACTTGATAGCTGATATAAATATGTGTTTTTGATTAATGTTTTATTAAGATACAATTTTTTTTTCCTACTTCAATTCTAAGTCATCGTGTAAGTATAATTGATGTTGTAATGGGCTGTTTTAAGTGTTTGAGCATAATTGGCTGCATATATCCACTTTTGACCAATTTGTTTTGTGTGATTATGTGATTAAGGTACCTGCTATTCAACCTAGGTTATGGTTAATTTAGTTTTCTATGAGCAAACAAACCTAGAATAACTAATTTGAAATAAATTAGTTTCTACGAGATAACATTAGCCAACAAGTTAAACACGTTGAGAAGAAAGTTTTAAGTGTATATGAATCTTATAGAATGAATTTTGTTTTTTTTTTCTATGCAATTGAAAATTCTGGCAGATTGAAATACATAGAAGATGGGTCCTTAAATTGCTACTCAATGTTATATTATCACCGTGTAAGTTTTAGTTATATTAAACACTTAGCATAGGTAAGATTTGATTGTTTTAGGGGTAAATACAAGCTGTATGGATGTTTGTATAACTATATGTTTGCATATTGTGCTTGGGCAGTTTGAAGGTGTGGTCTCATATTATGTTTTAAGTGTTTGAGCATAATTGGCTGCATCTATCTACTTGTGACCAATTTGTTTTGTGTGATTATGTGATTAAGGTGCTATTCAACCTAGGTTATGGTTAATTTAGTTTTTCTATGAGCAAACAAACCTAGAATAACTAATTTTAAATAATTAGTTTCTACGAGATAACATTAGCCAGCAAGTTAAACATGTTGAGAAGAAAGTTTTAAGTGTATATGAATCTTATAGAATGAATTGTGTTTTTTTTTCTATGCAATTGAAAATTCTGGCAGATTGAAATACATAGAAGATGGGTCCTTAAATTGCTGCTCAATGTTATATTATCACCGTGTAAGTTTTAGCTATATTAAACACTTAGCATAGGTAAGATTTGACTGTTTTAGGGGCAAATACAAGCTGTATGGATGTTAGTATAACTATATGTTTGCATATTGTGCTGGGGCAGTTTGAAGGTGTGGTCTCATATTATGTTTGCTATTGTGGATGGTTATGTGAAAGATGCCCTTTTTTTTTTTGTTAGTTGGATAATCTAACTTATAAGTTCTTAGGTTCAAGGATAATTGAGTTCAAGGGGGCTTAAGAGGTGAATTTTCCTAGGTTTTCACTTGGACAAATTTGGAACTGTCATAGGAATACCTTAGTTTAAGGAAATTTTGATGGATTTGTGGCAATTTAGCTTAGAAAAATAACCTAATGTTTACATGAGCAAACTGAAAATTAGAATAGTCAGCTTAAACTAGCAATGCCTTGTGTATTTGTGTATAATATATTAACATAGTGTTATAATTTAAGTACGTGTCCGTTTTATTCCTTAATTTTCATGGAAAAAGTAACCTAAACTGGGTACTTATGGTTAATTGAACAGGTTAAAGAATAATAAAGATGGTCTTGTGTAAACTACTACCAAACGGTGAGTGTTCTTAGTTTTAATTTTAAGAAATGTGTCTATATTAAACTTAATGCTTGACTGGAAATTTTGGTGACTTTGTGTGTTAATTGATTACTTGAGTTATATATACAAGGAACTTCTCGAACATGGAAAAAACCTGTGTAAAAAGTTTACTTGTCCATGATGTACTTCCGATTGTATGTTTTATCGCACCGGGAGGAACTGGGCCAGTTACTCCAGATTGTCATATGTGGGTTAGACATGTTGAGCTAGTAGTGGACATGGTCAAAACGGTTTACCTATAATGGCTTTGCAACCCAAACACCTTGGACTGGACATTCGTCACTATTTTGGGTGTGTGATTTTCTTTAGGTACTTTCTTGTTTACCTATCATGTCTGGCCACTAGGAGTTGAGTTTATTGCTGGAGGTTTATTATTTGGAAGGATTTATTTCATCGTGGCAAAAATGAGACACGGTCTTAAATCGAGGCAAACTGTATCGCCCATGTGGTAATACTACTTGCTCCACATGTCTTATTTGTATCTTCACTGCCTTGCACATTTTATATCGTGGTGCATGGATTTTTTTTCGTTCGTGGGATCTCACTGGGCGAAAGGTCATAATATTTTACAATTTGTTTTTCCCTACAGAGTTGAGCATCTTGTGAGAAGAACAAATGGTTAATGAGAAGTTCTATGCAGTGCTAAGTTTGTAGTGCGGTGCATATAAGTTCCAGTTTGCAGTTGACGGTTTGTAACATTGTACTCAAATGTGAGTTGTATTTTTTTTAAGCTTGTACATTAGGGATGTAACATGATAATTTGGAGAACATGAGGACAATAGTGCAATCTTAGATTTATTTATTTTTTTTTAAAAAAAAACAAAAGAAAAACAGGTTGGTGAGTAAACTTAAGCTAGTAGGAGGTGTCACCTTCTATGCTATCCTAGCAGGCACCAAGCCACCTATTGTTTTCAATATAATTAGACCTATACGGACTACTTGAATAGTAGCAAAATTTAGCAAAATGAGTAACAAAAATGCTGCAAAATAGCAAGAAAATAAAAGAGTAAGAAAGCTCAGAGAATGCAAATTTCCAAGTAAATAAAGACTCGGATGTGCTGGTATGGACTCCCTCACCTAATGGCAAGTTTTCAATCTCCTCCACCCTTCCTTCACAAGCTTCCACGCTTTCTCGAAGAATGATTTGGGACAATAAACTCCAAATCAAAATCTCAATCTTCATGTGGCAAGAAGCCTCTTAAACAGAAAACTCCCACTTGACGATATCATAACTACATTTGGGGTTTCTTTGGCTTCAAAATGTCCCTTTTGTCATCATCAAGAAACATTGGATCATCTCTTTACAAGTTGTGATTTCACCAGCCAAATCTGGACATACTTTGAATCTTGGCTTGAAGTTCGGTTTTCCCCGGCATCTACAGTACTAGGAAAACATAATTCATGGTGGTGGTACAATCCTCCTACAGCAACTTATGTTGGATTGCAAAACTCAACGTTGACGGAGCCTCAAAAGGAAACCCAGGACCTTCATCTGGGAGAGGAATCATTCGAGATCATCAAGGACACCTCGTCAAGGCTTTTAGCAACACTTACAACATTCTAAGCAATTTGCAAGCGGAAGCGTCTGCCTTAGTGGATGGCCTTAAACTTTGTGAGAAATTGCAGCTCATGGATGTGCAAGTGGAGCTTGATTCCCTAACCCTAACGCATATCATCAAGGGTCGAATTCAACCCACCTTGGAGCATTGATCAACAAGTGCAATTCATTAAAGCCTTTATTTCGGATAGGAACTTTACTTTTTCTCATATTTTTAGAGAAGCTAATCAAGTAGCGGATAGGCTAGCAAATGAGGGTATTATTCATTCTTCTTATATAGAGTATAACCAAGACACAATTCCCAAATCTCTTATAGGATTGCTGCGCTTGGATGCTCAAAGTTGCCCTTATATAAGGCATTGTAAATCATGAATTATTAAATAAATTCTCACCCACGGGTGTTTGCTAAAAAAAAAAAAAAAGCTCAGAGAATGCAAGGGAGAAAACTAGAAAATTTAGAAGGTATCAACTACTTTTCATCAACCTACTATCATTCTATGTTCATATACTTGATAGCTTATATAAATATGTGTTTTTTGATTAAGGTTTTATTAAGATATAATTTGTTTTGCCTGCTGCAATTCTAAGTCTTTGTATAAGTATAATTGTTGTAATGGGCTATTTTGTTTTAAGTGTTTGAGCATAATTGGCTGCATAATTAATTCAACATGGAAACAATTTATTTTGGTTCATTATGTGATTTAGGTGCTGTTCAACCTAGGTTAGGGTTAATTTAGTTTTGTATGAGCAAACAAATCTAGAATAACTAATTTGAAACAAATTAGTTTCCATTAAACTAGGTAGAATTATGTATAAGGGCTTGCATGATGTTTTGGTATGATATAACATTAGCCAACAAGTTAACATGTTGAGAAGCAAGTTTTATGTGTACCTTGATGAAATTCTGAGTGTACATGACTGATATAGTATGAATTGTGTTGTTTTTTTTATGCAATTGAAAATTCTGCCAGATTGAAATACATAGAAGATAGCTCTTTAAATTGCTGCTCAATGTTGTATTATCACCGTGTATGTTTTAGTTCTACTAAACACTTAGCATAGGTAATATTTTGGACTGTTTTAGGGGTCAATATGGGCTGTATGGATGTTAGTGTAACTATATGTTTCTAACTGTGTTTGGGCAGCTTGAAGATGTGGTCTCATATTATGTTTGCTATAGCAGATAGTTGTGTGCGGGATGCACATTTTTTTTTTTTTTTTGTGTTAGTTGGATAATCTAACTTATAAGTTCTTAAGTTCAAGAATAATTGGGTTCAATGCGAGCTTAAGGGCTAAATTTTCCTAGGTTTTCACTTGGACTTTAGAATTTTCATAGGAATACCTTAGTTTAAAGAAATTACGATGGATTTGGGGCTGTTTACCGTAGAAAAATAACCTAATGTTTCCATGACCACTAACTAAAAATTAGAGTAATAAGCTTAAACTAGCTATGCCTTGTGTATTTGTGTATAATATATTAACGTCATGTTATAATTTAAGTATGTGTCCATTTTATTCCTTAATTTTCGTGGAAAAAGTAACCTAAACTGGGTACTTATGATTAATTGAGCAGGTTAAAGAATAATAAAGATGTTCTTGTGTAAACCACTACCAAACGGGGTGTGTTCTTTGTTTTAATTTTAAGAAATGTGTCAATACTAAACTTATTGCTATGACTGGAAATTTTGGTAACATTATGTGTTAATTGATTTCTTGAGTTATATATACAAGGAACTTCTCGAACATGGTTAAACCCTTTGTGTAAAAAATTTACTTGTGCATGATGTATTTCTAGTTGTATACTTTTATCACATCGGAAAGAACTGGACCCTTACTGTATATGGGTTAGACATGTCGAGCCGGTGGCAGACTACCTCCTATGGTTTTGCTGCCCAAACACCTTGGACGAGACAATCGTCAGTGCCAATTTTTGGGCGTTTGAATTTCTTTCGGTACTCTCGAGTTTACCTATCTTGTGTGGTAGTTTGGAGTTGAGTTTATTGCTGGAGGTTTATTATTTGGAGGGATTTACTCAAATTTGGAGCTTATGTTCATCTTGGCAAACAAAAGACACGGTCTCAAATCGAGCCCAACCGTATCCACTTTTATTTGAATACTACTTGCTTTTGTCTTTTTTGCTACTTCACTGCCTTGTATGTATTATTTCGTGGTGTATGGATTTGTTTTTATTTGTGGGATCTCACTGGGCGTAAGGTCAAAATATTTTACAATTTGTTTCTCCTTACAGAATTGAGGATCTTGTGAGAAGAACATATGGTTAATGAGAAGTTCTGTGCAGTGCTTAGTTCATTTTTTTTTTTTTGAGCAAACACCCGCGGGTGAAATTTTATTTAACAAATCATGGTTTACAATGCCTTATGTAAGGACAACTTTGAGCATCCAAGCGCATAATTCCTCTAGGAGATTTGGGAAAGCTTGTGTCTTGGTTATACTCTAAATAAGAAGAATGAATAACACCCTCGTTTTCGAGCCTATCTGCTACTTGATTAGCTTCTCTAAAAATATGAGAAAAAGTAAAGTTTCTATCTGAAATAAAGGCCTTAATGAATTGCCATTGTTGATCAATGCTCCAGGTCGGTTGTGATCGGCCTTTAATGATGTTCACTAAGGTTAGGGAGTTGAGCTCCACTTGTACATCCATGAGCTTCAACTTCTCACAAAGTTTAAGGCCATCCACTAAGGCAGACGCTTCAGCTTGCAAATTGGTTTGAAGGTTGTAAGTGTTGCTGAAAGCCTTGACGAGGTGTCCTTCATGATCTCGAATGACTCCATCCCCAGATGCAAGTCCTAGATTTCATTTTGAGGCTCCATCAATGTTGAGTTTTGCAATCAAGTGCGGGGGAGGGTTCCATTTGACTGCCAAAGCTTTCCTCGGCTGTGTTGTGAGAATTTCACGACAAATATGATGAGGTAAGAGGCTGTCATCATCTGCTAGTCCAGCTCTATAAAAAGGATGAGTTATGGAGATGCTTCGCAAATGGGAGCAAATGTTTGTTATGGTTCGCTGAGGTATGATGGAAAGGTCTTCAAAAATATTCAAATTACGTGCTTTCCATACAAACCAACATACCAAAGACGGCATAAGTTTCTGAACAGCTGCAAGGGTTGCCATAGGAGGATCGTACCACCACCACGAATTAAGTTTTCCTAGTGCAGTAGATGCCGGGGAAATGTGCTCTTCAAGCCAAGATTCAAAGTATGTCCAGACTTGGCTGGTGAAATCAAAACTTGCAAAGAGATGATCCAATGTTTCTTGATGGTGACAAAAGGGACATTTTGAAGCTAAGGAAACCCCAAAGGTAGTAATGATATCGTCAAGTGGGAGTTTCCTAATCAGGAGGCGCCACACGAAGATAGAGATTTTGATTTGGAGTTTACTGTCCCAAATCATTCTTCTAGAGAGCATGGAAACATGTGAAGGAAGGGTAGAGAGAGACTGAAAACTTTCCATTAGGTGAGAGAGTCCATACCAGCTCATCCGAGTCATTGCTAATTTGGAAAGGTGTCCCACAAAGAAGCTGCTCCAGTCTTTCTATCTCAAGGGATGAATAATGTGCGTTTAAAATTGCAAGATTCCAGCCATTTGTACTCCACAATTCAGCAACTGTAAGGGTTGGCTCGACCACTTGACTGACCTCGTACAAGGTCCTTGAGGCAGCCAAGTGTCATACCAAAAGGAGACTTGTCCATTACGTAACAAGAATAAAAGGCCTTTTTCGGCGTTCTCACAGCTTTTAAGCATGCACATCCATATATAAGAGTCACTGTGCTTTCATTTATTAAACAAGGGTAGGAATAACAACATCTAGCACATATGAAAGAGCACCATAAAGAGTTCCCCTTTCAAAATTTCCACCATAGTTTAATGCCAAAACCCTTGGCCAAATCTGAGAGGGACATGATTCCAAGGCCATTGGCGGTTGTTGGATTACATAAGTCAATGACTTCCATGATGCCCAATGGTACTTGCTTCCCTAGTCCGAATTGCCCCAGAAGAAGTTTGCGAATTGGCGCTCCAAGTCCTTGTTTACCGTTTTTGGAGGTTGGAGTACCGTGAAAAGGGTATATTGGAATGCTACTTAAGAACATGCTTGATCAAGATTAGCTTAACCCCAGGAGAGAGGAATTTTATTTGCCACCCAGCAATTTTAGAGGTAGTTTTCTCAATCATGGGCTGAAAGAGTGACCTTCTTTTCTTTGCCCTTTGAATGGGGCAGCCAAGATATGTGAAAGGGAGGGGACGTTCACAAAACCTGTTCAAAATTGAACCATTCTGATCCTAGATAGTGGAGCA